>JANJGN010000249.1:0-600000 GCA_026770705.1 Isurus oxyrinchus | reverse complement strand
CAAATTCAACAACAACCTCGACATTGAAAAACACCAACAAATTCAACAACAACCTCAACATTGAAAAACTACAACAACCTCAACATTGAAAAACACCATCAAATACAACAACAACCTCAACATTGAAAAACAACAACAACCTCAGCATTGAAAAACACCAACAAATTCAACAACAACCTCAACATTGAAAAACAACAACAACCTCAACATTGAAAAACAACAACAACCTCAACATTGAAAAACACCAACAAATTCAACAACAACCTCAACATTGAAAAACAACAACAACCTCAACATTGAAAAACACCAACAAATTCAACAACAACCTCAACATTTAAAAACAACAACAACCTCAAAATTGAAAAACACCAACAAATTCCACAACAACCTCAACATTGAAAAACAACAACAACCTCAACATTGAAAAACACCAAAAAATTCAACAACAACTTCAACATTGAAAAACACCAACAAATTCAACAACAACCTCGAAATTGAAAAACACCAACAAATTCAACAACAACCTCAACATTGAAAAGCAACAACAACCTCAACATTGAAAAACACCAACAAATTCAACAACCTCAACATTGAAAAACAACAACAACCTCAACATTGAAATACACCAACAAATTCAAAAACAACCTCAACATTGAAAAACAACAACAACCTCAACATTGAAAAACAACAACAACCTCAAAATTGAAAAACACCAACAAATTCCACAACAACCTCAACATTGAAAAACAACAACAACCTCAACAATGAAAAACACCAACAAATTCAACAACAACTTCAACATTGAAAAAAACCAACAAATTCAACAACAACCTCGACATTGAAAAACACCAACAAATTCAACAACAACCTCAACATTGAAAAACACCAACAAATTCAACAACAACCTCAACATTTAAAAACGCCAACAAATTCAACAACGACCTCAACATTGAAAAACAACAACAACCTCAACATGTAAAAACACCAACAAATTCAACAACAACCTCAACATTGAAAAACAACAACAACCTCAACATTGAAAAACACCAACAAATTCAACAACAACCTCAACATTGAAAAACACCAACAAATTTAACAACAACCTCAACATTGAAAAACAACAACAACCTCAACATGTAAAAACACCAAGAAATTCAACAACAACCTCAACATTGAAAAACACATCCAAATTCAACAACAACTTCAACATTGAAAAACACCAACAAATTCAACAACAACCTCGACATTGAAAAACACCAACAAATTCAACAACAACCTCAACATTGAAAAACTACAACAACCTCAACATTGAAAAACACCAACAAATAGAACAACAACCTCAACATTGAAAAACAACAACAATCTCAACATTGATAAACAGCAACAAATTCAACAACAACCTCAGCATTGAAAAACACCAACAAATTCAACAACAACCTCAACATTGAAAAACAACAACAACCTCAACATTCAAAAACAACAACAACCTCAACATTGAAAAACACCAGCAAATTCAACAACAACCTCAACATTGAAAAACAACAACAACCTCAACATTGAAAAACACCAACAAATTCAACAACTTCAACATTGAAAAACACCAACAAATTCAACAACAACCTCGAAATTGAAAAACACCAACAAATTCAACAACAACCTCGACATTGAAAAACACCAACAAATTCAACAACAACCTCAACATTGAAAAACTACAACAACCTCAACATTGAAAAACACCAACAAATACAACAACAACCTCAACATTGAAAAACAACAACAATCTCAACATTGATAAACAGCAACAAATTCAACAACAACCTCAGCATTGAAAAACACCAACAAATTCAACAACAACCTCAACATTGAAAAACAACAACAACCTCAACAATGAAAAACAACAACAACCTCAAGATTGAAAAACACCAGCAAATTCAACAACAACCTCAACATTGAAAAACAACAACAACCTCAACATTGAAAAACACCAACAAATTCAACAACAACTTCAACATTGAAAAACACCAACAAATTCAACAACAACCTCGAAATTGAAAAACACCAACAAATTCAACAACAACCTCAAAATTGAAAAGCAACAACAACCTCAACATTGAAAAACACCAACAAATTCAACAGCCTCAACATTGAAAAACAACAACAACCTCAACATTGAAATACACCAACAAATTCAAAAACAACCTCAACATTGAAAAACAACAACAACCTCAACATTGAAAAACAACCACAACCTCAAAATTGAAAAACACCAACAAATTCCACAACAACCTCAACATTGAAAAACAACAACAACCTCTACATTGAAAAACACCAACAAATTCAACAACAACTTCAACATTGAAAAAAACCAACAAATTCAACAACAACCTCGACATTGAAAAACACCAACAAATTCAACAACAACCTCAACATTGAAAAACACCAACAAATTCAAAAACAACCTCAACATTTAAAAACGCCAACAAATTCAACAACGACCTCAACATTCTAAAACACCAACAAATTCAACAACAACCTCAACATTGAAAAACTCCAACAAATTCAACAACAACCTCGACATTGAAAAACACCAACAAATTCAACAACAACCTCAACATTGAAAAACACCAACAACCTCTACATTGAAAAACACCAACAAATTCAACAACAACTTCAACATTGAAAAACTCCAACAAATTCAACAACAACCTCGAAATTGAAAAACACCAACAAATTCAACATCAACCTCAACGTGGAAAAACAACAACAACCTCAACATTGAAAAACACCAACAAATTCAACAACAACTTCAACATTGAAAAACACCAACAAATTCAACAACAACCTCGATATTGAAAAACACCATCAAATTCAACAACAACCTCAACATTGAAAAACACCAACAAATTCAACAACAACCTCAACATTGAAAAACAACATCAACCTCAACATTGAAAAACACCAACAAATTCAACAACAACCTCAACAATGAAAAACACCAACAAATTCAACAACAACCTCAACAATGAAAAACACCAACAAATTCAACAACAACTTCAACATTGAAAAACACCAACTAATTCAACAGCAACCTCGACATTGAAAAACACCAACAAATTCAACAACAACCTCAAAATTGAAAAACTACAACAACCTCAACATTGAAAAGCACCAACAAATACAACAACAACCTCAACATTGAAAAACAACAACAACCTCATCATTGAAAAACACCAACAAATTCAACAACAACCTCAACATCGAAAAACAACAACAACCTCAACATTGAAAAACAACAACCACCTCAACATTGAAAAACACCAACAAATTCAACAACAACCTCAACATTGAAAAACAACAACCTCAACATTGAAAAACACCAACAAATTCAACAACAACTTCAACATTGAAAAACACCAACAAATTCAACAACAACCTCGAAATTGAAAAACACCAACAAATTCAACAACCTCAACATTGAAAAACAACAACAACCTCAACATTGAAAAACACCAACAAATTCAACAACAACCTCAACATTGAAAAACAACAACAACCTCAACATTGAAAAACACCAACAAATTCAACAACAACCTCAACATTGAAAAACACCAACAAATTTAACAACAACCTCAACATTGAAAAACAACAACAACCTCAACATGTAAAAACACCAACAAATTCAACAACAACCTCAACATTTAAAAACAACAACAACCTCAACATTGAAAAACACCAACAAATTCAACAACAACCTCAACATTGAAAAACACATCCAAATTCAACAACAACTTCAACATTGAAAAACACCAACAAATTCAACAACAACCTCGACATTGAAAAACACCAACAAATTCAACAACAACGTCAACATTGAAAAACTACAACAACCTCAACATTGAAAAACACCAACAAATACAACAACAACCTCAACATTGAAAAACAACAACAACCTCAACATTGAAAAACAGCAACAAATTCAACAACAACCTCAGCATTGAAAAACACCAACAAATTCAACAACAACCTCAACATTGAAAAACAACAACAACCTCAACATTGAAAAACAACAACAACCTCAACATTGAAAAACACCAACAAATTCGACAACAACCTCAACATTGAAAAACAACAACAACCTCAACATTGAAAAACACCAACAAATTCAACAACAACTTCAACATTGAAAAACACCAACAAATTCAACAACAACCTCGAAATTGAAAAACACCAACAAATTCAACAACAACCTCAACATTGAAAAACAACAACAACCTCAACATTGAAAACCACCAACAAATTCAACAACCTCAACATTGAAAAACAACAACAACCTCAACATTGAAAAACACCAACAAATTCAAAAACAACCTCAACATTGAAAAACAACAACAACCTCAACATTGAAAAACAACAACAACCTCAACATTGAAAAACAACAACAAATTCAACAACAACGTCAACATTGAAAAACACCAACAAATTCAACAACAACTTCAACATTGAAAAACACCAACAAATTCAACAACAACCTCGAAATTGAAAAACACCAACAAATTCAACAACAACCTCAAAATTGAAAAGCAACAACAACCTCAACATTGAAAAACACCAACAAATTCAACAGCCTCAACATTGAAAAACAACAACAACCTCAACATTGAAATACACCAACAAATTCAAAAACAACCTCAACATTGAAAAACAACAACAACCTCAACATTGAAAAACAACCACAACCTCAAAATTGAAAAACACCAACAAATTCCACAACAACCTCAACATTGAAAAACAACAACAACCTCTACATTGAAAAACACCAACAAATTCAACAACAACTTCAACATTGAAAAAAACCAACAAATTCAACAACAACCTCGACATTGAAAAACACCAACAAATTCAACAACAACCTCAACATTGAAAAACACCAACAAATTCAAAAACAACCTCAACATTTAAAAACGCCAACAAATTCAACAACGACCTCAACATTCTAAAACACCAACAAATTCAACAACAACCTCAACATTGAAAAACTCCAACAAATTCAACAACAACCTCGACATTGAAAAACACCAACAAATTCAACAACAACCTCAACATTGAAAAACACCAACAACCTCTACATTGAAAAACACCAACAAATTCCACAACAACTTCAACATTGAAAAACTCCAACAAATTCAACAACAACCTCGAAATTGAAAAACACCAACAAATTCAACATCAACCTCAACGTGGAAAAACAACAACAACCTCAACATTGAAAAACACCAACAAATTCAACAACAACTTCAACATTGAAAAACACCAACAAATTCAACAACAACCTCGATATTGAAAAACACCATCAAATTCAACAACAACCTCAACATTGAAAAACACCAACAAATTCAACAACACCCTCAACATTGAAAAACAACATCAACCTCAACATTGAAAAACACCAACAAATTCAACAACAACCTCAACAATGAAAAACACCAACAAATTCAACAACAACCTCAACAATGAAAAACACCAACAAATTCAACAACAACTTCAACATTGAAAAACACCAACTAATTCAACAGCAACCTCGACATTGAAAAACACCAACAAATTCAACAACAACCTCAAAATTGAAAAACTACAACAACCTCAACATTGAAAAGCACCAACAAATACAACAACAACCTCAACATTGAAAAACAACAACAACCTCATCATTGAAAAACACCAACAAATTCAACAACAACCTCAACATCGAAAAACAACAACAACCTCAACATTGAAAAACAACAACCACCTCAACATTGAAAAACACCAACAAATTCAACAACAACCTCAACATTGAAAAACAACAACCTCAACATTGAAAAACACCAACAAATTCAACAACAACTTCAACATTGAAAAACACCAACAAATTCAACAACAACCTCGAAATTGAAAAACACCAACAAATTCAACAACCTCAACATTGAAAAACAACAACAACCTCAACATTGAAAAACACCAACAAATTCAACAACAACCTCAACATTGAAAAACAACAACAACCTCAACATTGAAAAACACCAACAAATTCAACAACAACCTCAACATTGAAAAACACCAACAAATTTAACAACAACCTCAACATTGAAAAACAACAACAACCTCAACATGTAAAAACACCAACAAATTCAACAACAACCTCAACATTTAAAAACAACAACAACCTCAACATTGAAAAACACCAACAAATTCAACAACAACCTCAACATTGAAAAACACATCCAAATTCAACAACAACTTCAACATTGAAAAACACCAACAAATTCAACAACAACCTCGACATTGAAAAACACCAACAAATTCAACAACAACGTCAACATTGAAAAACTACAACAACCTCAACATTGAAAAACACCAACAAATACAACAACAACCTCAACATTGAAAAACAACAACAACCTCAACATTGAAAAACAGCAACAAATTCAACAACAACCTCAGCATTGAAAAACACCAACAAATTCAACAACAACCTCAACATTGAAAAACAACAACAACCTCAACATTGAAAAACAACAACAACCTCAACATTGAAAAACACCAACTAATTCGACAACAACCTCAACATTGAAAAACAACAACAACCTCAACATTGAAAAACACCAACAAATTCAACAACAACTTCAACATTGAAAAACACCAACAAATTCAACAACAACCTCGAAATTGAAAAACACCAACAAATTCAACAACAACCTCAACATTGAAAAACAACAACAACCTCAACATTGAAAACCACCAACAAATTCAACAACCTCAACATTGAAAAACAACAACAACCTCAACATTGAAAAACACCAACAAATTCAAAAACAACCTCAACATTGAAAAACAACAACAACCTCAACATTGAAAAACAACAACAACCTCAACATTGAAAAACAACAACAAATTCAACAACAACGTCAACATTGAAAAAAACCAACAAATTCAACAACAACCTCGACATTGAAAAACACCAACAAATTCAACAACAACCTCAACATTGAAAAACACCAACAAATTCAACAACAACCTCAACATTTAAAAACGCCAACAAATTCAACAACGACCTCAACATTGTAAAACACCAACAAATTCAACAACAACCTCAACATTGAAAAACACCCACAAATTCAACAACAACCTCGACATTGAAAAACACCAACAAATTCAACAACAACCTCAACATTGAAAAACTACAACAACCTCGAAATTGAAAAACACCAACAAATTCAACAACAACCTCAACGTTGAAAAACAACAACAACCTGAACATTGAAAAACACCAACAAATTCAACAACAACTTCAACATTGAAAAACACCAACAAATTCAACAACAACCTCGACATTGAAAAACACCATCAAATTCAACAACGACCTCAACATTGAAAAACAACAACAACCTCAACATTGAAAAACACAAACAAATTCAACAACAACATCAATATTGAAAAACAACAACAACCTCAACATTGAAAAACACCAACAAATTCAACAACAACCTCAACATTGAAAAACAACATCAACCTCAACATTGAAAAACACCAACAAATTCAACAACAACCTCAACAATGAAAAACACCAACAAATTCAACAACAACCTCAACAATGAAAAACACCAACAAATTCAACAACAACTTCAACATTGAAAAACACCAACAAATTCAACAACAACCTCGACATTGAAAAACACCAACAAATTCAACAACAACCTCAACATTGAAAAACTACAACAACCTCAACTTTGAAAAGCACCAACAAATACAACAACAACCTCAACATTGAAAAACAACAACAACCTCAGCATTGAAAAACACCAACAAATTCAACAACAACCTCAACATCGAAAATCAACAACAACCTCAACATTGAAAAACAACAACAACCTCAAAATTGAAAAACACCAACAAATTCAACAACAACTTCAACATTGAAAAACACCAACAAATTCAACAACAACCTCGAAAATGAAAAACACCAACAAATTCAGCAACCTCAACATTGAAAAACAACAACAACCTCAACATTGAAAAACACCAACAAATTCAACAACAACCTCAACATTGAAAAACAACAACAACCTCAACATTGAAAAACACCAACAAATTCAACAACAACCTCAACATTGAAAAACACCAACAAATTTAACAACAACCTCAACATTGAAAAACAACAACAACCTCAACATGTAAAAACACCAACAAATTCAACAACAACCTCAACATTTAAAAACAACAACAACCTCAACATTGAAAAACACCAACAAATTCAACAACAACCTCAACATTGAAAAACACATCCAAATTCAACAACAACTTCAACATTGAAAAACACCAACAAATTCAACAACAACCTCGACATTGAAAAACACCAACAAATTCAGCAACAACCTCAACATTGAAAAACTACAACAACCTCAACATTGAAAAACACCAATAAATACAACAACAACCTCAACATTGAAAAACAACAACAACCTCAACATTGAAAAACAGCAAAAAATTCAACAACAACCTCAGCATTGAAAAACACCAACAAATTCAACAACAACCTCAACATTGAAAAACAACAACAACCTCAACATTGAAAAACAACAACAAACTCAACATTGAAAAACACCAACAAATTCAACAACAACGTCAACATTGAAAAACAACAACAACCTCAACATTGAAAAACACCAACAAATTCAACAACAACTTCAACATTGAAAAACACCAACAAATTCAACAACAACCTCGAAATTGAAAAACACCAACAAATTCAACAACAACCTCAACATTGAAAAACACCTACAAATTCAAAAACAACCTCAACATTGAATAACAACAACAACCTCAACATTGAAAAACAACAACAACCTCAAAATTGAAAAACACCAACAAATTCCACAACAACCTCAACATTGAAAAACAACAACAACCTCAACATTGAAAAACACCAACAAATTCAACAACAACCTCAACATTGAAAAACACCAACAAATTCAACAACAACCTCGACATTGAAAAACACAAACAAATTCAACAACAACCTCAACATTGAAAAACTACAACAACCTCGAAATTGAAAAACACCAACAAATTCAACAACAACCTCAACGTTGAAAAACAACAACAACCTCAACATTGAAAAACACCAACAAATTCAACAACAACTTCAACATTGAAAAACACCAACAAATTCAACAACAACCTCGACATTGAAAAACACCATCAAATTCAACAACGACCTCAACATTGAAAAACAACAACAACCTCAACATTGAAAAACACAAACAAATTCAACAACAACCTCAACATTGAAAAACAACATCAACCTCAGCATTGAAAAGCACCAACAAATTCAACAACAACCTCAACAATGAAAAACACCAACAAATTCAACAACAACCTCAACATTGAAAAACTACAACAACCTCAACATTGAAAAGCACCAACAAATACAACAACAACCTCAACATTGAAAAACAACAACAACCTCAACATTGAAAAACACCAACAAATTTAACAACAACCTCAACATTGAAAAACAACAACAACCTCAACATGTAAAAACACCAACAAATTCAACAACAACCTCAACATTTAAAAACAACAACAACCTCAACATTGAAAAACACCAACAAATTCAACAACAACCTCAACATTGAAAAACACATCCAAATTCAACAACAATTTCAACATTGAAAAACACCAACAAATTCAACAACAACCTCGACATTGAAAAACACCAACAAATTCAACAACAACGTCAACATTGAAAAACTACAACAACCTCAACATTGAAAAACACCAACAAATACAACAACAACCTCAACATTGAAAAACAACAACAACCTCAACATTGAAAAACAGCAACAAATTCAACAACAACCTCAGCATTGAAAAACACCAACAAATTCAACAACAACCTCAACATTGAAAAACAACAACAACCTCAACATTGAAAAACAACAACAACCTCAACATTGAAAAACACCAACAAATTCAACAACAACCTCAACATTGAAAAACAACAACAACCTCAACATTGAAAAACACCAACAAATTCAACAACAACTTCAACATTGAAAAACACCAACAAATTCAACAACAACCTCGAAATTGAAAAACACCAACAAATTCAACAACAACCTCAACATTGAAAAACAACAAAAACCTCAACATTGAAAAACACCAACAAATTCAACAACCTCAACATTGAAAAACAACAACAACCTCAACAATGAAAAACACCAACAAATTCAAAAACAACCTCAACATTGAAAAACAACAACAACCTCAACATTGAAAAACAACAACAACCTCAACATTGAAAAACACCAACAAATTCAACAACAACCTCGAAATTGAAAAACACCAACAAATTCAACAACAACCTCAACATTGAAAAACAACAACAACCTCAACATTGAAAAACACCAACAAATTCAACAACCTCAACATTGAAAAACAACAACAACCTCAACAATGAAAAACACCAACAAATTCAAAAACAACCTCAACATTGAAAAACAACAACAACCTCAACATTGAAAAACAACAACAACCTCAACATTGAAAAACACCAACAAATTCAACAACAACTTCAACATTGAAAAAAACCAACAAATTCAACAACAACCTCGACATTGAAAAACACCAACAAATTCAACAACAACCTCAACATTGAAAAACACCAACAAATTCAACAACAACCTCAACATTTAAAAACGCCAACAAATTCAACAACGACCTCAACATTGTAAAACACCAACAAATTCAACAACAACCTCAACATTGAAAAACACCAACAATTTCAACAACAACCTCAACATTGAAAAACTACAACAACCTCGAAATTGAAAACACCAACAAATTCAACAACAACCTCAACGTTGAAAAACAACAACAACCTCAACATTGAAAAACACCAACAAATTCAACAACAACTTCAACATTGAAAAACACCAACAAATTCAACAACAACCTCGACATTGAAAAACACCATCAAATTCAACAACGACCTCAACATTGAAAAACAACAACAACCTCAACATTGAAAAACACAAACAAATTAAACAACAACATCAATATTGCAAAACAACAACCTCAACATTGAAAAACACCAACAAATTCAACAACAACCTCAACATTGAAAAACAACATCAACCTCAACATTGAAAAACACCAACAAATTCAACAACAACCTCAACAATGAAAAACACCAACAAATTCAACAACAACCTCAACAATGAAAAACACCAACAAATTCAACAACAACCTCAACAATGAAAAACACCAATAAATTCAACAACAACTTCAACATTGAAAAACACCAACAAATTCAACAACAACCTCGACATTGAAAAACACCAACAAATTCAACAACAACCTCAACATTGAAAAACTACAGCAACCTCAATATTGAAAAGCACCAACAAATACAACAACAACCTCAACATTGAAAAACAACAACAACCTCAACATTGAAAAACACCAACAAATTCAACAACAACCTCAACATCGAAAAACAACAACAACCTCAACATTGAAAAACAACAACAACCTCAACATTGAATAACACCAACAAATTCAACAAGAACCTCAACATTGAAAAACAACAAGAACCTCAACATGAAAAAACACCAACAAATTCAACAACAACTTCAACATTGAAAAACACCAACAAATTCAACAGCAACCTCGAAATTGAAAAACACCAACAAATTCAACAACCTCAACATTGAAAAACAACAACAACCTCAACATTGAAAAACACCAACAAATTCAACAACAACCTCAACATTGAAAAACACCAACAAATTTAACAACAACCTCAACATTGAAAAACAACAACAACCTCAACATGTAAAAACACCAACAAATTCAACAACAACCTCAACATTTAGAAACAACAACAACCTCAACATTGAAAAACACCAACAAATTCAACAACAACCTCGACATTGAAAAACACCAACAAATTCAACAACAACCTCAACATTGAAAAACTACAACAACCTCAACATTGAAAAACACCATCAAATACAACAACAACCTCAACATTGAAAAACAACAACAACCTCAGCATTGAAAAACACCAACAAATTCAACAACAACCTCAACATTGAAAAACAACAACAACCTCAACATTGAAAAACAACAACAACCTCAACATTGAAAAACACCAACAAATTCAACAACAACCTCAACATTGAAAAACAACAACAACCTCAACATTGAAAAACACCAACAAATTCAACAACAACCTCAACATTTAAAAACAACAACAACCTCAAAATTGAAAAACACCAACAAATTCCACAACAACCTCAACATTGAAAAACAACAACAACCTCAACATTGAAAAACACCAAAAAATTCAACAACAACTTCAACATTGAAAAACACCAACAAATTCAACAACAACCTCGAAATTGAAAAACACCAACAAATTCAACAACAACCTCAACATTGAAAAGCAACAACAACCTCAACATTGAAAAACACCAACAAATTCAACAACCTCAACATTGAAAAACAACAACAACCTCAACATTGAAATACACCAACAAATTCAAAAACAACCTCAACATTGAAAAACAACAACAACCTCAAAATTGAAAAACACCAACAAATTCCACAACAACCTCAACATTGAAAAACAACAACAACCTCAACAATGAAAAACACCAACAAATTCAACAACAACTTCAACATTGAAAAAAACCAACAAATTCAACAACAACCTCGACATTGAAAAACACCAACAAATTCAACAACAACCTCAACATTGAAAAACACCAACAAATTCAACAACAACCTCAACATTTAAAAACGCCAACAAATTCAACAACGACCTCAACATTGAAAAACAACAACAACCTCAACATGTAAAAACACCAACAAATTCAACAACAACCTCAACATTGAAAAACAACAACAACCTCAACATTGAAAAACACCAACAAATTCAACAACAACCTCAACATTGAAAAACACCAACAAATTTAACAACAACCTCAACATTGAAAAACAACAACAACCTCAACATGTAAAAACACCAAGAAATTCAACAACAACCTCAACATTGAAAAACACATCCAAATTCAACAACAACCTCAACATTGAAAAACACCCACAAATTCAACAACAACCTCGACATTGAAAAACACCAACAAATTCAACAACAACCTCAACATTGAAAAACTACAACAACCTCGAAATTGAAAAACACCAACAAATTCAACAACAACCTCAACGTTGAAAAACAACAACAACCTGAACATTGAAAAACACCAACAAATTCAACAACAACTTCAACATTGAAAAACACCAACAAATTCAACAACAACCTCGACATTGAAAAACACCATCAAATTCAACAACGACCTCAACATTGAAAAACAACAACAACCTCAACATTGAAAAACACAAACAAATTCAACAACAACATCAATATTGAAAAACAACAACAACCTCAACATTGAAAAACACCAACAAATTCAACAACAACCTCAACAATGAAAAACACCAACAAATTCAACAACAACTTCAACATTGAAAAACACCAACAAATTCAACAACAACCTCGACATTGAAAAACACCAACAAATTCAACAACAACCTCAACATTGAAAAACTACAACAACCTCAACTTTGAAAAGCACCAACAAATACAACAACAACCTCAACATTGAAAAACAACAACAACCTCAGCATTGAAAAACACCAACAAATTCAACAACAACCTCAACATCGAAAATCAACAACAACCTCAACATTGAAAAACAACAACAACCTCAAAATTGAAAAACACCAACAAATTCAACAACAACTTCAACATTGAAAAACACCAACAAATTCAACAACAACCTCGAAAATGAAAAACACCAACAAATTCAACAACCTCAACATTGAAAAACAACAACAACCTCAACATTGAAAAACACCAACAAATTCAACAACAACCTCAACATTGAAAAACAACAACAACCTCAACATTGAAAAACACCAACAAATTCAACAACAACCTCAACATTGAAAAACACCAACAAATTTAACAACAACCTCAACATTGAAAAACAACAACAACCTCAACATGTAAAAACACCAACAAATTCAACAACAACCTCAACATTTAAAAACAACAACAACCTCAACATTGAAAAACACCAACAAATTCAACAACAACCTCAACATTGAAAAACACATCCAAATTCAACAACAACTTCAACATTGAAAAACACCAACAAATTCAACAACAACCTCGACATTGAAAAACACCAACAAATTCAGCAACAACCTCAACATTGAAAAACTACAACAACCTCAACATTGAAAAACACCAATAAATACAACAACAACCTCAACATTGAAAAACAACAACAACCTCAACATTGAAAAACAGCAAAAAATTCAACAACAACCTCAGCATTGAAAAACACCAACAAATTCAACAACAACCTCAACATTGAAAAACAACAACAACCTCAACATTGAAAAACAACAACAAACTCAACATTGAAAAACACCAACAAATTCAACAACAACCTCAACATTGAAAAACAACAACAACCTCAACATTGAAAAACACCAACAAATTCAACAACAACTTCAACATTGAAAAACACCAACAAATTCAACAACAACCTCGAAATTGAAAAACACCAACAAATTCAACAACAACCTCAACATTGAAAAACACCTACAAATTCAAAAACAACCTCAACATTGAATAACAACAACAACCTCAACATTGAAAAACAACAACAACCTCAAAATTGAAAAACACCAACAAATTCCACAACAACCTCAACATTGAAAAACAACAACAACCTCAACATTGAAAAACACCAACAAATTCAACAACAACCTCAACATTGAAAAACACCAACAAATTCAACAACAACCTCGACATTGAAAAACACAAACAAATTCAACAACAACCTCAACATTGAAAAACTACAACAACCTCGAAATTGAAAAACACCAACAAATTCAACAACAACCTCAACGTTGAAAAACAACAACAACCTCAACATTGAAAAACACCAACAAATTCAACAACAACTTCAACATTGAAAAACACCAACAAATTCAACAACAACCTCGACATTGAAAAACACCATCAAATTCAACAACGACCTCAACATTGAAAAACAACAACAACCTCAACATTGAAAAACACAAACAAATTCAACAACAACCTCAACATTGAAAAACAACATCAACCTCAGCATTGAAAAGCACCAACAAATTCAACAACAACCTCAACAATGAAAAACACCAACAAATTCAACAACAACCTCAACATTGAAAAACTACAACAACCTCAACATTGAAAAGCACCAACAAATACAACAACAACCTCAACATTGAAAAACAACAACCTCAACATTGAAAAACACCAACAAATTTAACAACAACCTCAACATTGAAAAACAACAACAACCTCAACATGTAAAAACACCAACAAATTCAACAACAACCTCAACATTTAAAAACAACAACAACCTCAACATTGAAAAACACCAACAAATTCAACAACAACCTCAACATTGAAAAACACATCCAAATTCAACAACAATTTCAACATTGAAAAACACCAACAAATTCAACAACAACCTCGACATTGAAAAACACCAACAAATTCAACAACAACGTCAACATTGAAAAACTACAACAACCTCAACATTGAAAAACACCAACAAATACAACAACAACCTCAACATTGAAAAACAACAACAACCTCAACATTGAAAAACAGCAACAAATTCAACAACAACCTCAGCATTGAAAAACACCAACAAATTCAACAACAACCTCAACATTGAAAAACAACAACAACCTCAACATTGAAAAACAACAACAACCTCAACATTGAAAAACACCAACAAATTCAACAACAACCTCAACATTGAAAAACAACAACAACCTCAACATTGAAAAACACCAACAAATTCAACAACAACTTCAACATTGAAAAACACCAACAAATTCAACAACAACCTCGAAATTGAAAAACACCAACAAATTCAACAACAACCTCAACATTGAAAAACAACAAAAACCTCAACATTGAAAAACACCAACAAATTCAACAACCTCAACATTGAAAAAGAACAACAACCTCAACAATGAAAAACACCAACAAATTCAAAAACAACCTCAACATTGAAAAACAACAACAACCTCAACATTGAAAAACAACAACAACCTCAACATTGAAAAACACCAACAAATTCAACAACAACCTCGAAATTGAAAAACACCAACAAATTCAACAACAACCTCAACATTGAAAAACAACAACAACCTCAACATTGAAAAACACCAACAAATTCAACAACCTCAACATTGAAAAACAACAACAACCTCAACAATGAAAAACACCAACAAATTCAAAAACAACCTCAACATTGAAAAACAACAACAACCTCAACATTGAAAAACAACAACAACCTCAACATTGAAAAACACCAACAAATTCAACAACAACTTCAACATTGAAAAAAACCAACAAATTCAACAACAACCTCGACATTGAAAAACACCAACAAATTCAACAACAACCTCAACATTGAAAAACACCAACAAATTCAACAACAACCTCAACATTTAAAAACGCCAACAAATTCAACAACGACCTCAACATTGTAAAACACCAACAAATTCAACAACAACCTCAACATTGAAAAACACCAACAATTTCAACAACAACCTCAACATTGAAAAACTACAACAACCTCGAAATTGAAAACACCAACAAATTCAACAACAACCTCAACGTTGAAAAACAACAACAACCTCAACATTGAAAAACACCAACAAATTCAACAACAACTTCAACATTGAAAAACACCAACAAATTCAACAACAACCTCGACATTGAAAAACACCATCAAATTCAACAACGACCTCAACATTGAAAAACAACAACAACCTCAACATTGAAAAACACAAACAAATTAAACAACAACATCAATATTGCAAAACAACAACCTCAACATTGAAAAACACCAACAAATTCAACAACAACCTCAACATTGCAAAACAACATCAACCTCAACATTGAAAAACACCAACAAATTCAACAACAACCTCAACAATGAAAAACACCAACAAATTCAACAACAACCTCAACAATGAAAAACACCAACAAATTCAACAACAACCTCAACAATGAAAAACACCAATAAATTCAACAACAACTTCAACATTGAAAAACACCAACAAATTCAACAACAACCTCGACATTGAAAAACACCAACAAATTCAACAACAACCTCAACATTGAAAAACTACAGCAACCTCAACATTGAAAAGCACCAACAAATACAACAACAACCTCAACATTGAAAAACAACAACAACCTCAACATTGAAAAACACCAACAAATTCAACAACAACCTCAACATCGAAAAACAACAACAACCTCAACATTGAAAAACAACAACAACCTCAACATTGAATAACACCAACAAATTCAACAAGAACCTCAACATTGAAAAACAACAACCTCAACATTAAAAAACACCAACAAATTCAACAACAACTTCAACATTGAAAAACACCAACAAATTCAACAGCAACCTCGAAATTGAAAAACACCAACAAATTCAACAACCTCAACATTGAAAAACAACAACAACCTCAACATTGAAAAACACCAACAAATTCAACAACAACCTCAACATTGAAAAACACCAACAAATTTAACAACAACCTCAACATTGAAAAACAACAACAACCTCAACATGTAAAAACACCAACAAATTCAACAACAACCTCAACATTTAGAAACAACAACAACCTCAACATTGAAAAACACCAACAAATTCAACAACAACCTCGACATTGAAAAACACCAACAAATTCAACAACAACCTCAACATTGAAAAACTACAACAACCTCAACATTGAAAAACACCATCAAATACAACAACAACCTCAACATTGAAAAACAACAACAACCTCAGCATTGAAAAACACCAACAAATTCAACAACAACCTCAACATTGAAAAACAACAACAACCTCAACATTGAAAAACAACAACAACCTCAACATTGAAAAACACCAACAAATTCAACAACAACCTCAACATTGAAAAACAACAACAACCTCAACATTGAAAAACACCAACAAATTCAACAACAACCTCAACATTTAAAAACAACAACAACCTCAAAATTGAAAAACACCAACAAATTCCACAACAACCTCAACATTGAAAAACAACAACAACCTCAACATTGAAAAACACCAAAAAATTCAACAACAACTTCAACATTGAAAAACACCAACAAATTCAACAACAACCTCGAAATTGAAAAACACCAACAAATTCAACAACAACCTCAACATTGAAAAGCAACAACAACCTCAACATTGAAAAACACCAACAAATTCAACAACCTCAACATTGAAAAACAACAACAACCTCAACATTGAAATACACCAACAAATTCAAAAACAACCTCAACATTGAAAAACAACAACAACCTCAAAATTGAAAAACACCAACAAATTCCACAACAACCTCAACATTGAAAAACAACAACAACCTCAACAATGAAAAACACCAACAAATTCAACAACAACTTCAACATTGAAAAAAACCAACAAATTCAACAACAACCTCGACATTGAAAAACACCAACAAATTCAACAACAACCTCAACATTGAAAAACACCAACAAATTCAACAACAACCTCAACATTTAAAAACGCCAACAAATTCAACAACGACCTCAACATTGAAAAACAACAACAACCTCAACATGTAAAAACACCAACAAATTCAACAACAACCTCAACATTGAAAAACAACAACAACCTCAACATTGAAAAACACCAACAAATTCAACAACAACCTCAACATTGAAAAACACCAACAAATTTAACAACAACCTCAACATTGAAAAACAACAACAACCTCAACATGTAAAAACACCAAGAAATTCAACAACAACCTCAACATTGAAAAACACATCCAAATTCAACAACAACTTCAACATTGAAAAACACCAACAAATTCAACAACAACCTCGACATTGAAAAACACCAACAAATCCAACAACAACCTCAACATTGAAAAACTACAACAACCTCAACATTGAAAAACACCAACAAATAGAACAACAACCTGAACATTGAAAAACAACAACAGTCTCAACATTGATAAACAGCAACAAATTCAACAACAACCTCAGCATTGAAAAACACCAACAAATTCAACAACAACCTCAACATTGAAAAACAACAACAACCTCAACATTGAAAAACAACAACAACCTCAACATTGAAAAACACCAGTAAATTCAACAACAACCTCAACATTGAAAAACAACAACAACCTCAACATTGAAAAACACCAACAAATTCAACAACTTCAACATTGAAAAACACCAACAAATTCAACAACAACCTCGAAATTGAAAAACACCAACAAATTCAACAACAACCTCGACATTGAAAAACACCAACAAATTCAACAACAACCTCAACATTGAAAAACTACAACAACCTCAACATTGAAAAACACCAACAAATACAACAACAACCTCAACATTGAAAAACAACAACAATCTCAACATTGATAAACAGCAACAAATTCAACAACAACCTCAGCATTGAAAAACACCAACAAATTCAACAACAACCTCAACATTGAAAAACAACAACAACCTCAACATTGAAAAACAACAACAACCTCCAGATTGAAAAACACCAGCAAATTCAACAACAACCTCAACATTGAAAAACAACAACAACCTCAACATTGAAAAACACCAACAAATTCAACAACAACTTCAACATTGAAAAACACCAACAAATTCAACAACAACCTCGAAATTGAAAAACACCAACAAATTCAACAACAACCTCAAAATTGAAAAGCAACAACAACCTCAACATTGAAAAACACCAACAAATTCAACAGCCTCAACATTGAAAAACAACAACAACCTCAACATTGAAATACACCAACAAATTCAAAAACAACCTCAACATTGAAAAACAACAACAACCTCAACATTGAAAAACAACCACAACCTCAAAATTGAAAAACACCAACAAATTCCACAACAACCTCAACATTGAAAAACAACAACAACCTCTACATTGAAAAACACCAACAAATTCAACAACAACTTCAACATTGAAAAAAACCAACAAATTCAACAACAACCTCGACATTGAAAAACACCAACAAATTCAACAACAACCTCAACATTGAAAAACACCAACAAATTCAACAACAACCTCAACATTTAAAAACGCCAACAAATTCAACAACGACCTCAACATTCTAAAAGAACAACAAATTCAACAACAACCTCAACATTGAAAAACTCCAACAAATTCAACAACAACCTCGACATTGAAAAACACCAACAAATTCAACAACAACCTCAACATTGAAAAACACCAACAACCTCAACATTGAAAAACACCAACAAATTCAACAACAACTTCAACATTGAAAAACTCCAACAAATTCAACAACAACCTCGAAATTGAAAAACACCAACAAATTCAACATCAACCTCAACGTGGAAAAACAACAACAACCTCAACATTGAAAAACACCAACAAATTCAACAACAACTTCAACATTGAAAAACACCAACAAATTCAACAACAACCTCGATATTGAAAAACACCATCAAATTCAACAACAACCTCAACATTGAAAAACACCAACAAATTCAACAACAACCTCAACATTGAAAAACAACATCAACCTCAACATTGAAAAACACCAACAAATTCAACAACAACCTCAACAATGAAAAACACCAACAAATTCAACAACAACCTCAACAATGAAAAACACCAACAAATTCAACAACAACTTCAACATTGAAAAACACCAACAAATTCAACAACAACCTCGACATTGAAAAACACCAACAAATTCAACAACAACCTCAACATTGAAAAACTACATCAACCTCAACATTGAAAAGCACCAACAAATACAACAACAACCTCAACATTGAAAAACAACAACAACCTCATCATTGAAAAACACCAACAAATTCAACAACAACCTCAACATCGAAAAACAACAACAACCTCAACATTGAAAAACAACAACAACCTCAACATTGAAAAACACCAACAAATTCAACAACAACCTCAACATTGAAAAACAACAACCTCAACATTGAAAAACACCAACAAATTCAACAACAACTTCAACATTGAAAAACACCAACAAATTCAACAACAACCTCGAAATTGAAAAACACCAACAAATTCAACAACCTCAACATTGAAAAACAACAACAACCTCAACATTGAAAAACACCAACAAATTCAACAACAACCTCAACATTGAAAAACAACAACAACCTCAACATTGAAAAACACCAACAAATTCAACAACAACCTCAACATTGAAAAACACCAACAAATTTAACAACAACCTCAACATTGAAAAACAACAACAACCTCAACATGTAAAAACACCAACAAATTCAACAACAACCTCAACATTTAAAAACAACAACAACCTCAACATTGAAAAACACCAACAAATTCAACAACAACCTCAACATTGAAAAACACATCCAAATTCAACAACAACTTCAACATTGAAAAACACCAACAAATTCAACAACAACCTCGACATTGAAAAACACCAACAAATTCAACAACAACGTCAACATTGAAAAACTACAACAACCTCAACATTGAAAAACACCAACAAATACAACAACAACCTCAACATTGAAAAACAACAACAACCTCAACATTGAAAAACAGCAACAAATTCAACAACAACCTCAGCATTGAAAAACACCAACAAATTCAACAACAACCTCAACATTGAAAAACAACAACAACCTCAACATTGAAAAACAACAACAACCTCAACATTGAAAAACACCAACAAATTCGACAACAACCTCAACATTGAAAAACAACAACAACCTCAACATTGAAAAACACCAACAAATTCAACAACAACTTCAACATTGAAAAACACCAACAAATTCAACAACAACCTCGAAATTGAAAAACACCAACAAATTCAACAACAACCTCAACATTGAAAAACAACAACAACCTCAACATTGAAAAACACCAACAAATTCAACAACAACCTCAAATTGAAAAACAACATCAACCTCAACATTGAAAAACACCAACAAATTCAACAACAACCTCAACAATGAAAAACACCAACAAATTCAACAACAACCTCAACAATGAAAAACACCAACAAATTCAACAACAACTTCAACATTGAAAAACACCAACAAATTCAACAACAACCTCGACATTGAAAAACACCAACAAATTCAACAACAACCTCAACATTGAAAAACTACATCAACCTCAACATTGAAAAGCACCAACAAATACAACAACAACCTCAACATTGAAAAACAACAACAACCTCATCATTGAAAAACACCAACAAATTCAACAACAACCTCAACATCGAAAAACAACAACAACCTCAACATTGAAAAACAACAACAACCTCAACATTGAAAAACACCAACAAATTCAACAACAACCTCAACATTGAAAAACAACAAGCTCAACATTGAAAAACACCAACAAATTCAACAACAACTTCAACATTGAAAAACACCAACAAATTCAACAACAACCTCGAAATTGAAAAACACCAACAAATTCAACAACCTCAACATTGAAAAACAACAACAACCTCAACATTGAAAAACACCAACAAATTCAACAACAACCTCAACATTGAAAAACAACAACAACCTCAACATTGAAAAACACCAACAAATTCAACAACAACCTCAACATTGAAAAACACCAACAAATTTAACAACAACCTCAACATTGAAAAACAACAACAACCTCAACATGTAAAAACACCAACAAATTCAACAACAACCTCAACATTTAAAAACAACAACAACCTCAACATTGAAAAACACCAACAAATTCAACAACAACCTCAACATTGAAAAACACATCCAAATTCAACAACAACTTCAACATTGAAAAACACCAACAAATTCAACAACAACCTCGACATTGAAAAACACCAACAAATTCAACAACAACGTCAACATTGAAAAACTACAACAAACTCAACATTGAAAAACACCAACAAATACAACAACAACCTCAACATTGAAAAACAACAACAACCTCAACATTGAAAAACAGCAACAAATTCAACAACAACCTCAGCATTGAAAAACACCAACAAATTCAATAACAACCTCAACATTGAAAAACAACAACAACCTCAACATTGAAAAACAACAACAACCTCAACATTGAAAAACACCAACAAATTCGACAACAACCTCAACATTGAAAAACAACAACAACCTCAACATTGAAAAACACCAACAAATTCAACAACAACTTCAACATTGAAAAACACCAACAAATTCAACAACAACCTCGAAATTGAAAAACACCAACAAATTCAACAACAACCTCAACATTGAAAAACAACAACAACCTCAACATTGAAAAACACCAACAAATTCAACAACCTCAACATTGAAAAACAACAACAACCTCAACATTGAAAAACACCAACAAATTCAAAAACAACCTCAACATTGAAAAACAACAACAACCTCAACATTGAAAAACAACAACAACCTCAACATTGAAAAACAACAACAAATTCAACAACAACGTCAACATTGAAAAAAACCAACAAATTCAACAACAACCTCGACATTGAAAAACACCAACAAATTCAACAACAACCTCAACATTGAAAAACACCAACAAATTCAACAACAACCTCAACATTTAAAAACGCCAACAAATTCAACAACGACCTCAACATTGTAAAACACCAACAAATTCAACAACAACCTCAACATTGAAAAACACCCACAAATTCAACAACAACCTCGACATTGAAAAACACCAACAAATTCAACAACAACCTCAACATTGAAAAACTACAACAACCTCGAAATTGAAAAACACCAACAAATTCAACAACAACCTCAACGTTGAAAAACAACAACAACCTGAACATTGAAAAACACCAACAAATTCAACAACAACTTCAACATTGAAAAACACCAACAAATTCAACAACAACCTCGACATTGAAAAACACCATCAAATTCAACAACGACCTCAACATTGAAAAACAACAACAACCTCAACATTGAAAAACACAAACAAATTCAACAACAACATCAATATTGAAAAACAACAACAACCTCAACATTGAAAAACACCAACAAATTCAACAACAACCTCAACATTGAAAAACAACATCAACCTCAACATTGAAAAACACCAACAAATTCAACAACAACCTCAACAATGAAAAACACCAACAAATTCAACAACAACCTCAACAATGAAAAACACCAACAAATTCAACAACAACTTCAACATTGAAAAACACCAACAAATTCAACAACATCCTCGACATTGAAAAACACCAACAAATTCAACAACAACCTCAACATTGAAAAACTACAACAAATTCAACAACAACCTCAACATTGAAAAACACATCCAAATTCAACAACAACTTCAACATTGAAAAACACCAACAAATTCAACAACAACTTCAACATTGAAAAACACCAACAAATTCAACAACAACCTCGAAATTGAAAAACACCAACAAATTCAACAACAACCTCAACATTGAAAAACAACAACAACCTCAACATTGAAAAACACCAACAAATTCAACAACCTCAACATTGAAAAACAACAACAACCTCAACATTGAAAAACACCAACAAATTCAAAAACAACCTCAACATTGAAAAACAACAACAACCTCAACATTTAAAAACAACAACAACCTCAACATTGAAAAACACCAACAAATTCAACAACAACCTCAACATTGAAAAACACATCCAAATTCAACAACAACTTCAACATTGAAAAACACCAACAAATTCAACAACAACCTCGACATTGAAAAACACCAACAAATTCAACAACAACGTCAACATTGAAAAACTACAACAACCTCAACATTGAAAAACACCAACAAATACAACAACAACCTCAACATTGAAAAACAACAACAACCTCAACATTGAAAAACAGCAACAAATTCAACAACAACCTCAGCATTGAAAAACACCAACAAATTCAACAACAACCTCAACATTGAAAAACAACAACAACCTCAACATTGAAAAACAACAACAACCTCAACATTGAAAAACACCAACAAATTGGACAACAACCTCAACATTGAAAAACAACAACAACCTCAACATTGAAAAACACCAACAAATTCAACAACAACTTCAACATTGAAAAACACCAACAAATTCAACAACAACCTCGAAATTGAAAAACACCAACAAATTCAACAACAACCTCAACATTGAAAAACAACAACAACCTCAACATTGAAAAACACCAACAAATTCAACAACCTCAACATTGAAAAACAACAACAACCTCAACATTGAAAAACACCAACAAATTCAAAAACAACCTCAACATTGAAAAACAACAACAACCTCAACATTGAAAAACAACAACAACCTCAACATTGAAAAACAACAACAAATTCAACAACAACGTCAACATTGAAAAAAACCAACAAATTCAACAACAACCTCGACATTGAAAAACACCAACAAATTCAACAACAACCTCAACATTGAAAAACACCAACAAATTCAACAACAACCTCAACATTTAAAAACGCCAACAAATTCAACAACGACCTCAACATTGTAAAACACCAACAAATTCAACAACAACCTCAACATTGAAAAACACCCACAAATTCAACAACAACCTCGACATTGAAAAACACCAACAAATTCAACAACAACCTCAACATTGAAAAACTACAACAACCTCGAAATTGAAAAACACCAACAAATTCAACAACAACCTCAACGTTGAAAAACAACAACAACCTGAACATTGAAAAACACCAACAAATTCAACAACAACTTCAACATTGAAAAACACCAACAAATTCAACAACAACCTCGACATTGAAAAACACCATCAAATTCAACAACGACCTCAACATTGAAAAACAACAACAACCTCAACATTGAAAAACACAAACAAATTCAACAACAACATCAATATTGAAAAACAACAACAACCTCAACATTGAAAAACACCAACAAATTCAACAACAACCTCAACATTGAAAAACAACATCAACCTCAACATTGAAAAACACCAACAAATTCAACAACAACCTCAACAATGAAAAACACCAACAAATTCAACAACAACCTCAACAATGAAAAACACCAACAAATTCAACAACAACTTCAACATTGAAAAACACCAACAAATTCAACAACAACCTCGACATTGAAAAACACCAACAAATTCAACAACAACCTCAACATTGAAAAACTACAACAACCTCAACTTTGAAAAGCACCAACAAATACAACAACAACCTCAACATTGAAAAACAACAACAACCTCAGCATTGAAAAACACCAACAAATTCAACAAGAACCTCAACATCGAAAATCAACAACAACCTCAACATTGAAAAACAACAACAACCTCAAAATTGAAAAACACCAACAAATTCAACAACAACTTCAACATTGAAAAACACCAACAAATTCAACAACAACCTCGAAAATGAAAAACACCAACAAATTCAACAACCTCAACATTGAAAAACAACAACAACCTCAACATTGAAAAACACCAACAAATTCAACAACAACCTCAACATTGAAAAACAACAACAACCTCAACATTGAAAAACACCAACAAATTCAACAACAACCTCAACATTGAAAAACACCAACAAATTTAACAACAACCTCAACATTGAAAAACAACAACAACCTCAACATGTAAAAACACCAACAAATTCAACAACAACCTCAACATTTAAAAACAACAACAACCTCAACATTGAAAAACACCAACAAATTCAACAACAACCTCAACATTGAAAAACACATCCAAATTCAACAACAACTTCAACATTGAAAAACACCAACAAATTCAACAACAACCTCGACATTGAAAAACACCAACAAATTCAGCAACAACCTCAACATTGAAAAACTACAACAACCTCAACATTGAAAAACACCAACAAATTCAACAACAACCTCAACATTGAAAAACACCAACAAATTCAACAACAACCTCGACATTGAAAAACACAAACAAATTCAACAACAACCTCAACATTGAAAAACTACAACAACCTCGAAATTGAAAAACACCAACAAATTCAACAACAACCTCAACGTTGAAAAACAACAACAACCTCAACATTGAAAAACACCAACAAATTCAACAACAACTTCAACATTGAAAAACACCAACAAATTCAACAACAACCTCGACATTGAAAAACACCATCAAATTCAACAACGACCTCAACATTGAAAAACAACAACAGCCTCAACATTGAAAAACACAAACAAATTCAACAACAACCTCAACATTGAAAAACAACATCAACCTCAGCATTGAAAAACACCAACAAATTCAACAACAACCTCAACAATGAAAAACACCAACAAATTCAACAACAACCTCAACAATGAAAAACACCAATAAATTCAACAACAACTTCAACATTGAAAAGCACCAACAAATTCAACAACAACCTCGACATTGAAAAACACCAACAAATTCAACAACAACCTCAACATTGAAAAACTACAACAACCTCAACATTGAAAAGCACCAACAAATACAACAACAACCTCAACATTGAAAAACAACAACAACCTCAACATTGAAAAACACCAACAAATTCAACAACAACCTCAACATCGAAAAACAACAACAACCTCAACATTGAAAAACAACAACAACCTCAACATTGAAAAACACCAACAAATTCAACAACAACCTCAACATTGAAAAACAGCAACAACCTCAACATTGAAAAACACCAACAAATTCAACAACTACTTCAACATTGAAAAACACCAACAAATTCAACAACAACCTCGAAATTGAAAAACACCAACAAATTCAACAACCTCAACATTGAAAAACAACAACAACCTCAACATTGAAAAACACCAGCAAATTCAACAACAACCTCAACATTGAAAAACACCAACAAATTTAACAACAACCTCAACATTGAAAAACAACAACAACCTCAACATGTAAAAACACCAACATATTCAACAACAACCTCAACATTTAGAAACAACAACAACCTCAACATTGAAAAACACCAACAAATTCAACAACAACCTCAACATTGAAAAACACATCCAAATTCAACAACAACTTCAACATTGAAAAACACCAACAAATTCAACAACAACCTCGACATTGAAAAACACCAACAAATTCAACAACAACCTCAACATTGAAAAACAACAACAACCTCAGCATTGAAAAACACCAACAAATTCAACAACAACCTCAACATTGAAAAACTACAACAACCTCAACATTGAAAAACACCAACAAATACAACAACAACCTCAACATTGAAAAACAACAACAACCTCAGCATTGAAAAACACCAACAAATTCAACAACAACCTCAACATTGAAAAACAACAACAACCTCAACATTGAAAAACAACAACAACCTCAACATTGAAAAACACCAACAAATTCAACAGCAACCTCAACATTGAAAAACAACAACAACCTCAACATTGAAAAACACCAACAAATTCAACAACAACTTCAACATTGAAAAACACCAACAAATTCAACAACAACCTCGAAATTGAAAAACACCAACAAATTCAACAACAACCTCAACATTGAAAAGCAACAACAACCTCAACATTGAAAAACACCAACAAATTCAACAACCTCAACTTTGAAAAACAACAACAACCTCAACATTGAAATACACCAACAAATTCAAAAACAACCTCAACATTGAAAAACAACAACAACCTCAACATTGAAAAACAACAACAACCTCAAAATTGAAAAACACCAACAAATTCCACAACAACCTCAACGTTGAAAAACAACAACAACCTGAACATTGAAAAACACCAACAAATTCAACAACAACTTCAACATTGAAAAACACCAACAAATTCAACAACAACCTCGACATTGAAAAACACCATCAAATTCAACAACGACCTCAACATTGAAAAACAACAACAACCTCAACATTGAAAAACACAAACAAATTCAACAACAACATCAATATTGAAAAACAACAACAACCTCAACATTGAAAAACACCAACAAATTCAACAACAACCTCAACATTGAAAAACAACATCAACCTCAACATTGAAAAACACCAACAAATTCAACAACAACCTCAACAATGAAAAACACCAACAAATTCAACAACAACCTCAACAATGAAAAACACCAACAAATTCAACAACAACTTCAACATTGAAAAACACCAACAAATTCAACAACAACCTCGACATTGAAAAACACCAACAAATTCAACAACAACCTCAACATTGAAAAACTACAACAACCTCAACTTTGAAAAGCACCAACAAATACAACAACAACCTCAACATTGAAAAACAACAACAACCTCAGCATTGAAAAACACCAACAAATTCAACAACAACCTCAACATCGAAAATCAACAACAACCTCAACATTAAAAAACAACAACAACCTCAAAATTGAAAAACACCAACAAATTCAACAACAACTTCAACATTGAAAAACACCAACAAATTCAACAACAACCTCGAAAATGAAAAACACCAACAAATTCAACAACCTCAACATTGAAAAACAACAACAACCTCAACATTGAAAAACACCAACAAATTCAACAACAACCTCAACATTGAAAAACAACAACAACCTCAACATTGAAAAACACCAACAAATTCAACAACAACCTCAACATTGAAAAACACCAACAAATTTAACAACAACCTCAACATTGAAAAACAACAACAACCTCAACATGTAAAAACACCAACAAATTCAACAACAACCTCAACATTTAAAAACAACAACAACCTCAACATTGAAAAACACCAACAAATTCAACAACAACCTCAACATTGAAAAACACATCCAAATTCAACAACAACTTCAACATTGAAAAACACCAACAAATTCAACAACAACCTCGACATTGAAAAACACCAACAAATTCAGCAACAACCTCAACATTGAAAAACTACAACAACCTCAACATTGAAAAACACCAATAAATACAACAACAACCTCAACATTGAAAAACAACAACAACCTCAACATTGAAAAACAGCAACAAATTCAACAACAACCTCAGCATTGAAAAACACCAACAAATTCAACAACAACCTCAACATTGAAAAACAACAACAACCTCAACATTGAAAAACAACAACAAACTCAACATTGAAAAACACCAACAAATTCAACAACAACCTCAACATTGAAAAACAACAACAACCTCAACATTGAAAAACACCAACAAATTCAACAACAACTTCAACATTGAAAAACACCAACAAATTCAACAACAACCTCGAAATTGAAAAACACCAACAAATTCAACAACAACCTCAACATTGAAAAACACCTACAAATTCAAAAACAACCTCAACATTGAATAACAACAACAACCTCAACATTGAAAAACAACAACAACCTCAAAATTGAAAAACACCAACAAATTCCACAACAACCTCAACATTGAAAAACAACAACAACCTCAACATTGAAAAACACCAACAAATTCAACAACAACCTCAACATTGAAAAACACCAACAAATTCAACAACAACCTCGACATTGAAAAACACAAACAAATTCAACAACAACCTCAACATTGAAAAACTACAACAACCTCGAAATTGAAAAACACCAACAAATTCAACAACAACTTCAACGTTGAAAAACAACAACAACCTCAACATTGAAAAACACCAACAAATTCAACAACAACTTCAACATTGAAAAACACCAACAAATTCAACAACAACCTCAACATTGAAAAACACCAACAAATTTAACAACAACCTCAACATTGAAAAACAACAACAACCTCAACATGTAAAAACACCAACAAATTCAACAACAACCTCAACATTTAAAAACAACAACAACCTCAACATTGAAAAACACCAACAAATTCAACAACAACCTCAACATTGAAAAACACATCCAAATTCAACAACAACTTCAACGTTGAAAAACACCAACAAATTCAACAACAACCTCGACATTGAAAAACACCAACAAATTCAGCAACAACCTCAACATTGAAAAACTACAACAACCTCAACATTGAAAAACACCAATAAATACAACAACAACCTCAACATTGAAAAACAACAACAACCTCAACATTGAAAAACAGCAACAAATTCAACAACAACCTCAGCTTTGAAAAACACCAACAAATTCAACAACAACCTCAACATTGAAAAACAACAACAACCTCAACATTGAAAAACAACAACAAACTCAACATTGAAAAACACCAACAAATTCAACAACAACCTCAACATTGAAAAACAACAACAACCTCAACATTGAAAAACACCAACAAATTCAACAACAACTTCAACATTGAAAAACACCAACAAATTCAACAACAACCTCGAAATTGAAAAACACCAACAAATTCAACAACAACCTCAACATTGAAAAACACCTACAAATTCAAAATCAACCTCAACATTGAATAACAACAACAACCTCAACATTGAAAAACAACAACAACCTCAAAATTGAAAAACACCAACAAATTCCACAACAACCTCAACATTGAAAAACAACAACAACCTCAACATTGAAAAACACCAACAAATTCAACAACAACCTCAACATTGAAAAACACCAACAAATTCAACAACAACCTCGACATTGAAAAACACAAACAAATTCAACAACAACCTCAACATTGAAAAACTACAACAACCTCGAAATTGAAAAACACCAACAAATTCAACAACAACCTCAACGTTGAAAAACAACAACAACCTCAACATTGAAAAACACCAACAAATTCAACAACAACTTCAACATTGAAAAACACCAACAAATTCAACAACAACCTCGACATTGAAAAACACCATCAAATTCAACAACGACCTCAACATTGAAAAACAACAACAACCTCAACATTGAAAAACACAAACAAATTCAACAACAACCTCAACATTGAAAAACAACATCAACCTCAGCATTGAAAAACACCAACAAATTCAACAACAACCTCAACAATGAAAAACACCAACAAATTCAACAACAACCTCAACAATGAAAAACACCAATAAATTCAACAACAACTTCAACATTGAAAAGCACCAACAAATTCAACAACAACCTCGACATTGAAAAACACCAACAAATTCAACAACAACCTCAACATTGAAAAACTACAACAACCTCAACATTGAAAAGCACCAACAAATACAACAACAACCTCAACATTGAAAAACAACAACAACCTCAACATTGAAAAACACCAACAAATTCAACAACAACCTCAACATCGAAAAACAACAACAACCTCAACATTGAAAAACAACAACAACCTCAACATTGAAAAACACCAACAAATTCAACAACAACCTCAACATTGAAAAACAGCAACAACCTCAACATTGAAAAACACCAACAAATTCAACAACTACTTCAACATTGAAAAACACCAACAAAATCAACAACAACCTCGAAATTGAAAAACACCAACAAATTCAACAACCTCAACATTGAAAAACAACAACAACCTCAACATTGAAAAACACCAACAAATTCAACAACAACCTCAACATTGAAAAACACCAACAAATTTAACAACAACCTCAACATTGAAAAACAACAACAACCTCTACATGTAAAAACACCAACATATTCAACAACAACCTCAACATTTAGAAACAACAACAACCTCAACATTGAAAAACACCAACAAATTCAACAACAACCTCAACATTGAAAAACACATCCAAATTCAACAACAACTTCAACATTGAAAAACACCAACAAATTCAACAACAACCTCGACATTGAAAAACACCAACAAATTCAACAACAACCTCAACATTGAAAAACAACAACAACCTCAGCATTGAAAAACACCAACAAATTCAACAACAACCTCAACATTGAAAAACTACAACAACCTCAACATTGAAAAACACCAACAAATACAACAACAACCTCAACATTGAAAAACAACAACAACCTCAGCATTGAAAAACACCAACAAATTCAACAACAACCTCAACATTGAAAAACAACAACAACCTCAACATTGAAAAACAACAACAACCTCAACATTGAAAAACACCAACAAATTCAACAGCAACCTCAACATTGAAAAACAACAACAACCTCAACATTGAAAAACACCAACAAATTCAACAACAACTTCAACATTGAAAAACACCAACAAATTCAACAACAACCTCGAAATTGAAAAACACCAACAAATTCAACAACAACCTCAACATTGAAAAGCAACAACAACCTCAACATTGAAAAACACCAACAAATTCAACAACCTCAACTTTGAAAAACAACAACAACCTCAACATTGAAATACACCAACAAATTCAAAAACAACCTCAACATTGAAAAACAACAACAACCTCAACATTGAAAAACAACAACAACCTCAAAATTGAAAAACACCAACAAATTCCACAACAACCTCAACGTTGAAAAACAACAACAACCTGAACATTGAAAAACACCAACAAATTCAACAACAACTTCAACATTGAAAAACACCAACAAATTCAACAACAACCTCGACATTGAAAAACACCATCAAATTCAACAACGACCTCAACATTGAAAAACAACAACAACCTCAACATTGAAAAACACAAACAAATTCAACAACAACATCAATATTGAAAAACAACAACAACCTCAACATTGAAAAACACCAACAAATTCAACAACAACCTCAACATTGAAAAACAACATCAACCTCAACATTGAAAAACACCAACAAATTCAACAACAACCTCAACAATGAAAAACACCAACAAATTCAACAACAACCTCAACAATGAAAAACACCAACAAATTCAACAACAACTTCAACATTGAAAAACACCAACAAATTCAACAACAACCTCGACATTGAAAAACACCAACAAATTCAACAACAACCTCAACATTGAAAAACTAAAACAACCTCAACTTTGAAAAGCACCAACAAATACAACAACAACCTCAACATTGAAAAACAACAACAACCTCAGCATTGAAAAACACCAACAAATTCAACAACAACCTCAACATCGAAAATCAACAACAACCTCAACATTAAAAAACAACAACAACCTCAAAATTGAAAAACACCAACAAATTCAACAACAACTTCAACATTGAAAAACACCAACAAATTCAACAACAACCTCGAAAATGAAAAACACCAACAAATTCAACAACCTCAACATTGAAAAACAACAACAACCTCAACATTGAAAAACACCAACAAATTCAACAACAACCTCAACATTGAAAAACAACAACAACCTCAACATTGAAAAACACCAACAAATTCAACAACAACCTCAACATTGAAAAACACCAACAAATTTAACAACAACCTCAACATTGAAAAACAACAACAACCTCAACATGTAAAAACACCAACAAATTCAACAACAACCTCAACATTTAAAAACAACAACAACCTCAACATTGAAAAACACCAACAAATTCAACAACAACCTCAACATTGAAAAACACATCCAAATTCAACAACAACTTCAACATTGAAAAACACCAACAAATTCAACAACAACCTCGACATTGAAAAACACCAACAAATTCAGCAACAACCTCAACATTGAAAAACTACAACAACCTCAACATTGAAAAAGACCAATAAATACAACAACAACCTCAACATTGAAAAACACCAACAACCTCAACATTGAAAAACAGCAACAAATTCAACAACAACCTCAGCATTGAAAAACACCAACAAATTCAACAACAACCTCAACATTGAAAAACAACAACAACCTCAACATTGAAAAACAACAACAAACTCAACATTGAAAAACACCAACAAATTCAACAACAACCTCAACATTGAAAAACAACAACAACCTCAACATTGAAAAACACCAACAAATTCAACAACAACTTCAACATTGAAAAACACCAACAAATTCAACAACAACCTCGAAATTGAAAAACACCAACAAATTCAACAACAACCTCAACATTGAAAAACACCTACAAATTCAAAAACAACCTCAACATTGAATAACAACAACAACCTCAACATTGAAAAACAACAACAACCTCAAAATTGAAAAACACCAACAAATTCCACAACAACCTCAACATTGAAAAACAACAACAACCTCAACATTGAAAAACACCAACAAATTCAACAACAACCTCAACATTGAAAAACACCAACAAATTCAACAACAACCTCGACATTGAAAAACACAAACAAATTCAACAACAACCTCAACATTGAAAAACTACAACAACCTCGAAATTGAAAAACACCAACAAATTCAACAACAACCTCAACGTTGAAAAACAACAACAACCTCAACATTGAAAAACACCAACAAATTCAACAACAACTTCAACATTGAAAAACACCAACAAATTCAACAACAACCTCGACATTGAAAAACACCATCAAATTCAACAACGACCTCAACATTGAAAAACAATAACAACCTCAACATTGAAAAACACAAACAAATTCAACAACAACCTCAACATTGAAAAACAACATCAACCTCAGCATTGAAAAACACCAACAAATTCAACAACAACCTCAACAATGAAAAACAGCAACAAATTCAACAACAACCTCAACAATGAAAAACACCAATAAATTCAACAACAACTTCAACATTGAAAAGCACCAACAAATTCAACAACAACCTCGACATTGAAAAACACCAACAAATTCAACAACAACCTCAACATTGAAAAACTACAACAACCTCAACATTGAAAAGCACCAACAAATACAACAACAACCTCAACATTGAAAAAAAACAACAACCTCAACATTGAAAAACACCAACAAATTCAACAACAACCTCAACATCGAAAAACAACAACAACCTCAACATTGAAAAACAACAACAACCTCAACATTGAAAAACACCAACAAATTCAACAACAACCTCAACATTGAAAAACAGCAACAACCTCAACATTGAAAAACACCAACAAATTCAACAACTACTTCAACATTGAAAAACACCAACAAATTCAACAACAACCTCGAAATTGAAAAACACCAACAAATTCAACAACCTCAACATTGAAAAACAACAACAACCTCAACATTGAAAAACACCAACAAATTCAACAACAACCTCAACATTGAAAAACACCAACAAATTTAACAACAACCTCAACATTGAAAAACAACAACAACCTCAACATGTAAAAACACCAACATATTCAACAACAACCTCAACATTTAGAAACAACAACAACCTCAACATTGAAAAACACCAACAAATTCAACAACAACCTCAACATTGAAAAACACATCCAAATTCAACAACAACTTCAACATTGAAAAACACCAACAAATTCAACAACAACCTCGACATTGAAAAACACCAACAAATTCAACAACAACCTCAACATTGAAAAACAACAACAACCTCAGCATTGAAAAACACCAACAAATTCAACAACAACCTCAACATTGAAAAGCAACAACAACCTCAACATTGAAAAACACCAACAAATACAACAACAACCTCAACATTGAAAAACAACAACAACCTCAGCATTGAAAAACACCAACAAATTCAACAACAACCTCAACATTGAAAAACAACAACAACCTCAACATTGAAAAACAACAACAACCTCAACATAGAAAAACACCAACAAATTCAACAGCAACCTCAACATTGAAAAACAACAACAACCTCAACATTGAAAAACACCAACAAATTCAACAACAACCTCGAAATTGAAAAACACCAACAAATTCAACAACAACCTCAACATTGAAAAGCAACAACAACCTCAACATTGAAAAACACCAACAAATTCAACAACCTCAACTTTGAAAAACAACAACAACCTCAACATTAAAATACACCAACAAATTCAAAAACATCCTCAACATTGAAAAACAACAACAACCTCAACATTGAAAAACAACAACAACCTCAAAATTGAAAAACACCAACAAATTCCACAACAACCTCAACATTGAAAAACAACAACAACCTCAACAATGAAAAACACCAACAAATTCAACAACAACTTCAACATTGAAAAAAACCAACAAATTCAACAACAACCTCGACATTGAAAAACACCAACAAATTCAACAACAACCTCAACATTGAAAAACACCAACAAATTCAACAACAACCTCAACATTTAAAAACGCCAACAAATTCAACAACGACCTCAACATTTTAAAACACCAACAAATTCAACAACAACCTCAACAATGAAAAACACCAACAAATTCAACAAAAACCTCGAAATTGAAAAACACCAACAAATTCAACAACCTCAACATTGAAAAACAACAACAACCTCAACATGTAAAAACACCAACAAATTCAACAACAACCCCAAAACATTGAAAAACAACAACAACCTCAACATTGAAAAACACCAACAAATTCAACAACAACCTCAACATTGAAAAACACCAACAAATTTAACAACAACCTCAACATTGAAAAACAACAACAACCTCAACATGTAAAAACACCAACAAATTCAACAACAACCTCAACATTGAAAAACTACAACAACCTCAACATTGAAAAACACCAACAAATACAACAACAACCTCAACATTGAAAAACAACAACAACCTCAGCATTGAAAAACACCAACAAATTCAACAAGAACCTCAACATTGAAAAACAACAACAACCTCAACATTGAAAAACAACAACAACCTCAACATAGAAAAACACCAACAAATTCAACAGCAACCTCAACATTGAAAAACAACAACAACCTCAACATTGAAAAACACCAACAAATTCAACAACAACCTCGAAATTGAAAAACACCAACAAATTCAACAACAACCTCAACATTGAAAAGCAACAACAACCTCAACATTGAAAAACACCAACAAATTCAACAACCTCAACTTTGAAAAACAACAACAACCTCAACATTAAAATACACCAACAAATTCAAAAACATCCTCAACATTGAAAAACAACAACAACCTCAACATTGAAAAACAACAACAACCTCAAAATTGAAAAACACCAACAAATTCCACAACAACCTCAACATTGAAAAACAACAACAACCTCAACAATGAAAAACACCAACAAATTCAACAACAACTTCAACATTGAAAAAAACCAACAAATTCAACAACAACCTCGACATTGAAAAACACCAACAAATTCAACAACAACCTCAACATTGAAAAACACCAACAAATTCAACAACAACCTCAACATTTAAAAACGCCAACAAATTCAACAACGACCTCAACATTTTAAAACACCAACAAATTCAACAACAACCTCAACAATGAAAAACACCAACAAATTCAACAAAAACCTCGAAATTGAAAAACACCAACAAATTCAACAACCTCAACATTGAAAAACAACAACAACCTCAACATGTAAAAACACCAACAAATTCAACAACAACCCCAAAACATTGAAAAACAACAACAACCTCAACATTGAAAAACACCAACAAATTCAACAACAACCTCAACATTGAAAAACACCAACAAATTTAACAACAACCTCAACATTGAAAAACAACAACAACCTCAACATGTAAAAACACCAACAAATTCAACAACAACCTCAACATTGAAAAACTACAACAACCTCAACATTGAAAAACACCAACAAATACAACAACAACCTCAACATTGAAAAACAGCAACAAATTCAACAACAACCTCAGCATTGAAAAACACCAACAAATTCAACAACAACCTCAACATTGAAAAACAACAACAACCTCAACATTGAAAAACAACAACAACGTCAACATTGAAAAAAACGAGCAAATTCAACAACAACCTCAACATTGAAAAACAACAACAACCTCAACATTGAAAAGCACCAACAAATTCAACAACAACTTCAACATTGAAAAACACCAACAAATTCAACAACAACCTCGAAATTGAAAAACACCAACAAATTCAACAACAACCTCAACATTGAAAAGCAACAACAACCTCAACATTGAAAAACACCAACAAATTCAACAACCTCAACATTGAAAAATAACAACAACCTCAACATTGAAATACACCAACAAAGTCAAAAACAACCTTAACATTGAGAAACAACAACAACCTCAACATTGAAAAACAACAACAACCTCAAAATTGAAAAACACCAACAAATTCCACAACAACCTCAACATTGAAAAACAACAACAACCTCAACATTGAAAAACACCAACAAATTCAACAACAACTTCAACATTGAAAAAAACCAACAAATTCAACAACAACCTCGACATTGAAAAACACCAACAAATTCAACAACAACCTCAACATTGAAAAACACCAACAAATTCAACAACAACCTCAACATTTAAAAACGCCAACAAATTCAACAACGACCTCAACATTCTAAAACACCAACAAATTCAACAACAACCTCAACATTGAAAAACTCCAACAAATTCAACAACAACCTCGACATTGAAAAACACCAACAACTTCAACAACAACCTCAACATTGAAAAACACCAACAACCTCAACATTGAAAAACACCAACAAATTCAACAACAACTTCAACATTGAAAAACTCCAACAAATTCAACAACAACCTCGAAATTGAAAAACACCAACAAATTCAACATCAACCTCAACGTTGAAAAACAACAACAACCTCAACATTGAAAAACACCAACAAATTCAACAACAACTTCAACATTGAAAAACACCAACAAATTCAACAACAACCTCGACATTGAAAAACACCATCAAATTCAACAACAACCTCAACATTGAAAAACACCAACAAATTCAACAACAACCTCAACATTGAAAAACAACATCAACCTCAACATTGAAAAACACCAACAAATTCAACAACAACCTCGACATTGAAAAACACAAACAAATTCAACAACAACCTCAACATTGAAAAACTACAACAACCTCGAAATTGAAAAACACCAACAAATTCAACAACAACCTCAACGTTGAAAAACAACAACAACCTCAACATTGAAAAACACCAACAAATTCAACAACAACTTCAACATTGAAAAACACCAACAAATTCAACAACAACCTCGACATTGAAAAACACCATCAAATTCAACAACGACCTCAACATTGAAAAACAATAACAACCTCAACATTGAAAAACACAAACAAATTCAACAACAACCTCAACATTGAAAAACAACATCAACCTCAGCATTGAAAAACACCAACAAATTCAACAACAACCTCAACAATGAAAAACACCAACAAATTCAACAACAACCTCAACAATGAAAAACACCAATAAATTCAACAACAACTTCAACATTGAAAAGCACCAACAAATTCAACAACAACCTCGACATTGAAAAACACCAACAAATTCAACAACAACGTCAACATTGAAAAACTACAACAACCTCAACATTGAAAAGCACCAACAAATACAACAACAACCTCAACATTGAAAAACAACAACAACCTCAACATTGAAAAACACCAACAAATTCAACAACAACCTCAACATTGAAAAACACCAACAAATTCAACAACAACCTCAACATTTAAAAACGCCAACAAATTCAACAACAACCTCAACAATGAAAAACACCAACAAATTCAACAAAAACCTCGAAATTGAAAAACACCAACAAATTCAACAACCTCAACATTGAAAAACAACAACAACCTCAACATGTAAAAACACCAACAAATTCAACAACAACCCCAAAACATTGAAAAACAACAACAACCTCAACATTGAAAAACACCAACAAATTCAACAACAACCTCAACATTGAAAAACACCAACAAATTTAACAACAACCTCAACATTGAAAAACAACAACAACCTCAACATGTAAAAACACCAACAAATTCAACAACAACCTCAACATTGAAAAACACATCCAAATTCAACAACAACTTCAACATTGAAAAACACCAACAAATTCAACAACAACCTCGACATTGAAAAACACCAACAAATTCAACAACAACCTCAACATTGAAAAACTACAACAACCTCAACATTGAAAAACACCAACAAATACAACAACAACCTCAACATTGAAAAACAGCAACAAATTCAACAACAACCTCAGCATTGAAAAACACCAACAAATTCAACAACAACCTCAACATTGAAAAACAACAACAACCTCAACATTGAAAAACAACAACAACATCAACATTGAAAAACACGAGCAAATTCAACAACAACCTCAACATTGAAAAACAACAACAACCTCAACATTGAAAAGCACCAACAAATTCAACAAAACTTCAACATTGAAAAACACCAACAAATTCAACAACAACCTCGAAATTGAAAAACACCAACAAATTCAACAACAACCTCAACATTGAAAAGCAACAACAACCTCAACATTGAAAAACACCAACAAATTCAACAACTTCAACATTGAAAAAAACCAACAAATTCAACAACAACCTCGACATTGAAAAACACCAACAAATTCAACAACAACCTCAACATTGAAAAACACCAACAAATTCAACAACAACCTCAACATTTAAAAACGCCAACAAATTCAACAACAACCTCAACAATGAAAAACACCAACAAATTCAACAAAAACCTCGAAATTGAAAAACACCAACAAATTCAACAACCTCAACATTGAAAAACAACAACAACCTCAACATGTAAAAACACCAACAAATTCAACAACAACCCCAAAACATTGAAAAACAACAACAACCTCAACATTGAAAAACACCAACAAATTCAACAACAACCTCAACATTGAAAAACACCAACAAATTTAACAACAACCTCAACATTGAAAAACAACAACAACCTCAACATGTAAAAACACCAACAAATTCAACAACAACCTCAACATTGAAAAACACATCCAAATTCAACAACAACTTCAACATTGAAAAACACCAACAAATTCAACAACAACCTCGACATTGAAAAACACCAACAAATTCAACAACAACCTCAACATTGAAAAACTACAACAACCTCAACATTGAAAAACACCAACAAATACAACAACAACCTCAACATTGAAAAACAGCAACAAATTCAACAACAACCTCAGCATTGAAAAACACCAACAAATTCAACAACAACCTCAACATTGAAAAACAACAACAACCTCAACATTGAAAAACAACAACAACATCAACATTGAAAAACACGAGCAAATTCAACAACAACCTCAACATTGAAAAACAACAACAACCTCAACATTGAAAAGCACCAACAAATTCAACAACAACTTCAACATTGAAAAACACCAACAAATTCAACAACAACCTCGAAATTGAAAAACACCAACAAATTCAACAACAACCTCAACATTGAAAAGCAACAACAACCTCAACATTGAAAAACACCAACAAATTCAACAACCTCAACATTGAAAAATAACAACAACCTCAACATTGAAATACAACAACAAATTCAAAAACAACCTCAACATTGAGAAACAACAACAACCTCAACATTGAAAAACAACAACAACCTCAAAATTGAAAAACACCAACAAATTCCACAACAACCTCAACATTGAAAAACAACAACAACCTCAACTTTGAAAAACACCAACAAATTCAACAACAACTTCAACATTGAAAAAAACCAACAAATTCAACAACAACCTCGACATTGAAAAACACCAACAAATTCAACAACAACCTCAACATTGAAAAACACCAACAAATTCAACAACAACCTCAACATTTAAAAACGCCAACAAATTCAACAACGACCTCAACATTCTAAAACACCAACAAATTCAACAACAACCTCAACATTGAAAAACTCCAACAAATTCAACAACAACCTCGACATTGAAAAACACCAACAACTTCAACAACAACCTCAACATTGAAAAACACCAACAACCTCAACATTGAAAAACACCAACAAATTCAACAACAACTTCAACATTGAAAAACTCCAACAAATTCAACAACAACCTCGAAATTGAAAAACACCAACAAATTCAACATCAACCTCAACGTTGAAAAACAACAACAACCTCAACATTGAAAAACACCAACAAATTCAACAACAACTTCAACATTGAAAAACACCAACAAATTCAACAACAACCTCGACATTGAAAAACACCATCAAATTCAACAACAACCTCAACATTGAAAAACACCAACAAATTCAACAACAACCTCAACATTGAAAAACAACATCAACCTCAACATTGAAAAACACCAACAAATTCAACAACAACCTCAACAATGAAAAACACCAACAAATTCAACAACAACCTCAACAATGAAAAACACCAACAAATTCAACAACAACTTCAACATTGAAAAACACCAACAAATTCAACAACAACCTCGACATTGAAAAACACCAACAAATTCAACAACAACCTCAACATTGAAAAACTACAACAACCTCAACATTGAAAAGCACCAACAAATACAACAACAACCTCAACATTGAAAAACAACAACAACCTCAACATTGAAAAACACCAACAAATTCAACAACAACCTCAACATCGAAAAACAACAAAAACCTCAACATTGAAAAACAACAACAACCACAACGTTGAAAAACACCAACAAATTCAACAACAACCTCAACTTTGAAAAACAACAACCTCAACATTGAAATACACCAACAAATTCAAAAACAACCTCAACATTGAGAAACAACAACAACCTCAACATTGAAAAACAAGAACAACCTCAAAATTGAAAAACACCAACAAATTCCACAACAACCTCAACATTGAAAAACAACAACAACCTCAACATTGAAAAAAACCAACAAATTCAACAACAACTTCAACATTGAAAAAAACCAACAAATTCAACAACAACCTCGACATTGAAAAACACCAACAAATTCAACAACAACCTCAACATTGAAAAACACCAACAAATTCAACAACAACCTCAACATTTAAAAACGCCAACAAATTCAACAACGACCTCAACATTCTAAAACACCAACAAATTCAACAACAACCTCAACATTGAAAAACTCCAACAAATTCAACAACAACCTCGACATTGAAAAACACCAACAACTTCAACAACAACCTCAACATTGAAAAACACCAACAACCTCAACATTGAAAAACACCAACAAATTCAACAACAACTTCAACATTGAAAAACTCCAACAAATTCTACAACAACCTCGAAATTGAAAAACACCAACAAATTCAACATCAACCTCAACGTTGAAAAACAACAACAACCTCAACATTGAAAAACACCAACAAATTCAACAACAACTTCAACATTGAAAAACACCAACAAATTCAACAACAACCTCGACATTGAAAAACACCATCAAATTCAACAACAACCTCAACATTGAAAAACACCAACAAATTCAACAACAACCTCAACATTGAAAAACAACATCAACCTCAACATTGAAAAACACCAACAAATTCAACAACAACCTCAACAATGAAAAACACCAACAAATTCAACAACAACCTCAACAATGAAAAACACCAACAAATTCAACAACAACTTCAACATTGAAAAACACCAACAAATTCAACAACAACCTCGACATTGAAAAACACCAACAAATTCAAGAACAACCTCAACATTGAAAAACTACAACAACCTCAACATTGAAAAGCACCAACAAATACAACAACAACCTCAACATTGAAAAACAACAACAACCTCAACATTGAAAAACACCAACAAATTCAACAACAACCTCAACATCGAAAAACAACAACAACCTCAACATTGAAAAACAACAACAACCTCAACGTTGAAAAACACCAACAAATTCAACAACAACCTCAACATTGAAAAACAACAACCTCAACATTGAAAAACACCAACAAATTCAACAGCAACTTCAACATTGAAAAACACCAACAAATTCAACAACAACCTCGAAATTGAAAAACACCAACAAATTCAACAACCTCAACATTGAAAAACAACAACAACCTCAACATTGAAAAACACCAACAAATTCAACAACAACCTCAACATTGAAAAACAACAACATCCTCAACATTGAAAAACACCAACAAATTCAACAACAACCTCAACATTGAAAAACACCAACAAATTTAACAACAACCTCAACATTGAAAAACAACAACAACCTCAACATGTAAAAACACCAACAAATTCAACAACAACCTCAACATTTAAAAACAACAACAACCTCAACATTGAAAAACACCAACAAATTCAACAACAACCTCAACATTGAAAAACACATCCAAATTCAACAACAACTTCAACATTGAAAAACACCAACAAATTCAACAACAACCTCAACATTGAAAAACACCAAGAAATTCAACAACAACGTCAACATTGAAAAACTACAACAACCTCAACATTGAAAAACACCAACAAATACAACAACAACCTCAACATTGAAAAACAACAACAACCTCAACATTGAAAAACAGCAACAAATTCAACAACAACCTCAGCATTGAAAAACAACAACCTCAACATTGAAAAACACCAACAAATTCAACAACAACTTCAACATTGAAAAACACCAACAAATTCAACAACAACCTCGAAATTGAAAAACACCAACAAATTCAACAACCTCAACATTGAAAAACAACAACAACCTCAACATTGAAAAGCACCAACAAATTCAACAACAACCTCAACATTGAAAAACAACAACAACCTCAACATTTAAAAACACCAACAAATTCAACAACAACCTCAACATTGAAAAACACCAACAAATTTAACAACAACCTCAACATTGAAAAACAACAACAACCTCAACATGTAAAAAACACCAACAAATTCAACAACAACCTCAACATTTAAAAACAACAACAACCTCAACATTGAAAAACACCAACAAATTCAACAACAACCTCAACATTGAAAAACACATCCAAATTCAACAACAACTTCAACATTGAAAAACACCAACAAATTCAACAACAACCTCGACATTGAAAAACACCAACAAATTCAACAACAACGTCAACATTGAAAAACTACAACAACCTCAACATTGAAAAACACCAACAAATACAACAACAACCTCAACATTGAAAAACAACAACAACCTCAACATTGAAAAACAGCAACAAATTCAACAACAACCTCAGCATTGAAAAACACCAACAAATTCAACAACGACCTCAACATTGTAAAACACTAACAAATTCAACAACAACCTCAACATTGAAAAACACCAACAAATTCAACAACAACCTCGACATTGAAAAACACCAACAAATTCAACATCAACCTCAACATTGAAAAACAACAACAACCTCAACATTGAAAAACACCAACAAATTAAACAACAACTTCAACATTGAAAAACACCAACAAATTCAACAACAACCTCGACATTGAAAAACACCAACAAATTCAACAACGACCTCAACATGTAAAAACACCAACAAATTCAACAACAACCTCAATATTGAAAAACAACAACAACCTCAACATTGAAAAACACCAACAAATTCAACAACAACCTCAACATTGAAAAACAACATCAACCTCAACATTGAAAAACTCCAACAAACTCAACAACAACCTCAACAATGAAAAACACCAACAAATTCAACAGGAACCTCAACATTGAAAAACACCAACAAATTAAACATCAACCTCAACTTTGAAAAACAACAACAACCTCAACATTGAAAAACACCAACAAATTCAACAACCTCAACATTGAAAAACAACAACAACCTCAACATTGAAAAACACCAACAAATTCAAAAACAACCTCAACATTGAAAAACAAAAAACAACCTCAACATTGAAAAACAACAACAACCTCAAAATTGAAAAACACCAACAAATTCCACAACAACCTCAACATCGAAAAACAACAACAACCTCAACATTGAAAAACACCAACAAATTCAACAACAACCTCAACATTGAAAAACACCAACAAATTCAACAACAACCTCGACATTGAAAAACACCAACAAATTCAACAACAACCTCAACATTGAAAAACTACAACAACCTCGAAATTGAAAAACACCAACAAATTCAACAACAACCTCAACGTTGAAAAACAACAACAACCTCAACATTGAAAAACACCAACAAATTCAACAACAACATCAACATTGAAAAACACCAACAAATTCAACAACAACCTCGACATTGAAACACACCATCAAATTCAACAACGACCTCAACATTGAAAAACAACAACAACCTCAACATTGAAAAACACAAACAAATTCAACAACAACCTCAATATTGAAAAACAACAACAACCTCAACATTGAAAAACACCAACAAATTCAACAACAACCTCAACAATGAAAAACTTCAACAAATTCAACAACAACCTCAACCATGAAAAACACCAACAAATTCAACAACAACTTCAACATTGAAAAACACGAACAAATTCAACGACAACCTCGACATTGAAAAACACCAACAAATTCAACAACAACCTCAACATTGAAAAACTACAACAACAACATTGAAAAGCACCAACAAATACAACAACAACCTCAACATTGAAAAACAACAACAACCTCAACATTGAAAAACACCAACAAATTCAACAACAACCTCAACATCGAAAAACAACAACAACCTCAACATTGAAAAACAACAACAACCTCAACATTGAAAAACACCAACAAATTCAACAACAACCTCGACATTGAAAAACACCAACAAATTCAACAACGACCTCAACATTGAAAAACACAAACAAATTCAACAACAACCTCAATATTGAAAAACAACAACAACCTCAACATTGAAAAACACCAACAAATTCAACAACAACCTCAACATTGAAAAACAACATCAACCTCAACATTGAAAAACTCCAACAAACTCAACAACAACCTCAACAATGAAAAACACCAACAAATTCAACAGGAACCTCAACATTGAAAAACACCAACAAATTAAACATCAACCTCAACTTTAAAAAACAACAACAACCTCAACATTGAAAAACACCAACAAATTCAACAACCTCAACATTGAAAAACAACAAAAACCTCAACATTGAAAAACACCAACAAATTCAAAAACAACCTCAACATTGAAAAACAAAAAACAACCTCAACATTGAAAAACAACAACAACCTCAAAATTGAAAAACACCAACAAATTCCACAACAACCTCAACATCGAAAAACAACAACAACCTCAACATTGAAAAACACCAACAAATTCAACAACAACCTCAACATTGAAAAACACCAACAAATTCAACAACAACCTCGACATTGAAAAACACCAACAAATTCAACAACAACCTCAACATTGAAAAACTACAACAACCTCGAAATTGAAAAACACCAACAAATTCAACAACAACCTCAACGTTGAAAAACAACAACAACCTCAACATTGAAAAACACCAACAAATTCAACAACAACATCAACATTGAAAAACACCAACAAATTCAACAACAACCTCGACATTGAAACACACCATCAAATTCAACAACGACCTCAACATTGAAAAACAACAACAACCTCAACATTGAAAAACACAAACAAATTCAACAACAACCTCAATATTGAAAAACAACAACAACCTCAACATTGAAAAACACCAACAAATTCAACAACAACCTCAACAATGAAAAACTTCAACAAATTCAACAACAACCTCAACCATGAAAAACACCAACAAATTCAACAACAACTTCAACATTGAAAAACACGAACAAATTCAACGACAACCTCGACATTGAAAAACACCAACAAATTCAACAACAACCTCAACATTGAAAAACTACAACAACAACATTGAAAAGCAGCAACAAATACAACAACAACCTCAACATTGAAAAACAACAACAACCTCAACATTGAAAAACACCAACAAATTCAACAACAACCTCAACATCGAAAAACAACAACAACCTCAACATTGAAAAACAACAACAACCTCAACATTGAAAAACACCAACAAATTCAACAACAACCTCAACATTGAAAAACAACAACAACCTCAACATTGAAAAACACCAACAAATTCAACAACAACTTCAACATTGAAAAACACGAACAAATTCAACAACAACCTCGAAATTGAAAAACACCAACAAATTCAACAACCTCAACATTGAAAAACAAAAACAACCTCAACATTGAAAAACACCAACAAATTCAACAACAACCTCAACATTGAAAAACAACAACAACCTCAACATTGAAAAACACCAACAAATTCAACAACAACCTCAACATTGAAAAACACCAACAAATTTAACAACAACCTCAACATTGAAAAACAACAACAACCTCAACATGTAAAAACACCAACAAATTCAACAACAACCTCAACATTTAAAAACAACAACAACCTCAACATTGAAAAACACCAACAAATTCAACAACAACCTCAACATTGAAAAACACATCCAAATTCAACAACAACTTCAACATTGAAAAACACCAACAAATTCAACAAAAACCTCGACATTGAAAAACACCAACAAATTCAACAACAACCTCAAGATTGAAAAACTACAACAACCTCAACATTGAAAAACAGCAACAAATACAACAACAACCTCAACATTGAAAAACAACAACAACCTCAACATTGAAAAACAGCAACAAATTCAACAACAACCTCAGCATTGAAAAACACCAACAAATTCAACAACAACCTCAACATTGAAAAACAACAACAACCTCAACATTGAAAAACAACAACAACCTCAACATTGAAAAACACCAACAAATTCAACAACAACCTCAACATTGAAAAACAACAACAACCTCAACATTGAAAAACACCAACAAATTCAACAACAACTTCAACATTGAAAAACACCAACAAATTCAACAACAACCTCGAAATTGAAAAACACCAACAAATTCAACAACAACCTCAACATTGAAAAGCAACAACAACCTCAACATTGAAAAACACCAACAAATTCAACAACCTCAACATTGAAAAACAACAACAAACCTCAACATTGAAAAACAACAACAACCTCAAAATTGAAAAACACCAACAAATTCCACAACAACCTCAACATTGAAAAACAACAACAACCTCAACATTGAAAAACACGAACAAATTCAACAACAACTTCAACATTGAAAAAAACCAACAAATTCAATAACAACCTCGACATTGAAAAACACCAACAAATTCAACAACAACCTCAACATTGAAAAACACCAACAAATTCAACAACAACCACAACATTTAAAAACGCCAACAAATTCAACAACGACCTCAGCATTGTAAAACACCAACAAATTCAACAACAACCTCAACATTGAAAAACACCAACAAATTCAACAACAACCTCGACATTGAAAAACACCAACAAATTCAACAACGACCTCAACATTGAAAAACAACAACAACCTCAACATTGAAAAACACCAACAAATTCAACAACAACCTCAATATTGAAAAACAACAACAACCTCAACATTGAAAAACACCAACAAATTCAACAACAACCTCAACATTGAAAAACAACATCAACCTCAACATTGAAAAACTCCAACAAATTCAACAACAACCTCAACAATGAAAAACACCAACAAATTCAACAACAACCTCAACATTGAAAAACACCAACAAATTAAACATCAACCTCAACTTTGAAAAACAACAACAACCTCAACATGGAAAAACACCAACAAATTCAACAACAACCTCAACATTGAAAAACAACAACAACCTCAAAATTGAAAAACACCAACAAATTCAACAACAACCTCAACATTGAAAAAACCAACAAATTCAGCAACAACCTCGACATTGAAAAACACCAACAAATTCAACAAAAACCTCAACATTGAAAAACAGCAACAAATTCAACAACAACCTCAACATTTAAAAACGCCAACAAATTCAACAACGACCTCAACATTGTAAAACACCAACAAATTCAACAACAACCTCAACATTGAAAAACAACAACAACCTCAACATTGAAAAACAACAACAACCTCAAAATTGAAAAACACCAACAAATTCCACAACAACCTCAACATCGAAAAACAACAACAACCTCAACATTGAAAAACACCAACAAATTCAACAACAACCTCAACATTGAAAAACACCAACAAATTCAACAACAACCTCGACATTGAAAAACACCAACAAATTCAACAACAACCTCAACATTGAAAAACTACAACAACCTCGAAATTGAAAAACACCAACAAATTCAACAACAACCTCAACGTTGAAAAACAACAACAACCTCAACATTGAAAAACACCAACAAATTCAACAACAACTTCAACATTGAAAAACACCAACAAATTCAACAACAACCTCGACATTGAAAAACACCATCAAATTCAACAACGACCTCAACATTGAAAAACAACAACAACCTCAACATTGAAAAACACAAACAAATTCAACAACAACCTCAACAATGAAAAACACCAACAAATTGAACAACAACCTCAACATTGAAAAACACCAACAAATTCAACAACAACCTCGACATTGAAAAACACCAACAAATTCAACAACAACCTCAACATTGAAAAACTACAACAACCTCGAAATTGAAAAACACCAACAAATTCAACAACAACCTCAACGTTGAAAAACAACAACAACCTCAACATTGAAAAACACCAACAAATTCAACAACAACTTCAACATTGAAAAACACCAACAAATTCAACAACAACCTCGACATTGAAAAACACCATCAAATTCAACAACGACCTCAACATTGAAAAACAACAACAACCTCAACATTGAAAAACACCAACAAATTCAACAACAACCTCAACAATGAAAAACACCAACAAATTCAACAACAACCTCAACCATGAAAAACACCAACAAATTCAACAACAACTTCAACATTGAAAAACACCAACAAATTCAACGACAACCTCGACATTGAAGAACACCAACAAATTCAAGAACATCCTCAACATTGAAAAACTACAACAACAACATTGAAAAGCACCAACAAATACAACAACAACCTCAACATTGAAAAACAACAACAACCTCAACATTGAAAAACACCAACAAATTCAACAACAACCTCAACATCGAAAAACAACAACATCCTCAACATTGAAAAACAACAACAACCTCAACATTGAAAAACACCAACAAATTCAACAACAACCTCAACATTGAAAAACAACAACAACTTCAACATTGAAAAACACCAACAAATTCAACAACAACTTCAACATTGAAAAACACGAACAAATTCAAAAACAACCTCGAAATTGAAAAACACCAACAAATTCAACAACCTCAACATTGAAAAACAACAACAACCTCAACATTGAAAAACACCAACAAATTCAACAACAACCTCAACATTGAAAAACAACAACAACCTCAACATTGAAAAACACCAACAAATTCAACAACAACCTCAACATTGAAAAACACCAACAAATTTAACAACAACCTCAACATTGAAAAACAACAACAACCTCAACATGTAAAAACACCAACAAATTCAACAACAACCTCAACATTTAAAAACAACAACAACCTCAACATTGAAAAACACCAACAAATTCAACAACAACCTCAACATTGAAAAACACATCCAAATTCAACAACAACTTCAACATTGAAAAACACCAACAAATTCAACAAAAACCTCGACATTGAAAAACACCAACAAATTCAACAACAACCTCAACATTGAAAAACTACAACAACCTCAACATTGAAAAACACCAACAAATACAACAACAACCTCAACATTGAAAAACAACAACAACCTCAACATTGAAAAACAGCAACAAATTCAACAACAACCTCAGCATTGAAAAACACCAACAAATTCAACAACAACCTCAACATTGAAAAACAACAACAACCTCAACATTGAAAAACAACAACAACCTCAACATTGAAAAACACCAACAAATTCAACAACAACCTCAACATTGAAAAACAACAACAACCTCAACATTGAAAAACACCAACAAATTCAACAACAACTTCAACATTGAAAAACACCAACAAATTCAACAACAACCTCGAAATTGAAAAACACCAACAAATTCAACAACAACCTCAACATTGAAAAGCAACAACAACCTCAACATTGAAAAACACCAACAAATTCAACAACCTCAACATTGAAAAACAACAACACACCTCAACATTGAAAAACAACAACAACCTCAAAATTGAAAAACACCAACAAATTCCACAACAACCTCAACATTGAAAAACAACAACAACCTCAACATTGAAAAACACGAACAAATTCAACAACAACTTCAACATTGAAAAAAACCAACAAATTCAACAACAACCTCGACATTGAAAAACACCAACAAATTCAACCACAACCTCAACATTGGAAAACACCAACAAATTCAACAACAACCACAACATTTAAAAAGGCCAACAAATTCAACAACGACCTCAGCATTGTAAAACACCAACAAATTCAACAACAACCTCAACATTGAAAAACACCAGCAAATTCAACAACAACCTCGACATTGAAAAACACCAACAAATTCAACAACAACTTCAACATTGAAAAACACCAACAAATTCAACAACAACCTCGACATTGAAAAACACCATCAAATTCAACAACGACCTCAACATTGAAAAACAACAACAACCTCAACATTGAAAAACACCAACAAATTCAACAACAACCTCAACAATGAAAAACACCAACAAATTCAACAACAACCTCAACCATGAAAAACACCAACAAATTCAACAACAACTTCAACATTGAAAAACACCAACAAATTCAACGACAACCTCGACATTGAAGAACACCAACAAATTCAAGAACAACCTCAACATTGAAAAACTACAACAACAACATTGAAAAGCACCAACAAATACAACAACAACCTCAACATTGAAAAACAACAACAACCTCAACATTGAAAAACACCAACAAATTCAACAACAACCTCAACATCGAAAAACAACAACATCCTCAACATTGAAAAACAACAACAACCTCAACATTGAAAAACACCAACAAATTCAACAACAACCTCAACATTGAAAAACAAAAACAACCTCAACATTGAAAAACACCAACAAATTCAACAACAACTTCAACATTGAAAAACACGAACAAATTCAAAAACAACCTCGAAATTGAAAAACACCAACAAATTCAACAACCTCAACATTGAAAAACAACAACAACCTCAACATTGAAAAACACCAACAAATTCAACAACAACCTCAACATTGAAAAACAACAACAACCTCAACATTGAAAAACACCAACAAATTCAACAACAACCTCAACATTGAAAAACACCAACAAATTTAACAACAACCTCAACATTGAAAAACAACAACAACCTCAACATGTAAAAACACCAACAAATTCAACAACAACCTCAACATTTAAAAACAACAACAACCTCAACATTGAAAAACACCAACAAATTCAACAACAACCTCAACATTGAAAAACACATCCAAATTCAACAACAACTTCAACATTGAAAAACACCAACAAATTCAACAAAAACCTCGACATTGAAAAAAACCAACAAATTCAACAACAACCTCAACATTGAAAAACTACAACAACCTCAACATTGAAAAACACCAACAAATACAACAACAACCTCAACATTGAAAAACAACAACAACCTCAACATTGAAAAACAGCAACAAATTCAACAACAACCTCAGCATTGAAAAACACCAACAAATTCAACAACAACCTCAACATTGAAAAACAACAACAACCTCAACATTGAAAAACAACAACAACCTCAACATTGAAAAACACCAACAAATTCAACAACAACCTCAACATTGAAAAACAACAACAACCTCAACATTGAAAAACACCAACAAATTCAACAACAACTTCAACATTGAAAAACACCAACAAATTCAACAACAACCTCGAAATTGAAAAACACCAACAAATTCAACAACAACCTCAACATTGAAAAGCAACAACAACCTCAACATTGAAAAACACCAACAAATTCAACAACCTCAACATTGAAAAACAACAACACACCTCAACATTGAAAAACAACAACAACCTCAAAATTGAAAAACACCAACAAATTCCACAACAACCTCAACATTGAAAAACAACAACAACCTCAACATTGAAAAACACGAACAAATTCAACAACAACTTCAACATTGAAAAAAACCAACAAATTCAACAACAACCTCGACATTGAAAAACACCAACAAATTCAACCACAACCTCAACATTGGAAAACACCAACAAATTCAACAACAACCACAACATTTAAAAAGGCCAACAAATTCAACAACGACCTCAGCATTGTAAAACACCAACAAATTCAACAACAACCTCAACATTGAAAAACACCAGCAAATTCAACAACAACCTCGACATTGAAAAACACCAACAAATTCAACAACGACTTCAACATTGAAAAACAACAGCAACCTCAACATTGAAAAACACAAACAAATTCAACAACAACCTCAATATTGAAAAACAACAACAACCTCAACATTGAAAAACACCAACAAATTCAACAACAACCTCAACATTGAAAAACAACATCAACCTCAACATTGAAAAACTCCAACAAATTCAACAACAACCTCAACAATGAAAAACACCAACAAATTCAACAACAACCTCAACATTGAAAAACACGAACAAATTAAACATCAACCACAACTTTGAAAAACAACAACAACCTCAACATGGAAAAACACCAACAAATTCAACAACAACCTCAACATTGAAAAACAACAACAACCTCAAAATTGAAAAACACCAACAAATTCAACAACAACCTCAACATTGAAAAACAGCAACAACCACAGCATTGAAAAACACCAACAAATTCAACAACGACTTCAACATTGAAAAAACCAACAAATTCAGCAACAACCTCGACATTGAAAAATACCAACAAATTCAACAAAAACCTCAACATTGAATAACAGCAACAAATTCAACAACAACCTCAACATTGAAAAACGCCAACAAATTCAACAACGACCTCAACACTGTAAAAAACCAACAAATTCAACAACAACCTCAACATTGAAAAACACCAACAAATTCAACAACAACCTCAACATTGAAAAACACCAACAAATTCAACAACAACCTCGACATTGAAAAACACCAACAAATTCAACAACAACCTCAACATTGAAAAACTACAACAACCTCGAAATTGAAAAACACCAACAAATTCAACAACAACCTCAACGTTGAAAAACAACAACAACCTCAACATTGATAAACACCAACAAATTCAACAACAACCTCAACGTTGAAAAAACAACAACAACCTCAACATTGAAAAACACCAACAAATTCAACAACAACCTCAACAATGAAAAACACCAACAAATTCAACAACAACCTCAACAATGAAAACACCAACAAATTCAACAACAACTTCAACATTGAAAAACACCAACAAATTCAACGACAACCTCGACATTGAAAAACACCAACAAATTCAACAACAACCTCAACATTGAAAAACTACAACAACAACATTGAAAAGCACCAACAAATACAACAACAACCTCAACATTGAAAAACAACAACAACCTCAACATTGAAAAACACCAACAAATTCAACAACAACCTCAACATCGAAAAACAACAACAACCTCAACATTGAAAAACCACAACAACCTCAACTTTGAAAAACACCAACAAATTCAACAACAACCTCAACATTGAAAAACAGCAACAACCTCAACATTGAAAAACACCAACAAATTCAACAACAACTTCAACATTGAAAAACACCAACAAATTCAACAACAACCTCGAAATTGAAAAACACCAACAAATTCAACAACCTCAACATTGAAAAACAACAACAACCTCAACATTGAAAAACACCAACAAATTCAACAACAACCTCAACATTGAAAAACAACAACAACCTCAACATTGAAAAACACCAACAAATTCAACAACAACCTCAACATTGAAAAACACCAACAAATTTAACAACAACCTCAACATTGAAAAACAACAACAACCTCAACATGTAAAAACACCAACAAATTCAACAACATCCTCAACATTTAAAAACAACAACAACCTCAACATTGAAAAACACCAACAAATTCAACAACAACCTCAACATTGAAAAACACATCCAAATTCAACAACAACTTCAACATTGAAAAACACCAACAAATTCAACAAAAACCTCGACTTTGAAAAACACCAACAAATTCAACAACAACCTCAACATTGAAAAACTACAACAACCTCAACATTGAAAAACACAAACAAATTCAACAACAACCTCAATATTGAAAAACAACAACAACCTCAACATTGAAAAACACCAACAAATTCAACAACAACCTCAACATTGAAAAACAACATCAACCTCAACATTGAAAAACTCCAACAAATTCAACAACAACCTCAACAATGAAAAACACCAACAAATTCAACAACAACCTCAACATTGAAAAACAACAACAACCTCAACATTGAAAAACACGAACAAATTCAACAACAACTTCAACATTGAAAAAAACCAACAAATTCAACAACAACCTCGACATTGAAAAACACCAACAAATTCAACCACAACCTCAACATTGGAAAACACCAACAAATTCAACAACAACCACAACATTTAAAAAGGCCAACAAATTCAACAACGACCTCAGCATTGTAAAACACCAACAAATTCAACAACAACCTCAACATTGAAAAACACCAGCAAATTCAACAACAACCTCGACATTGAAAAACACCAACAAATTCAACAACGACTTCAACATTGAAAAACAACAGCAACCTCAACATTGAAAAACACAAACAAATTCAACAACAACCTCAATATTGAAAAACAACAACAACCTCAACATTGAAAAACACCAACAAATTCAACAACAACCTCAACATTGAAAAACAACATCAACCTCAACATTGAAAAACTCCAACAAATTCAACAACAACCTCAACAATGAAAAACACCAACAAATTCAACAACAACCTCAACATTGAAAAACACCAACAAATTAAACATCAACCACAACTTTGAAAAACAACAACAACCTCAACATGGAAAAACACCAACAAATTCAACAACAACCTCAACATTGAAAAACAACAACAACCTCAAAATTGAAAAACACCAACAAATTCAACAACAACCTCAACATTGAAAAACAGCAACAACCACAGCATTGAAAAACACCAACAAATTCAACAACGACTTCAACATTGAAAAAACCAACAAATTCAGCAACAACCTCGACATTGAAAAATACCAACAAATTCAACAAAAACCTCAACATTGAATAACAGCAACAAATTCAACAACAACCTCAACATTGAAAAACGCCAACAAATTCAACAACGACCTCAACACTGTAAAACACCAACAAATTCAACAACAACCTCAACATTGAAAAACACCAACAAATTCAACAACAACCTCAACATTGAAAAACACCAACAAATTCAACAACAACCTCGACATTGAAAAACACCAACAAATTCAACAACAACCTCAACATTGAAAAACTACAACAACCTCGAAATTGAAAAACACCAACAAATTCAACAACAACCTCAACGTTGAAAAACAACAACAACCTCAACATTGATAAACACCAACAAATTCAACAACAACCTCAACGTTGAAAAACAACAACAACCTCAACATTGAAAAACACCAACAAATTCAACAACAACCTCAACAATGAAAAACACCAACAAATTCAACAACAACCTCAACAATGAAAACACCAACAAATTCAACAACAACTTCAACATTGAAAAACACCAACAAATTCAACGACAACCTCGACATTGAAAAACACCAACAAATTCAACAACAACCTCAACATTGAAAAACTACAACAACAACATTGAAAAGCACCAACAAATACAACAACAACCTCAACATTGAAAAACAACAACAACCTCAACATTGAAAAACACCAACAAATTCAACAACAACCTCAACATCGAAAAACAACAACAACCTCAACATTGAAAAACCACAACAACCTCAACTTTGAAAAACACCAACAAATTCAACAACAACCTCAACATTGAAAAACAGCAACAACCTCAACATTGAAAAACACCAACAAATTCAACAACAACTTCAACATTGAAAAACACCAACAAATTCAACAACAACCTCGAAATTGAAAAACACCAACAAATTCAACAACCTCAACATTGAAAAACAACAACAACCTCAACATTGAAAAACACCAACAAATTCAACAACAACCTCAACATTGAAAAACAACAACAACCTCAACATTGAAAAACACCAACAAATTCAACAACAACCTCAACATTGAAAAACACCAACAAATTTAACAACAACCTCAACATTGAAAAACAACAACAACCTCAACATGTAAAAACACCAACAAATTCAACAACAACCTCAACATTTAAAAACAACAACAACCTCAACATTGAAAAACACCAACAAATTCAACAACAACCTCAACATTGAAAAACACATCCAAATTCAACAACAACTTCAACATTGAAAAACACCAACAAATTCAACAAAAACCTCGACTTTGAAAAACACCAACAAATTCAACAACAACCTCAACATTGAAAAACTACAACAACCTCAACATTGAAAAACACAAACAAATTCAACAACAACCTCAATATTGAAAAACAACAACAACCTCAACATTGAAAAACACCAACAAATTCAACAACAACCTCAACATTGAAAAACAACATCAACCTCAACATTGAAAAACTCCAACAAATTCAACAACAACCTCAACAATGAAAAACACCAACAAATTCAACAACAACCTCAACATTGAAAAACACCAACAAATTAAACATCAACCTCAACTTTGAAAAACAACAACAACCTCAACATGGAAAAACACCAACAAATTCAACAACAACCTCAACATTGAAAAACAACAACAACCTCAACATTGAAAAACACCAACAAATTCAACAACAACTTCAACATTGAAAAACACGAACAAATTCAACAACAACCTCGAAATTGAAAAACACCAACAAATTCAACAACCTCAACATTGAAAAACAACAACAACCTCAACATTGAAAAACACCAACAAATTCAACAACAACCTCAACATTGAAAAACAACAACAACCTCAACATTGAAAAACACCAACAAATTCAACAACAACCTCAACATTGAAAAACACCAACAAATTTAACAACAACCTCAACATTGAAAAACAACAACAACCTCAACATGTAAAAACACCAACAAATTCAACAACAACCTCAACATTTAAAAACAACAACAACCTCAACATTGAAAAACACCAACAAATTCAACAACAACCTCAACATTGAAAAACACATCCAAATTCAACAACAACTTCAACATTGAAAAACACGAACAAATTCAACAAGAACCTCGACATTGAAAAACACCAACAAATTCAACAACAACCTCAACATTGAAAAACTACAACAACCTCAACATTGAAAAACACCAACAAATACAACAACAACCTCAACATTGAAAAACAACAACAACCTCAACATTGAAAAACAGCAACAAATTCAACAACAACCTCAGCATTGAAATACACCAACAAATTCAACAACAACCTCAACATTGAAAAACAACAACAACCTCAACATTGAAAAACAACAACAACCTCAACATTGAAAAACACCAACAAATTCAACAACAACCTCAACATTGAAAAACAACAACAACCTCAACATTGAAAAACACCAACAAATTCAACAACAACTTCAACATTGAAAAACACCAACAAATTCAACAACAACCTCGAAATTGAAAAACACCAACAAACTCAACAACAACCTCAACATTGAAAAGCAACAACAACCTCAACATTGAAAAACACCAACAAATTCAACAACCTCAACATTGAAAAACAACAACAAACCTCAACATTGAAAAACAACAACAACCTCAAAATTGAAAAACACCAACAAATTCCACAACAACCTCAACATTGAAAAACAACAACAACCTCAACATTGAAAACACGAACAAATTCAACAACAACTTCAACATTGAAAAAAACCAACAAATTCAACAACAACCTCGACATTGAAAAACACCAACAAATTCAACAACAACCTCAAGATTGAAAAACACCAACAAATTCAACAACAACCACAACATTTAAAAACGCCAACAAATTCAACAACGACCTCAGCATTGTAAAACACCAACAAATTCAACAACAACCTCAACATTGAAAAACACCAACAAATTCAACAACAACCTCGACATTGAAAAACACCAACAAATTCAACAACGACCTCAACATTGAAAAACAACAACAACCTCAACATTGAAAAACACAAACAAATTCAACAACAACCTCAATATTGAAAAACAACAACAACCTCAACATTGAAAAACATCAACAAATTCAACAACAACCTCAACATTGAAAAACAACATCAACCTCAACATTGAAAAACTCCAACAAATTCAACAACAACCTCAACAATGAAAAACACCAACAAATTCAACAACAACCTCAACATTGAAAAACAACAACAACCTCAAAATTGAAAAACACCAACAAATTCAACAACAACCTCAACATTGAAAAACAGCAACAACCACAACATTGAAAAACACCAACAAATTCAACAACAACTTCAACATTGAAAAAACCAACAAATTCAGCAACAACCTCGACATTGAAAAACACCAACAAATTCAACAAAAACCTCAACATTGAAAAACAGCAACAAATTCAACAACAACCTCAACATTTAAAAACGCCAACAAATTCAACAACGACCTCAACATTGTAAAACACCAACAAATTCAACAACAACCTCAACATTGAAAAACAACAACAACCTCAACATTGAAAAACAACAACAACCTCAAAATTGAAAAACACCAACAAATTCCACAACAACCTCAACATCGAAAAACAACAACAACCTCAACATTGAAAAACACCAACAAATTCAACAACAACCTCAACATTGAAAAACACCAACAAATTCAACAACAACCTCGACATTGAAAAACACCAACAAATTCAACAACAACCTCAACATTGAAAAACTACAACAACCTCGAAATTGAAAAACACCAACAAATTCAACAACAACCTCAACGTTGAAAAACAGCAACAACCTCAACATTGAAAAACACCAACAAATTCAACAACAACTTCAACATTGAAAAACACCAACAAATTCAACAACAACCTCGACATTGAAAAACACCATCAAATTCAACAACGACCTCAACATTGAAAAACAACAACAACCTCAACATTGAAAAACACAAACAAATTCAACAACAACCTCAATATTGAAAAACAACAACAACCTCAACATTGAAAAACACCAACAAATTCAACAACAACCTCAACAATGAAAACACCAACAAATTCAACAACAACCTCAACCATGAAAAACACCAACAAATTCAACAACAACTTCAACATTGAAAAACACCAACAAATTCAACGACAACCTCGACATTGAAGAACACCAACAAATTCAACAACAACCTCAACATTGAAAAACTACAACAACAACATTGAAAAGCACCAACAAATACAACAACAACCTCAACATTGAAAAACAACAACAACAACATTGAAAAGCACCAACAAATACAACAACAACCTCAACATTGAAAAACAACAACAACCTCGACATTGAAAAACACCAACAAATTCAACAACAACCTTAACATCGAAAAACAACAACAACCTCAACATTGAAAAACAACAACAACCTCAACATTGAAAAACACCAACAAATTCAACAACAACTTCAACATTGAAAAACAACAACAACCTCAACATTGAAAAACACCAAAAAGTTCAACAACAACTTCAACATTGAAAAACACCAACAAATTCAACAACAACCTCGAAATTGAAAAACACCAATAAATTCAACAACAAACTCAACATTGAAAAACAACAACAACCTCAACATTGAAAAACACCAACAAATTCAACAACAACCTCAACATTGAAAAACAACAACAACCTCAACATTGAAAAACACCAACAAATTCAACAACAAACTCAACAATGAAAAACACCAACAAATTCAACAACAACTTCAACATTGAAAAACACCAACAAATTCAACGACAACCTCGACATTGAAGAACACCAACAAATTCAACAACAACCTCAACATTGAAAAACTACAACAACAACATTGAAAAGCACCAACAAATACAACAACAACCTCAACATTGAAAAACAACAACAACAACATTGAAAAGCACCAACAAATACAACAACAACCTTAACATCGAAAAACAACAACAACCTCAACATTGAAAAACAACAACAACCTCAACATTGAAAAACACCAACAAATTCAACAACAACTTCAACATTGAAAAACAACAACAACCTCAACATTGAAAAACACCAAAAAGTTCAACAACAACTTCAACATTGAAAAACACCAACAAATTCAACAACAACCTCGAAATTGAAAAACACCAACAAATTCAACAACAAACTCAACATTGAAAAACAACAACAACCTCAACATTGAAAAACACCAACAAATTCAACAACAACCTCAACATTGAAAAACAACAACAACCTCAACATTGAAAAACACCAACAAATTCAACAACAAACTCAACAATGAAAAACACCAACAAATTCAACAACAACCTCAACATTGAAAAACACCAACAAATTTAACAACAACCTCAACTTTGAAAAACAACAACAACCTCAACATGGAAAAACAACAACAAATTCAACAACAACCTCGACATTGAAAAACACCAGCAAATTTAACAACGACCTCAACATTGAAAAACACCAACAAATTCAACAACAACCTCAACATTTAAAAACGCCAACAAATTCAACAACGACCTCAACATTGTAAAACACCAACAAATTCAACAACAACCTCAACATTGAAAAACACCAACAAATTCAACAACAACCTCGACATTGAAAAACACCAACAAATTCAACAACCACCTCAACATTGAAAAACAACAACAACCTCGAAATTGAAAAACACCAACAAATTCAACATCAACCTCAACGTTGAAAAACAACAACAACCTCAACATTGAAAAACACATCCAAATTCAACAACAACTTCAACATTGAAAAACACCAACAAATTCAACAACAACCTCGACATTGAAAAACACCAACAAATTCGACAACAACCTCAACATTGAAAAACTACAACAACCTCAACATTGAAAAACACCAACAAATACAACAACAACCTCAACATTGAAAAACAACAACAACCTCAACATTGAAAAACAGCAACAAATTCAACAACTACCTCAGCATTGAAAAACACCTACAAATTCAACAACAACCTCAACATTGAAAAACAACAACAACCTCAACATTGAAAAACAACAACAACCTCAACATTGAAAAACACCAACAAATTCAACAACAACCTCAACATTGAAAAACAACAACAACCTCAACATTGAAAAACACCAACAAATTCAACAACAACTTCAACATTGAAAAACACCAACAAATTCAACAACAACCTCGAAATTGAAAAACACCAACAAATTCAACAACAACCTCAACATTGAAAAACAACAACAACCTCAACATTGAAAAACACCAACAAATTCAACAACCTCAACATTGAAAAACAACAACAACCTCAACATTGAAAAACACCAACAAATTCAAAAACAACCTCAACATTGAAAAACAACAACAACCTCAACATTGAAAAACAACAACAACCTCAAAATTGAAAAACACCAACAAATTCCACAACAACCTCAACATTGAAAAGCAACAACAACCTCAACATTGAAAAACACCAACAAATTCAACAACAACTTCAACATTGAAAAAAACCAACAAATTCAACAACAACCTCGACATTGAAAAACACCAACAAATTCTACAACAACCTCAACATTGAAAAACACCAACAAATTCAACAACATCCTCAACATTTATAAACGCCAACAAATACAACAACGACCTCAACATTGTAAAACACCAACAAATTCAACAACAACCTCAACATTGAAAAACACCAACAAATTCAACAACAACCTCGACATTGAAAAACACCAACAAATTCAACAACAACCTCAACATTGAAAAACAACAACAACCTCAAAATTGAAAAACACCAACAAATTCAACAACACCCTCAACATTGAAAAACAGCAACAACCACAACATTGAAAAACACCAACAAATTCAACAACAACTTCAACATTGAAAAAACCAACAAATTCAGCAACAACCTCGACATTGAAAAACACCAACAAATTCAACAAAAACCTCAACATTGAAAAACAGCAACAAATTCAACAACAACCTCAACATTTAAAAACGCCACCAAATTCAACAACGACCTCAACATTGTAAAACACCAACAAATTCAACAACAACCTCAACATTGAAAAACACCAACAAATTCAACAACAACCTCGACATTGAAAAGCACCAACAAATTCAACAAGAACCTCAACATTGAAAAAGACCAACAAATTCAAGAACAACCTCAACATTGAAAAACAACAACAACCTCAACATTGAAAAACACCAACAAATTCAACAACAACTTCAACATTGAAGAACACCAACAAATTCAACAACAACCTCAACATTGAAAAACAACAACAACCTCAAAATTGAAAAACACCAACAAATTCCACAACAACCTCAACATCGAAAAACAACAACAACCTCAACATTGAAAAACACCAACAAATTCAACAACAACCTCAACATTGAAAAACACCAACAAATTCAACAACAACCTCGACATTGAAAAACACCAACAAATTCAACAACAACCTCAACATTGAAAAACTACAACAACCTCGAAATTGAAAAACACCAACAAATTCAACAACAACCTCAACGTTGAAAAACAGCAACAACCTCAACATTGAAAAACACCAACAAATTCAACAACAACTTCAACATTGAAAAACACCAACAAATTCAACAACAACCTCGACATTGAAAAACACCATCAAATTCAACAACGACCTCAACATTGAAAAACAACAACAACCTCAACATTGAAAAACACAAACAAATTCAACAACAACCTCAATATTGAAAAACAACAACAACCTCAACATTGAAAAACACCAACAAATTCAACAACAACCTCAACAATGAAAACACCAACAAATTCAACAACAACCTCAACCATGAAAAACACCAACAAATTCAACAACAACTTCAACATTGAAAAACACCAACAAATTCAACGACAACCTCGACATTGAAGAACACCAACAAATTCAACAACAACCTCAACATTGAAAAACTACAACAACAACATTGAAAAGCACCAACAAATACAACAACAACCTCAACATTGAAAAACAACAACAACAACATTGAAAAGCACCAACAAATACAACAACAACCTCAACATTGAAAAACAACAACAACCTCGACATTGAAAAACACCAACAAATTCAACAACAACCTTAACATCGAAAAACAACAACAACCTCAACATTGAAAAACAACAACAACCTCAACATTGAAAAACACCAACAAATTCAACAACAACTTCAACATTGAAAAACAACAACAACCTCAACATTGAAAAACACCAAAAAGTTCAACAACAACTTCAACATTGAAAAACACCAACAAATTCAACAACAACCTCGAAATTGAAAAACACCAACAAATTCAACAACAAACTCAACATTGAAAAACAACAACAACCTCAACATTGAAAAACACCAACAAATTCAACAACAACCTCAACATTGAAAAACAACAACAACCTCAACATTGAAAAACACCAACAAATTCAACAACAAACTCAACAATGAAAAACACCAACAAATTCAACAACAACCTCAACATTGAAAAACACCAACAAATTTAACAACAACCTCAACTTTGAAAAACAACAACAACCTCAACATGGAAAAACAACAACAAATTCAACAACAACCTCGACATTGAAAAACACCAGCAAATTTAACAACAACCTCAACATTGAAAAACACCAACAAATTCAACAACAACCTCAACATTTAAAAACGCCAACAAATTCAACAACGACCTCAACATTGTAAAACACCAACAAATTCAACAACAACCTCAACATTGAAAAACACCAACAAATTCAACAACAACCTCGACATTGAAAAACACCAACAAATTCAACAACCACCTCAACATTGAAAAACAACAACAACCTCGAAATTGAAAAACACCAACAAATTCAACATCAACCTCAACGTTGAAAAACAACAACAACCTCAACATTGAAAAACACATCCAAATTCAACAACAACTTCAACATTGAAAAACACCAACAAATTCAACAACAACCTCGACATTGAAAAACACCAACAAATTCGACAACAACCTCAACATTGAAAAACTACAACAACCTCAACATTGAAAAACACCAACAAATACAACAACAACCTCAACATTGAAAAACAACAACAACCTCAACATTGAAAAACAGCAACAAATTCAACAACTACCTCAGCATTGAAAAACACCTACAAATTCAACAACAACCTCAACATTGAAAAACAACAACAACCTCAACATTGAAAAACAACAACAACCTCAACATTGAAAAACACCAACAAATTCAACAACAACCTCAACATTGAAAAACAACAACAACCTCAACATTGAAAAACACCAACAAATTCAACAACAACTTCAACATTGAAAAACACCAACAAATTCAACAACAACCTCGAAATTGAAAAACACCAACAAATTCAACAACAACCTCAACATTGAAAAACAACAACAACCTCAACATTGAAAAACACCAACAAATTCAACAACCTCAACATTGAAAAACAACAACAACCTCAACATTGAAAAACACCAACAAATTCAAAAACAACCTCAACATTGAAAAACAACAACAACCTCAACATTGAAAAACAACAACAACCTCAAAATTGAAAAACACCAACAAATTCCACAACAACCTCAACATTGAAAAGCAACAAGAACCTCAACATTGAAAAACACCAACAAATTCAACAACAACTTAAACATTGAAAAAAACCAACAAATTCAACAACAACCTCGACATTGAAAAACACCAACAAATTCTACAACAACCTCAACATTGAAAAACACCAACAAATTCAACAACATCCTCAACATTTATAAACGCCAACAAATACAACAACGACCTCAACATTGTAAAACACCAACAAATTCAACAACAACCTCAACATTGAAAAACACCAACAAATTCAACAACAACCTCGACATTGAAAAACACCAACAAATTCAACAACAACCTCAACATTGAAAAACAACAACAACCTCAAAATTGAAAAACACCAACAAATTCAACAACACCCTCAACATTGAAAAACAGCAACAACCACAACATTGAAAAACACCAACAAATTCAACAACAACTTCAACATTGAAAAAACCAACAAATTCAGCAACAACCTCGACATTGAAAAACACCAACAAATTCAACAAAAACCTCAACATTGAAAAACAGCAACAAATTCAACAACAACCTCAACATTTAAAAACGCCACCAAATTCAACAACGACCTCAACATTGTAAAACACCAACAAATTCAACAACAACCTCAACATTGAAAAACACCAACAAATTCAACAACAACCTCGACATTGAAAAGCACCAACAAATTCAACAAGAACCTCAACATTGAAAAAGACCAACAAATTCAAGAACAACCTCAACATTGAAAAACAACAACAACCTCAACATTGAAAAACACCAACAAATTCAACAACAACTTCAACATTGAAGAACACCAACAAATTCAACAACAACCTCAACATTGAAAAACAACAACAACCTCAACATTGAAAAACACCAACAAATTCAACAACAACCTCAACATTGAAAAACAACAACAACCTCAACATTGAAAAACACCAACAAATTCAACAACAACCTCAACAATGAAAAACACCAAAAATTCCACAACAACCTCAACATGGAAAAACACCAACAAATTTAACAACAATTTCAACTTTGAAAAACAACAACAACGTCAACATGGAAAAACACCAACAAATTCATCAACAACCTCAACGTTGAAAAACAACAACAACCTCAAAATTGAAAAACACCAACAAAATCAACAACAACCTCAACATTTAAAGACAACAACAACCTCAACATTGAAAAACACCAACAAATTCAACAACAACCTCAACAATGAAAAACACCAACAAATTCAACAACAACTTCAACATTGAAAAACACCAACAAATTCAACAACAACCTCGACATTGAAAAACACCAACAAATTCAACAACAACCTCAACATTGAAAAACTACAACAACCTCAACTTTGAAAAGCACCAACAAATACAACAACAACCTCAACATTGAAAAACAACAACAACCTCAACATTGAAAAACACCAACAAATTCAGCAACAACCTTAACATCGAAAAACAACAACAACCTCAACATTGAAAAACAACAACAACCTCAACATTGAAAAACACCAACAAATTCAACAACAACCTCAACATTGAAAAACAACAACAGCCTCAACATTGAAAAACACCAAAAAATTCAACAACAACTTCAACATTGAAAAACACCAACAAATTCAACAACAACCTCGAAATTGAAAAACACCAATAAATTCAACAACAACCTCAACATTGAAAAACAACAACAACCTCAACATTGAAAAACACCAACAAATTCAACAACAACCTCAACATTGAAAAACAACAACAACCTCAACATTGAAAAACGCCAACAAATTCAACAACTACCTCAACATTGAAAAACACCAACAAATTTAACAACAACCTCAACTTTGAAAAACAACAACAACCTCAACATGGAAAAACAACAACAAATTCAACAACAACCTCGACATTGAAAAACACCAGCAAATTCAACAACAACCTCAACATTGAAAAACACCAACAAATTCATCAACAACCTCAACATTTAAAAACGCCAACAAATTCAACAACGACCTCAACATTGTAAAACACCAAAAAATTCAACAACAACCTCAACATTGAAAAACACCAACAAATTCAACAACAACCTCGACATTGAAAAACACCAACAAATTCAACAACAACCTCAACATTGAAAAACAACAACAACCTCGAAATTGAAAAACACCAACAAATTCAACATCAAACTCAACGTTGAAAAACAACAACAACCTCAACATTGAAAAACACATCCAAATTCAACAACAACTTCAACATTGAAAAACACCAACAAATTCAACAACAACCTCGACATTGAAAAACACCAACAAATTCGACAGCAACCTCAACATTGAAAAACTACAACAACCTCAACATTGAAAAACACCAACAAATACAACAACAACCTCAACATTGAAAAACAACAACAACCTCAACATTGAAAAACAGCAACAAATTCAACAACAACCTCAGCATTGAAAAACACCAACAAATTCAACAACAACCTCAACATTGAAAAACAACAACAACCTCAACATTGAAAAACAACAACAACCTCAACATTGAAAAACACCAACAAATTCAACAACAACCTCAACATTGAAAAACAACAACAACCTCAACATTGAAAAACACCAACAAATTCAACAACAACTTCAACATTGAAAAACACCAACAAATTCAACAACAACCTCGAAATTGAAAAACACCAACAAATTCAACAACAACCTCAACATTGAAAAACAACAACAACCTCAACATTGAAAAACACCAACAAATTCAACAACCTCAACATTGAAAAACAACAACAACCTCAACATTGAAAAACACCAACAAATTCAAAAACAACCTCAACATTGAAAAACAACAACAACCTCAACATTGAAAAACAACAACAACCTCAAAATTGAAAAACACCAACAAATTCCACAACAACCTCAACATTGAAAAGCAACAACAACCTCAACATTGAAAAACACCAACAAATTCAACAACAACTTCAACATTGAAAAAAACCAACAAATTCAACAACAACCTCGACATTGAAAAACACCAACAAATTCTACAACAACCTCAACATTGAAAAACACCAACAAATTCAACAACATCCTCAACATTTATAAACGCCAACAAATACAACAACGACCTCAACATTGTAAAACACCAACAAATTCAACAACAACCTCATCATTGAAAAACACCAACAAATTCAACAACAACCTCGACATTGAAAAACACCAACAAATTCAACAACAACCTCAACATTGAAAAACAACAACAACCTCAACATTGAAAAACACCAACAAATTCAACAACACCCTCAACATTGAAAAACAGCAACAACCACAACATTGAAAAACACCAACAAATTCAACAACAACTTCAACATTGAAAAAACCAACAAATTCAGCAACAACCTCGACATTGAAAAACACCAACAAATTCAACAAAAACCTCAACATTGAAAAACAGCAACAAATTCAACAACAACCTCAACATTTAAAAACGCCACCAAATTCAACAACGACCTCAACATTGTAAAACACCAACAAATTCAACAACAACCTCGACATTGAAAAACACCAACAAATTCAACAAGAACCTCAATATTGAAAAAGACCAACAAATTCAAGAACAACCTCAACATTGAAAAACAACAACAACCTCAACATTGAAAAACAACAACAAATTCAACAACAACTTCAACATTGAAGAACAGCAACAAATTCAACAACAACCTCAACATTGAAAAACAACAACAACCTCAACATTGAAAAACACCAACAAATTCAACAACAACCTCAACATTGAAAAACAACAACAACCTCAACATTGAAAAACACCAACAAATTCAACAACAACCTCAACAATGAAAAACACCAAAAATTCCACAACAACCTCAACATGGAAAAACACCAACAAATTTAACAACAATTTCAACTTTGAAAAACAACAACAACGTCAACATGGAAAAACACCAACAAATTCATCAACAACCTCAACGTTGAAAAACAACAACAACCTCAAAATTGAAAAACACCAACAAATTCAACAACAACCTCAACATTTAAAGACAACAACAACCTCAACATTGAAAAACACCAACAAATTCAACAACAACTTCAACATTGAAAAACACCAACAAATTCAACAACAACCTCGACATTGAAAAACACCAACAAATTCAACAACAACCTCAACATTGAAAAACTACAACAACCTCAACTTTGAAAAGCACCAACAAATACAACAACAACCTCAACATTGAAAAACAACAACAACCTCAACATTGAAAAACACCAACAAATTCAGCAACAACCTTAACATCGAAAAACAACAACAACCTCAACATTGAAAAACAACAAAAACCTCAACATTGAAAAACACCAACAAATTCAACAACAACCTCAACATTGAAAAACAACAACAGCCTCAACATTGAAAAACACCAAAAAATTCAACAACAACTTCAACATTGAAAAACACCAACAAATTCAACAACAACCTCGAAATTGAAAAACACCAATAAATTCAACAACAACCTCAACATTGAAAAACAACAACAACCTCAACATTGAAAAACACCAACAAATTCAACAACAACCTCAACATTGAAAAACAACAACAACCTCAACATTGAAAAACGCCAACAAATTCAACAACAAACTCAACAATGAAAAACACCAACAAATTCAACAACTACCTCAACATTGAAAAACACCAACAAATTTAACAACAACCTCAACTTTGAAAAACAACAACAACCTCAACATGGAAAAACAACAACAAATTCAACAACAACCTCGACATTGAAAAACACCAGCAAATTCAACAACAACCTCAACATTGAAAAACACCAACAAATTCAACAACAACCTCAACATTTAAAAACGCCAACAAATTCAACAACGACCTCAACATTGTAAAACACCAACAAATTCAACAACAACCTTAACATTGAAAAACACCAACAAATTCAACAACAACCTCGACATTGAAAAACACCAACAAATTCAACAACAACCTCGAAATTGAAAAACACCAACAAATTCAACATCAACCTCAACGTTGAAAAACAACAACAACCTCAACATTGAAAAACACATCCAAATTCAACAACAACTTCAACATTGAAAAACACCAACAAATTCAACAACAACCTCGACATTGAAAAACACAAACAAATTCAGCAACAACCTCAACATTGAAAAACTACAACAACCTCAACATTGAAAAACACCAACAAATTCAACAACAACCTCAACATTGAAAAACAACAACAACCTCAAAATTGAAAAACAGCAACAAATACAACAACAACCTCAACATTTAAAGACAACAACAACCTCAACATTGAAAAACACCACCAAATTCAACAACAACCTCAACAATGAAAAACACCAACAAATTCAACAACAACTTCAACATTGAAGAACACCAACAAATTCAACAACAACCTCAACATTGAAAAACAACAACAACCTCAACATTGAAAAACACCAGAAAATTCAACAACAACCTCGTAATTGAAAAACAACAACAAATTCAACAACAACCTCAACATTGAAAAACAACAACAACCTCAACATTGAAAAACACCAACAAATTCAACAACCTCAACATTGAAAAACAACAACAACCTCAACATTGAAAAACACCAACAAATTCAACAACAACCTCAACATTGAAAAACAACAACAACCTCAACATTGAAAAACACCAACAAATTCAACAACCTCAACATTGAAAAACAACAACAACCTCAACATTGAAAAACAACAACAACCTCAAAATTGAAAAACACCAACAAATTCCACAACAACATCAACATTGAAAAACAACAACAACCTCAACATTGAAAAACACCAACAAATTCAACAACAACTTCAACATTGAAAAAAATCAACAAATTCAACAACAACCTCGACATTGAAAAACACCAACAAATTCAACAACAACCTCAACATTGAAAAACACCAACAAATTCAACAACAACCTCAACATTTAAAAACGCCAACAAATTCAACAACGACCTCAACATTGTAAAACACCAACAAATTCAACAACAACCTCAACATTGAAAAACACCAACAAATTCAACAACAACCTCGACATTGAAAAACACCAACAAATTCAACAACAACCTCAACATTGAAAAACAACAACAACCTCGAAATTGAAAAACACCAACAAATTCAACATTCAACCTCAACGTTGAAAAACAACAACAACCTCAACATTGAAAAACACCAACAAATTCAACAACAACTTCAACATTGAAAAACACCAACAAATTCAACAACAACCTCGACATTGAAAAACACCATCAAATTCAACAACGACCTCAACATTGAAAAACAACAACAACCTCAACATTGAAAAACACAAACAAATTCAACAACTACCTCAATATTGAAAAACAACAACAACCTCAACATTGAAAAACACCAACAAATTCAACAACAACCTCAACATTGAAAAACAACATCAACCTCAACATTGAAAAACACCAACAAATTCAACAGCAACCTCAACAATGAAAAACACCAACAAATTCAACAACAACCTCAACATTGAAAAACACCAACAAATTAAACATCAACCTCAACTTTGAAAAACAGCAACAACCTCAACATGGAAAAACACCAACAAATTCAACAACAACCTCAACATTGAAAAACAACAACAACCTCAAAATTGAAAAACACCAACAAATTCCACAACAACTTCAACATTGAAAAAACCAACAAATTCAGCAACAACCTCGACATTGAAAAACACCAACAAAATCAACAACAACCTCAACATTGAAAAACAGCAACAACCACAACATTGAAAAACACCAACAAATTCAACAACAACTTCAACATTGAAAAAACCAACAAATTCAGCAACAACCTCGACATTGAAAAACACCAACAAAATCAACAACAACCTCAACATTGAAAAACAGCAACAAATTCAACAACAACCTCAACATTTAAAAACGCCAACAAATTCAACAACGACCTCAATATTGTAAAACAACAACAAATTCAACAACAACCTCAACATTGAAAAACACCAACAAATTCAACAACAACCTCGACATTGAAAAACACCAACAAATTCAACAACAACCTCAACATTGAAAAAGACCAACAAATTCAAGAACAACCTCCACATTGAAAAACAACAACAACCTCAACATTGAAAAACACCAACAAATTCAACAACAACTTCAACATTGAAGAACACCAACAAATTCAACAACAACCTCAACATTGAAAAACAACAACAACCTCAACATTGAAAAACACCAACAAATTCAACAACAACCTCGACATTGAAAAACACCAGCAAATTCAACTACAACCTCAACATTGAAAAACACCAACAAATTCAACAACAACCTCAACATTTAAAAAAGCCAACAAATTCAACAACGACCTCAACATTGTAAAACACCAACAAATTCAACAACAACCTCCACATTGAAAAACACCAACAAATTCAACAACAACCTCGACATTGAAAAACACCAACAAATTCAACAACAACCTCAACATTGAAAAACAACAACAACCTCGAAATTGAAAAACACCAACAAATTCAACATCAACCTCAACGTTGAAAAACAACAACAACCTCAACATTGAAAAACACATCCAAATTCAACAACAACTTCAACATTGAAAAACACCAACAAATTCAACAACAACCTCGACATTGAAAAACACCAACAAATTAGGCAACAACCTCAACATTGAAAAATTAAAACAACCTCAACATTGAAAAACACCAACAAATTCAACAACAACCTCAACATTGAAAAACAACAACAACCTCAAAATTGAAAAACACCAACAAATACAACAACAACCTCAACATTTAAAGACAACAACAACCTCAACATTGAAAAACACCAACAAATTCAAAAACAACCTCAACAATGAAAAACACCAACAAATTCAACAACAACTTCAACATTGAAAAACACCAACAAATTCAACAACAACCTCGACATTGATAAACACCAACAAATTCAACAACAACCTCAACATTGAAAAACAACAACAACCTCAACATTGAAAAACACAAACAAATTCAACAACTACCTCAATATTGAAAAACAACAACAACCTCAACATTGAAAAACACCAACAAATTCAACAACAACCTCAACATTGAAAAACAACATCAACCTCAACATTGAAAAACACCAACAAATTCAACAGCAACCTCAACAATGAAAAACACCAACAAATTCAACAACAACCTCAACATTGAAAAACACCAACAAATTAAACATCAACCTCAACTTTGAAAAACAGCAACAACCTCAACATGGAAAAACACCAACAAATTCAACAACAACCTCAACATTGAAAAACAACAACAACCTCAAAATTGAAAAACACCAACAAATTCCACAACAACTTCAACATTGAAAAAACCAACAAATTCAGCAACAACCTCGACATTGAAAAACACCAACAAAATCAACAACAACCTCAACATTGAAAAACAGCAACAACCACAACATTGAAAAACACCAACAAATTCAACAACAACTTCAACATTGAAAAAACCAACAAATTCAGCAACAACCTCGACATTGAAAAACACCAACAAAATCAACAACAACCTCAACATTGAAAAACAGCAACAAATTCAACAACAACCTCAACATTTAAAAACGCCAACAAATTCAACAACGACCTCAATATTGTAAAACAACAACAAATTCAACAACAACCTCAACATTGAAAAACACCAACAAATTCAACAACAACCTCGACATTGAAAAACACCAACAAATTCAACAACAACCTCAACATTGAAAAAGACCAACAAATTCAAGAACAACCTCCACATTGAAAAACAACAACAACCTCAACATTGAAAAACACCAACAAATTCAACAACAACTTCAACATTGAAGAACACCAACAAATTCAACAACAACCTCAACATTGAAAAACAACAACAACCTCAACATTGAAAAACACCAACAAATTCAACAACAACCTCGACATTGAAAAACACCAGCAAATTCAACTACAACCTCAACATTGAAAAACACCAACAAATTCAACAACAACCTCAACATTTAAAAAAGCCAACAAATTCAACAACGACCTCAACATTGTAAAACACCAACAAATTCAACAACAACCTCAACATTGAAAAACACGAACAAATTCAACAACAACCTCGACATTGAAAAACACCAACAAATTCAACAACAACCTCAACATTGAAAAACAACAACAACCTCGAAATTGAAAAACACCAACAAATTCAACATCAACCTCAACGTTGAAAAACAACAACAACCTCAACATTGAAAAACACATCCAAATTCAACAACAACTTCAACATTGAAAAACACCAACAAATTCAACAACAACCTCGACATTGAAAAACACCAACAAATTAGGCAACAACCTCAACATTGAAAAATTAAAACAACCTCAACATTGAAAAACACCAACAAATTCAACAACAACCTCAACATTGAAAAACAACAACAACCTCAAAATTGAAAAACACCAACAAATACAACAACAACCTCAACATTTAAAGACAACAACAACCTCAACATTGAAAAACACCAACAAATTCAAAAACAACCTCAACAATGAAAAACACCAACAAATTCAACAACAACTTCAACATTGAAAAACACCAACAAATTCAACAACAACCTCGACATTGATAAACACCAACAAATTCAACAACAACCTCAACATTGAAAAACTACAACAACCTCAACATTGAAAAGCACCAACAAATACAACAACAACCTCAACATTGAAAAACAACAACAACCTCAACATTGAAAAACACCAACAAATTCAACAACAACCTTAACATCGAAAAACAACAACAACCTCAACATTGAAAAACAACAACAACCTCAACATTGAAAAACAACAACAACCTCAACATTGAAAAACACCAACAAATTCAACAACAACCTCAACATTGAAAAACACCAACAAATTCAACAACATCCTGAACATTTAAAAACGCCAACAAATTCAACAACGACCTCAACATTGTAAAACACCAACAAATTCAACAACAACCTCAACATTGAAAAACACCAACAAATTCAACAACAACCTCGACATTGAAAAACACCAACAAATTCAACAACAACCTCAACATTGAAAAACAACAACAACCTCGAAATTGAAAAACACCAACAAATTCAACATTCAACCTCAAAGTTGAAAAACAACAACAACATCAACATTGAAAAACACCAACAAATTCAACAACAACTGCAACATTGAAAAACACCAACAAATTCAACAACAACCTCGACATTGAAAAACACCATCAAATTCAACAACGACCTCAACTTTGAAAAACAACAACAACCTCAACATTGAAAAACACCAACAAATTCAACAACAAACTCAACAATGAAAAACACCAACAAATTCAACAACAACCTCAACATTGAAAAACACCAACAAATTTAAAAACAACCTCGACATTGAAAAACACCATCAAATTCAACAACGACCTCAACTTTGAAAAACAACAACAACCTCGACATTGAAAAACACCAGCAAATTCAACAACAATCTCAACATTGAAAAACACCAACAAATTCAGCAACAACCTCAACATTTAAAAACGCCAACAAATTCAACAACGACCTCAACATTGTAAAACACCAACAAATTCAACAACAACCTCAACATTGAAAAACACCAACAAATTCAACAACAACCTCGACATTGAAAAACACCAACAAATTCAACAACCTCAACATTGAAAAACAACAACAACCTCGAAATTGAAAAACACCAACAAAGTCAACATCAACCTCAACGTTGAAAAAAAACAACAACCTCAACATTGAAAAACACCAACAAATTCAACAACAACTTCAACATTGAAAAACACCAACAAATTCATCCACAACCTCGACATTGAAAAACACCATCAAATTCAACAACGACCTCAACATTGAAAAACAACAACAACCTCAACATTGAAAAACACAAACAAATTCAACAACAACCTCAATATTGAAAAACAACAACAACCTCAACATTGAAAAACACCAACAAATTCAACAACAACCTCAACATTGAAAAAAACATCAACCTCAACATTGAAAAACACCAACAAATTCAACAACAACCTCAACAATGAAAAACACCAACAAATTCAACAAAAACCTCAACATTGAAAAAAACCAACAAATTAAACATCAACCTCAACTTTGAAAAACAACAACAACCTCAACATGGAAAAACACCAACAAATTCAACAACAACCTCAACATTGAAAAACAACAACAACCTCAAAATTGAAAAACACGAAGAAATTCAACAACAACCTCAACATTGAAAAACAGCAACAACCACAACATTGAAAAACACCAACAAATTCAACAACAACTTCAACATTGAAAAAACCAACAAATTCAGCAACAACCTCGACATTGAAAAACACCAACAAATTCAACAACAGCCTCAACATTGAAAAACAGCAACAAATTCAACAACAACCTCAACATTTAAATACGCCAACAAATTCAACAACGACCTCAACATTGTAAAACACCAACAAATTCAACAACAACCTCGAAATTGAAAAACACCAACAAATTCAACAACAACCTCAACATTGAAAAACAACAACAACCTCAACATTAAAAAACACCAACAAATTCAACAACCTCAACATTGTAAAACAACAACAACCTCAACATTGAAAAAAAACCAACAAATTCAAAAACAACTTCAACTTTGAAAAACAACAACAACCTCAACATTGAAAAACAACAACAACCTCAAAATTGAAAAACACCAACAAATTCCACAACAACCTCAACATTGAAAAACAACAACAACCACAACATTGAAAAACACCAACAAATTCAACAACAACTTCAACATTGAAAAAAACCAACAAATTCAACAACAACCTCGACATTGAAAAACAGCAACAAATTCAACAACAACCTCTACATTGAAAAACACCAACAAATTCAACAACAACCTCAACTTTTAAAAACGCCAACAAATTGAACAACGACCTCAACATTGTAAAACACCAACAAATTCAACAACAACCTCAACATTGAAAAACACCAACGAATTCAACAACAACCTCAACATTGAAAAACAACAACAACCTCGAAATTGAAAAACACCAACAAATTCAACATTCAACCTCAACGTGGAAAAACAACAACAACCTCAACATTGCAAAACACCAACAAATTCAACAACAACCTCAACATTGAAAAACACCAACAAATTCAACAACCTCAACATTGAAAAACAACAACAACCTCAACATTGAAAAACACCAACAAATTCAAAAACAACCTCAACATTGAAAAACAACAACAACCTCAACATTGAAAAACAACAACAACCTCAAAATTGAAAAACACCAACAAATTCCACAACAACCTCAACATTGAAAAACAACAACAACCTCAACATTGAAAAACACCAACAAATTCAACAACAACTTCAACATTGAAAAACACCAACAAATTCAACAACAACCTCGAAATTGAAAAACACCAACAAATTCAACAACAACCTCAACATTGAAAAACAACAACAACCTCAACATTGAAAAACACCAACAAATTCAACAACCTCAACATTGAAAAACAACAACAACCTCAACATTGAAAAACACCAACAAATTCAAAAACAACCTCAACATTGAAAAACAACAACAACCTCAACATTGAAAAACAACAACAACCTCAAAATTGAAAAACACCAAAAAATTCCACAACAACCTCAACATTGAAAAGCAACAACAACCTCAACATTGAAAAACACCAACAAATTCAACAACAACTTCAACATTGAAAAAAACCAACAAATTCAACAACAACCTCGACATTGAGAAACACCAACAAATTCAACAACAACCTCAACATTGAAAAACACCAACAAATTCAACAACATCCTCAACATTTAAAAACGCCCACAAATTCAACAACGACCTCAACATTGTAAAACACCAACAAATTCAACAACAACCTCAACATTGAAAAACACCAACAAATTCAACAACAACCTCGACATTGAAAAACACCAACAAATTCAACAACAACCTCAACATTGAAAAACAACAAGAATCTCGAAATTGAAAAACACCAACAAATTCAACATTCAACCTCAACGTTGAAAAACACCAACAAATTCAACAACAACCTCAAATTGAAAAACACCAACAAATTCCACAACAACCTCAACATTGAAAAGCAACAACAACCTCAACATTGAAAAACACCAACAAATTCAACAACAACTTCAACATTGAAAAAAACCAACAAATTCAACAACAACCTCGACATTGAAAAACACCAACAAATTCAACAACATCCTCAACATTGAAAAACACCAACAAATTCAACAACAAACTCAACAATGAAAAACACCAACAAATTCAACAACAACCTCAACATTGAAAAACACCAACAAATTTAAAAACAACCTCGACATTGAAAAACACCATCAAATTCAACAACGACCTCAACTTTGAAAAACAACAACAACCTCGACATGAAAAACACCAGCAAATTCAACAACAATCTCAACATTGAAAAACACCAACAAATTCAACAACAACCTCAACATTTAAAAACGCCAACAAATTCAACAACGACCTCAACATTGTAAAACACCAACAAATTCAACAACAACCTCAACATTGAAAAACACCAACAAATTCAACAACAACCTCGACATTGAAAAACACCAACAAATTCAACAACCTCAACATTGAAAAACAACAACAACCTCGAAATTGAAAAACACCAACAAAGTCAACATCAACCTCAACGTTGAAAAACAACAACAACCTCAACATTGAAAAACACCAACAAATTCAACAACAACTTCAACATTGAAAAACACCAACAAATTCATCCACAACCTCGACATTGAAAAACACCATCAAATTCAACAACGACCTCAACATTGAAAAACAACAACAACCTCAACATTGAAAAACACAAACAAATTCAACAACAACCTCAATATTGAAAAACAACAACAACCTCAACATTGAAAAACACCAACAAATTCAACAACAACCTCAACATTGAAAAAAACATCAACCTCAACATTGAAAAACACCAACAAATTCAACAACAACCTCAACAATGAAAAACACCAACAAATTCAACAAAAACCTCAACATTGAAAACCACCAACAAATTAAACATCAACCTCAACTTTGAAAAACAACAACAACCTCAACATGGAAAAACACCAACAAATTCAACAACAACCTCAACATTGAAAAACAACAACAACCTCAAAATTGAAAAACACGAACAAATTCAACAACAACCTCAACATTGAAAAACAGCAACAACCACAACATTGAAAAACACCAACAAATTCAACAACAACTTCAACATTGAAAAAACCAACAAATTCAGCAACAACCTCGACATTGAAAAACACCAACAAATTCAACAACAGCCTCAACATTGAAAAATAGCAACAAATTCAACAACAACCTCAACATTTAAATACGCCAACAAATTCAACAACGACCTCAACATTGTAAAACACCAACAAATTCAACAACAACCTCGAAATTGAAAAAACACCAACAAATTCAACAACAACCTCAACATTGAAAAACAACAACAACCTCAACATTAAAAAACACCAACAAATTCAACAACCTCAACATTGTAAAACAACAACAACCTCAACATTGAAAAAAACCAACAAATTCAAAAACAACTTCAACATTGAAAAACAACAACAACCTCAACATTGAAAAACAACAACAACCTCAAAATTGAAAAACACCAACAAATTCCACAACAACCTCAACATTGAAAAACAACAACAACCACAACATTGAAAAACACCAACAAATTCAACAACAACCTCAACATTGAAAAACACCAACAAATTCAACAACAACCTCGACATTGAAAAACACCAACAAATTCAACAACAACCTCAACATTGAAAAACAACAACAATCTCGAAATTGAAAAACACCAACAAATTCAACATTCAACCTCAACGTTGAAAAACACCAACAATTCAACAACAACCTCAAAATTGAAAAACACCAACAAATTCCACAACAACCTCAACATTGAAAAGCAACAACAACCTCAACATTGAAAAACACCAACAAATTCAACAACAACTTCAACATTGAAAAAAACCAACAAATTCAACAGCAACCTCGACATTGAAAAACACCAACAAATTCAACAACATCCTCAACATTGAAAAACACCAACAAATTCAACAACAAACTCAACAATGAAAAACACCAACAAATTCAACAACAACCTCAACATTGAAAAACACCAACAAATTTAAAAACAACCTCGACATTGAAAAACACCATCAAATTCAACAACGACCTCAACTTTGAAAAACAACAACAACCTCAACATTGAAAAACACCAACAAATTCAACAACAACTTCAACATTGAAAAACACCAACAAATTCATCCACAACCTCGACATTGAAAAACACCATCAAATTCAACAACGACCTCAACATTGAAAAACAACAACAACCTCAACATTGAAAAACACAAACAAATTCAACAACAACCTCAATATTGAAAAACAACAACAACCTCAACATTGATAACACCAACAAATTCAACAACAACCTCAACATTGAAAAAAACATCAACCTCAACATTGAAAAACACCAACAAATTCAACAACAACCTCAACAATGAAAAACACCAACAAATTCAACAAAAACCTCAACATTGAAAAACACCAACAAATTAAACATCAACCTCAACTTTGAAAAACAACAACAACCTCAACATGGAAAAACACCAACAAATTCAACAACAACCTCAACATTGAAAAACAACAACAACCTCAAAATTGAAAAACACCAGCAAATTCAACAACAATCTCAACATTGAAAAACACCAACAAATTCAACAACAACCTCAACATTTAAAAACGCCAACAAATTCAACAACGACCTCAACATTGTAAAACACCAACAAATTCAACAACAACCTCAACATTGAAAAACACCAACAAATTCAACAACAACCTCGACATTGAAAAACACCAACAAATTCAACAACCTCAACATTGAAAAACAACAACAACCTCGAAATTGAAAAACACCAACAAAGTCAACATCAACCTCAACGTTGAAAAACAACAACAACCTCAACATTGAAAAACACCAACAAATTCAACAACAACTTCAACATTGAAAAACACCAACAAATTCATCCACAACCTCGACATTGAAAAACACCATCAAATTCAACAACGACCTCAACATTGAAAAACAACAACAACCTCAACATTGAAAAACACAAACAAATTCAACAACAACCTCAACATTGAAAAAAACATCAACCTCAACATTGAAAAACACCAACAAATTCAACAACAACCTCAACAATGAAAAACACCAACAAATTCAACAAAAACCTCAACATTGAAAAACACCAACAAATTAAACATCAACCTCAACTTTGAAAAACAACAACAACCTCAACATGGAAAAACACCAACAAATTCAACAACAACCTCAACATTGAAAAACAACAACAACCTCAAAATTGAAAAACACGAACAAATTCAACAACAACCTCAACATTGAAAAACAGCAACAACCACAACATTGAAAAACACCAACAAATTCAACAACAACTTCAACATTGAAAAAACCAACAAATTCAGCAACAACCTCGACATTGAAAAACACCAACAAATTCAACAACAGCCTCAACATTGAAAAACAGCAACAAATTCAACAACAACCTCAACATTTAAATACGCCAACAAATTCAACAACGACCTCAACATTGTAAAACACCAACAAATTCAACAACAACCTCGAAATTGAAAAACACCAACAAATTCAACAACAACCTCAACATTGAAAAACAACAACAACCTCAACATTAAAAAACACCAACAAATTCAACAACCTCAACATTGTAAAACAACAACAACCTCAACATTGAAAAAAACCAACAAATTCAAAAACAACTTCAACATTGAAAAACAACAACAACCTCAACATTGAAAAACAACAACAACCTAAAAATTGAAAAACACCAACAAATTCCACAACAACCTCAACATTGAAAAACAACAACAACCACAACATTGAAAAACACCAACAAATTCAACAACAACTTCAACATTGAAAAAAACCAACAAATTCAACAACAACCTCGACATTGAAAAACACCAACAAATTCAACAACAACCTCTACATTGAAAAACACCAACAAATTCAACAACAACCTCAACATTTAAAAACGCCAACAAATTGAACAACGACCTCAACATTGTAAAACACCAACAAATTCAACAACAACCTCAACATTGAAAAACACCAACGAATTCAACAACAACCTCAACATTGAAAAACAACAACAACCTCGAAATTGAAAAACACCAACAAATTCAACATTCAACCTCAACGTGGAAAAAACAACAACAACCTCAACATTGCAAAACACCAACAAATTCAACAACAACCTCAACATTGAAAAACACCAACAAATTCAACAACCTCAACATTGAAAAACAACAACAACCTCAACATTGAAAAACACCAACAAATTCAAAACAACCTCAACATTGAAAAACAACAACAACCTCAACATTGAAAAACAACAACAAATTCAACAACAACCTCAACATTGAAAAACAACAACAAATTCAACAACAACCTCAACATTGAAAAACAACAACAACCTCAAAATTGAAAAACACGAACAAATTCAACAACAACCTCAACATTGAAAAACAGCAACAACCACAACATTGAAAAACACCAACAAATTCAACAACAACTTCAACATTGAAAAAACCAACAAATTCAGCAACAACCTCGACATTGAAAAACACCAACAAATTCAACAACAGCCTCAACATTGAAAAACAGCAACAAATTCAACAACAACCTCAACATTTATATACGCCAACAAATTCAACAACGACCTCAACATTGTAAAACACCAACAAATTCAACAACATCCTCAACATTGAAAAACACCAACAAATTCAACAACAAACTCAACAATGAAAAACACCAACAAATTCAACAACAACCTCAACATTGAAAAACACCAACAAATTTAAAAACAACCTCGACATTGAAAAACACCATCAAATTCAACAACGACCTCAACTTTGAAAAACAACAACAACCTCGACATTGAAAAACACCAGCAAATTCAACAACAATCTCAACATTGAAAAACACCAACAAATTCAACAACAACCTCAACATTTAAAAACGCCAACAAATTCAACAACGACCTCAACATTGTAAAACACCAACAAATTCAACAACAACCTCAACATTGAAAAACACCAACAAATTCAACAACAACCTCGACATTGAAAAACACCAATAAATTCAACAACCTCAACATTGAAAAACAACAACAACCTCGAAATTGAAAAACACCAACAAAGTCAACATCAACCTCAACGTTGAAAAACAACAACAACCTCAACATTGAAAAACACCAACAAATTCAACAACAACTTCAACATTGAAAAACACCAACAAATTCATCCACAACCTCGACATTGAAAAACACCATCAAATTCAACAACGACCTCAACATTGAAAAACAACAACAACCTCAACATTGAAAAACACAAACAAATTCAACAACAACCTCAATATTGAAAAACAACAACAACCTCAACATTGAAAAACACCAACAAATTCAACAACAACCTCAACATTGAAAAAAACATCAACCTCAACATTGAAAAACACCAACAAATTCAACAACAACCTCAACAATGAAAAACACCAACAAATTCAACAAAAACCTCAACATTGAAAAACACCAACAAATTAAACATCAACCTCAACTTTGAAAAACAACAACAACCTCAACATGGAAAAACACCAACAAATTCAACAACAACCTCAACATTGAAAAACAACAACAACCTCAAAATTGAAAAACACGAACAAATTCAACAACAACCTCAACATTGAAAAACAGCAACAACCACAACATTGAAAAACACCAACAAATTCAACAACAACTTCAACATTGAAAAAACCAACAAATTCAGCAACAACCTCGACATTGAAAAACACCAACAAATTCAACAACAGCCTCAACATTGAAAAACAGCAACAAATTCAACAACAACCTCAACATTTAAATACGCCAACAAATTCAACAACGACCTCAACATTGTAAAACACCAACAAATTCAACAACAACCTCGAAATTGAAAAACACCAACAAATTCAACAACAACCTCAACATTGAAAAACAACAACAACCTCAACATTAAAAAACACCAACAAATTCAACAACCTCAACATTGTAAAACAACAACAACCTCAACATTGAAAAAAACCAACAAATTCAAAAACAACTTCAACATTGAAAAACAACAACAACCTCAACATTGAAAAACAACAACAACCTCAAAATTGAAAAACACCAACAAATTCCACAACAACCTCAACATTGAAAAACAACAACAACCACAACATTGAAAAACACCAACAAATTCAACAACAACCTCAACATTGAAAAACACCAACAAATTCAACAAAAACCTCGACATTGAAAAACACCAACAAATTCAACAACAACCTCAACATTGAAAAACAACAACAATCTCGAAATTGAAAAACACCAACAAATTCAACATTCAACCTCAACGTTGAAAAACACCAACAAATTCAACAACAACCTCAAAATTGAAAAGCACCAACAAATTCCACAACAACCTCAACATTGAAAAGCAACAACAACCTCAACATTGAAAAACACCAACAAATTCAACAACAACTTCAACATTGAAAAAAACCAACAAATTCAACAGCAACCTCGACATTGAAAAACACCAACAAATTCAACAACATCCTCAACATTGAAAAACACCAACAAATTCAACAGCAAACTCAACAATGAAAAACACCAACAAATTCAACAACAACCTCAACATTGAAAAACACCAACAAATTTAAAAACAACCTCGACATTGAAAAACACCATCAAATTCAACAACGACCTCAACTTTGAAAAACAACAACAACCTCAACATTGAAAAACACCAACAAATTCAACAACAACTTCAACATTGAAAAACACCAACAAATTCATCCACAACCTCGACATTGAAAAACACCATCAAATTCAACAACGACCTCAACATTGAAAAACAACAACAACCTCAACATTGAAAAACACAAACAAATTCAACAACAACCTCAATATTGAAAAACAACAACAACCTCAACATTGAAAAACACCAACAAATTCAACAACAACCTCAACATTGAAAAAAACATCAACCTCAACATTGAAAAACACCAACAAATTCAACAACAACCTCAACAATGAAAAACACCAACAAATTCAACAAAAACCTCAACATTGAAAAACACCAACAAATTAAACATCAACCTCAACTTTGAAAAACAACAACAACCTCAACATGGAAAAACACCAACAAATTCAACAACAACCTCAACATTGAAAAACAACAACAACCTCAAAATGGAAAAACACCAGCAAATTCAACAACAATCTCAACATTGAAAAACACCAACAAATTCAACAACAACCTCAACATTTAAAAACGCCAACAAATTCAACAACGACCTCAACATTGTAAAACACCAACAAATTCAACAACAACCTCAACATTGAAAAACACCAACAAATTCAACAACAACCTCGACATTGAAAAACACCAACAAATTCAACAACCTCAACATTGAAAAACAACAACAACCTCGAAATTGAAAAACACCAACAAAGTCAACATCAACCTCAACGTTGAAAAACAACAACAACCTCAACATTGAAAAACACCAACAAATTCAACAACAACTTCAACATTGAAAAACACCAACAAATTCATCCACAACCTCGACATTGAAAAACACCATCAAATTCAACAACGACCTCAACATTGAAAAACAACAACAACCTCAACATTGAAAAACACAAACAAATTCAACAACAACCTCAACATTGAAAAAAACATCAACCTCAACATTGAAAAACACCAACAAATTCAACAACAACCTCAACAATGAAAAACACCAACAAATTCAACAAAAACCTCAACATTGAAAAACACCAACAAATTAAACATCAACCTCAACTTTGAAAAACAACAACAACCTCAACATGGAAAAACACCAACAAATTCAACAACAACCTCAACATTGAAAAACAACAACAACCTCAAAATTGAAAAACACGAACAAATTCAACAACAACCTCAACATTGAAAAACAGCAACAACCACAACATTGAAAAACACCAACAAATTCAACAACAACTTCAACATTGAAAAAACCAACAAATTCAGCAACAACCTCGACATTGAAAAACACCAACAAATTCAACAACAGCCTCAACATTGAAAAACAGCAACAAATTCAACAACAACCTCAACATTTAAATACGCCAACAAATTCAACAACGACCTCAACATTGTAAAACACCAACAAATTCAACAACAACCTCGAAATTGAAAAACACCAACAAATTCAACAACAACCTCAACATTGAAAAACAACAACAACCTCAACATTAAAAAACACCAACAAATTCAACAACCTCAACATTGTAAAACAACAACAACCTCAACATTGAAAAAAACCAACAAATTCAAAAACAACTTCAACATTGAAAAACAACAACAACCTCAACATTGAAAAACAACAACAACCTCAAAATTGAAAAACACCAACAAATTCCACAACAACCTCAACATTGAAAAACAACAACAACCACAACATTGAAAAACACCAACAAATTCAACAACAACTTCAACATTGAAAAAAACCAACAAATTCAACAACAACCTCGACATTGAAAAACACCAACAAATTCAACAACAACCTCTACATTGAAAAACACCAACAAATTCAACAACAACCTCAACATTTAAAAACGCCAACAAATTGAACAACGACCTCAACATTGTAAAACACCAACAAATTCAACAACAACCTCAACATTGAAAAACACCAACGAATTCAACAACAACCTCAACATTGAAAAACAACAACAACCTCGAAATTGAAAAACACCAACAAATTCAACATTCAACCTCAACGTGGAAAAACAACAACAACCTCAACATTGCAAAACACCAACAAATTCAACAACCTCAACATTGAAAAACAACAACAACCTCAACATTGAAAAACACCAACAAATTCAACAACAACCTCAACATTGAAAAACAACAACAACCTCAACATTGAAAAACAACAACAAATTCAACAACAACCTCAACATTGAAAAACAACAACAAATTCAACAACAACCTCAACATTGAAAAACAACAACAACCTCAAAATTGAAAAACACGAACAAATTCAACAACAACCTCAACATTGAAAAACAGCAACAACCACAACATTGAAAAACACCAACAAATTCAACAACAACTTCAACATTGAAAAAACCAACAAATTCAGCAACAACCTCGACATTGAAAAACACCAACAAATTCAACAACAGCCTCAACATTGAAAAACAGCAACAAATTCAACAACAACCTCAACATTTAAATACGCCAACAAATTCAACAACGACCTCAACATTGTAAAACACCAACAAATTCAACAACAACCTCGAAATTGAAAAACACCAACAAATTCAACAACAACCTCAACATTGAAAAACAACAACCTCAACATTAAAAAAACACCAACAAATTCAACAACCTCAACATTGTAAAACAACAACAACCTCAACATTGAAAAAAACCAACAAATTCAAAAACAACTTCAACATTGAAAAACAACAACAACCTCAACATTGAAAAACAACAACAACCTCAAAATTGAAAAACACCAACAAATTCCACAACAACCTCAACATTGAAAAACAACAACAACCACAACATTGAAAAACACCAACAAATTCAACAACAACTTCAACATTGAAAAAAAACCAACAAATTCAACAACAACCTCGACATTGAAAAACACCAACAAATTCAACAACAACCTCTACATTGAAAAACACCAACAAATTCAACAACAACCTCAACATTTAAAAACGCCAACAAATTGAACAACGACCTCAACATTGTAAAACACCAACAAATTCAACAACAACCTCAACATTGAAAAACACCAACGAATTCAACAACAACCTCAACATTGAAAAACAACAACAACCTCGAAATTGAAAAACACCAACAAATTCAACATTCAACCTCAACGTGGAAAAACAACAACAACCTCAACATTGCAAAACACCAACAAATTCAACAACAACCTCAACATTGAAAAACACCAACAAATTCAACAACCTCAACATTGAAAAACAACAACAACCTCAACATTGAAAAACACCAACAAATTCAAAAACAACCTCAACATTGAAAAACAACAACAACCTCAAAATTGAAAAACACCAACAAATTCCACAACAACCTCAACATTGAAAAACAACAACAACCTCAACATTGAAAAACACCAACAAATTCAACAACAACTTCAACATTGAAAAACACCAACAAATTCAACAACAACCTCGAAATTGAAAAACACCAACAAATTCAACAACAACCTCAACATTGAAAAACAACAACAACCTCAACATTGAAAAACACCAACAAATTCAACAACCTCAACATTGAAAAACAACAACAACCTCAACATTGAAAAACACCAACAAATTCAAAAACAACCTCAACATTGAAAAACAACAACAACCTCAACATTGAAAAACAACAACAACCTCAAAATTGAAAAACACCAACAAATTCCACAACAACCTCAACATTGAAAAGCAACAACAACCTCAACATTGAAAAACACCAACAAATTCAACAACAACTTCAACATTGAAAAAAACCAACAAATTCAACAACAACCTCGACATTGAGAAACACCAACAAATTCAACAACAACCTCAACATTGCAAAACACCAACAAATTCAACAACATCCTCAACATTTAAAAATGCCCACAAATTCAACAACGACCTCAACATTGTAAAACACCAACAAATTCAACAACAACCTCAACATTGAAAAACACCAACAAATTCAACAACAACCTCGACATTGAAAAACACCAACAAATTCAACAACAACCTCAACATTGAAAAACACCAACAAATTCAACAACAACCTCAACATTTAAAAACGCCAACAAATTGAACAACGACCTCAACATTGTAAAACACCAACAAATTCAACAACAACCTCAACATTGAAAAACACCAACGAATTCAACAACAACCTCAACATTGAAAAACAACAACAACCTCGAAATTGAAAAACACCAACAAATTCAACATTCAACCTCAACGTGGAAAAACAACAACAACCTCAACATTGCAAAACACCAACAAATTCAACAACAACCTCAACATTGAAAAACACCAACAAATTCAACAACCTCAACATTGAAAAACAACAACAACCTCAACATTGAAAAACACCAACAAATTCAAAAACAACCTCAACATTGAAAAACAACAACAACCTCAAAATTGAAAAACACCAACAAATTCCACAACAACCTCAACATTGAAAAACAACAACAACCTCAACATTGAAAAACACCAACAAATTCAACAACAACTTCAACATTGAAAAACACCAACAAATTCAACAACAACCTCGAAATTGAAAAACACCAACAAATTCAACAACAACCTCAACATTGAAAAACAACAACAACCTCAACATTGAAAAACACCAACAAATTCAACAACCTCAACATTGAAAAACAACAACAACCTCAACATTGAAAAACACCAACAAATTCAAAAACAACCTCAACATTGAAAAACAACAACAACCTCAACATTGAAAAACAACAACAACCTCAAAATTGAAAAACACCAACAAATTCCACAACAACCTCAACATTGAAAAGCAACAACAACCTCAACATTGAAAAACACCAACAAATTCAACAACAACTTCAACATTGAAAAAAACCAACAAATTCAACAACAACCTCGACATTGAGAAACACCAACAAATTCAACAACAACCTCAACATTGCAAAACACCAACAAATTCAACAACATCCTCAACATTTAAAAATGCCCACAAATTCAACAACGACCTCAACATTGTAAAACACCAACAAATTCAACAACAACCTCAACATTGAAAAACACCAACAAATTCAACAACAACCTCGACATTGAAAAACACCAACAAATTCAACAACAACCTCAACATTGAAAAACAACAACAATCTCGAAATTGAAAAACACCAACAAATTCAACATTCAACCTCAACGTTGAAAAACACCAACAAATTCAACAACAACCTCAAAATTGAAAAACACCAACAAATTCCACAACAACCTCAACATTGAAAAGCAACAACAACCTCAACATTGAAAAACACCAACAAATTCAACAACAACTTCAACATTGAAAAAAAACCAACAAATTCAACAACAACCTCGACATTGAGAAACACCAACAAATTCAACAACAACCTCAACATTGAAAAACACCAACAAATTCAACAACATCCTCAACATTGAAAAACACCAACAAATTCAACAACAAACTCAACAATGAAAAACACCAACAAATTCAACAACAACCTCAACATTGAAAAACACCAACAAATTTAAAAACAACCTCGACATTGAAAAACACCATCAAATTCAACAACGACCTCAACTTTGAAAAACAACAACAACCTCGACATTGAAAAACACCAGCAAATTCAACAACAATCTCAACATTGAAAAACACCAACAAATTCAACAACAACCTCAACATTTAAAAACGCCAACAAATTCAACAACGACCTCAACATTGTAAAACACCAACAAATTCAACAACAACCTCAACATTGAAAAACACCAACAAATTCAACAACAACCTCGACATTGAAAATCACCAACAAATTCAACAACCTCAAAATTGAAAAACAACAACAACCTCGAAATTGAAAAAACACCAACAAAGTCAACATCAACCTCAACGTTGAAAAACAACAACAACCTCAACATTGAAAAACACCAACAAATTCAACAACAACTTCAACATTGAAAAACACCAACAAATTCATCAACAACCTCGACATTGAAAAACACCATCAAATTCAACAACGACCTCAACATTGAAAAACAACAACAACCTCAACATTGAAAAACACAAAAAAATTCAACAACAACCTCAATATTGAAAACAACAACAACCTCAACATTGAAAAACACCAACAAATTCAACAACAACCTCAACATTGAAAAAAACATCAACCTCAACATTGAAAAACACCAACAAATTCAACAACAACCTCAACATTGAAAAAAACATCAACCTCAACATTGAAAAACACCAACAAATTCAACAACAACCTCAACAATGAAAAACACCACAAATTCAACAAAAACCTCAACATTGAAAAACACCAACAAATTAAACATCAACCTCAACTTTGAAAAACAACAACAACCTCAACATGGAAAAACACCAACAAATTCAACAACAACCTCAACATTGAAAAACAACAACAACCTGAAAATTGAAAAACACGAACAAATTCAACAACAACCTCAACATTGAAAAACAGCAACAACCACAACATTGAAAAACACCAACAAATTCAACAACAACTTCAACATTGAAAAAACCAACAAATTCAGCAACAACCTCGACATTGAAAAACACCAACAAATTCAACAACAGCCTCAACATTGAAAAACAGCAACAAATTCAACAACAACCTCAACATTTAAATACGCCAACAAATTCAACAACGACCTCAACATTGTAAAACACCAACAATTCAACAACAACCTCGAAATTGAAAAACACCAACAAATTCAACAACAACCTCAACATTGAAAAACAACAACAACCTCAACATTAAAAAACACCAACAAATTCAACAACCTCAACATTGTAAAACAACAACAACCTCAACATTGAAAAAAACCAACAAATTCAAAAACAACTTCAACATTGAAAAACAACAACAACCTCAACATTGAAAAACAACAACAACCTCAAAATTGAAAAACACCAACAAATTCCACAACAACCTCAACATTGAAAAACAACAACAACCACAACATTGAAAAACACCAACAAATTCAACAACAACTTCAACATTGAAAAACACCAACAAATTCAACAACAACCTCGACATTGAAAAACACCAACAAATTCAACAACAACCTCTACATTGAAAAACACCAACAAATTCAACAACAACCTCAACATTTAAAAACGCCAACAAATTGAACAACGACCTCAACATTGTAAAACACCAACAAATTCAACAACAACCTCAACATTGAAAAACACCAACGAATTCAACAACAACCTCAACATTGAAAAACAACAACAACCTCGAAATTGAAAAACACCAACAAATTCAACATTCAACCTCAACGTGGAAAAACAACAACAACCTCAACATTGCAAAACACCAACAAATTCAACAACAACCTCAACATTGAAAAACACCAACAAATTCAACAACCTCAACATTGAAAAACAACAACAACCTCAACATTGAAAAACACCAACAAATTCAAAAACAACCTCAACATTGAAAAACAACAACAACCTCAACATTGAAAAACAACAACAAATTCAACAACAACCTCAACATTGAAAAACAACAACAAATTGAACAACCTCAACATTGAAAAACAACAACAACCTCAAAATTGAAAAACACGAACAAATTCAACAACAACCTCAACATTGAAAAACAGCAACAACCACAACATTGAAAAACACCAACAAATTCAACAACAACTTCAACATTGAAAAAACCAACAAATTCAGCAACAACCTCGACATTGAAAAACACCAACAAATTCAACAACAGCCTCAACATTGAAAAACAGCAACAAATTCAACAACAACCTCAACATTTAAATACGCCAACAAATTCAACAACGACCTCAACATTGTAAAACACCAACAAATTCAACAACAACCTCGAAATTGAAAAACACCAACAAATTCAACAACAACCTCAACATTGAAAAACAACAGCAACCTCAACATTAAAAAACACCAACAAATTCAACAACCTCAACATTGTAAAACAACAACAACCTCAACATTGAAAAAAACCAACAAATTCAAAAACAACTTCAACATTGAAAAACAACAACAACCTCAACATTGAAAAACAACAACAACCTCAAAATTGAAAAACACCAACAAATTCCACAACAACCTCAACATTGAAAAACAACAACAACCACAACATTGAAAAACACCAACAAATTCAACAACAACTTCAACATTGAAAAAAACCAACAAATTCAACAACAACCTCGACATTGAAAAACACCAACAAATTCAACAACAACCTCTACATTGAAAAACACCAACAAATTCAACAACAACCTCAACATTTAAAAACGCCAACAAATTGAACAACGACCTCAACATTGTAAAACACCAACAAATTCAACAACAACCTCAACATTGAAAAACAACAACAACCTCGAAATTGAAAAACACCAACAAATTCAACATTCAACCTCAACGAGGAAAAACAACAACAACCTCAACATTGCAAAACACCAACAAATTCAACAACAACCTCAACATTGAAAAACACCAACAAATTCAACAACCTCAACATTGAAAAACAACAACAACCTCAACATTGAAAAACACCAACAAATTCAAAAACAACCTCAACATTGAAAAACAACAACAACCTCAAAATTGAAAAACACCAACAAATTCCACAACAACCTCAACATTGAAAAACAACAACAACCTCAACATTGAAAAACACCAACAAATTCAACAACAACTTCAACATTGAAAAACACCAACAAATTCAACAACAACCTCGAAATTGAAAAACACCAACAAATTCAACAACAACCTCAACATTGAAAAACAACAACAACCTCAACATTGAAAAACACCAACAAATTCAACAACCTCAACATTGAAAAACAACAACAACCTCAACATTGAAAAACACCAACAAATTCAAAAACAACCTCAACATTGAAAAACAACAACAAGCTCAACATTGAAAAACAACAACAACCTCAAAATTGAAAAACACCAACAAATTCCACAACAACCTCAACATTGAAAAGCAACAACAACCTCAACATTGAAAAACACCAACAAATTCAACAACAACTTCAACATTGAAAAAAACCAACAAATTCAACAACAACCTCGACATTGAGAAACACCAACAAATTCAACAACAACCTCAACATTGAAAAACACCAACAAATTCAACAACATCCTCAACATTTAAAAACGCCCACAAATTCAACAACGACCTCAACATTGTAAAACACCAACAAATTCAACAACAACCTCAACATTGAAAAACACCAACAAATTCAACAACAACCTCAACATTGAAAAACAACAACAAATTCAACAACAACCTCAACTTTGAAAAACAACAACAATCTCGAAATTGAAAAACACCAACAAATTCAACATTCAACCTCAACGTTGAAAAACACCAACAAATTCAACAACAACCTCAAAATTGAAAAACACCAACAAATTCCACTACAACCTCAACATTGAAAAGCAACAACAACCTCAACATTGAAAAACACCAACAAATTCAACAACAACTTCAACATTGAAAAAAACCAACAAATTCAACAACAACCTCGACATTGAGAAACACCAACAAATTCAACAACAACCTCAACATTGAAAAACACCAACAAATTCAACAACATCCTCAACATTGAAAAACACCAACAAATTCAACAACAAACTCAACAATGAAAAACACCAACAAATTCAACAACAACCTCAACATTGAAAAACACCAACAAATTTAAAAACAACCTCGACATTGAAAAACACCATCAAATTCAACAACGACCTCAACTTTGAAAAACAACAACAACCTCGACATTGAAAAACACCAGCAAATTCAACAACAATCTCAACATTGAAAAACACCAACAAATTCAACAACAACCTCAACATTTAAAAACGCCAACAAATTGAACAACGACCTCAACATTGTAAAACACCAACAAATTCAACAACAACCTCAACATTGAAAAACACCAACGAATTCAACAACAACCTCAACATTGAAAAACAACAACAACCTCGAAATTGAAAAACACCAACAAATTCAACATTCAACCTCAACGTGGAAAAACAACAACAACCTCAACATTGCAAAACACCAACAAATTCAACAACAACCTCAACATTGAAAAACACCAACAAATTCAACAACCTCAACATTGAAAAACAACAACAACCTCAACATTGAAAAACACCAACAAATTCAAAAACAACCTCAACATTGAAAAACAACAACAACCTCAACATTGAAAAACAACAACAAATTCAACAACAACCTCAACATTGAAAAACAACAACAACCTCAAAATTGAAAAACACGAACAAATTCAACAACAACCTCAACATTGAAAAACAGCAACAACCACAACATTGAAAAACACGAACAAATTCAACAACAACCTCAACATTGAAAAACAGCAACAACCACAACATTGAAAAACACCAACAAATTCAACAACAACTTCAACATTGAAAAAACCAACAAATTCAGCAACAACCTCGACATTGAAAAACACCAACAAATTCAACAACAGCCTCAACATTGAAAAACAGCAACAAATTCAACAACAACCTCAACATTTAAATACGCCAACAAATTCAACAACGACCTCAACATTGTAAAACACCAACAAATTCAACAACAACCTCGAAATTGAAAAACACCAACAAATTCAACAACAACCTCAACATTGAAAAACAACAACAACCTCAACATTAAAAAACACCAACAAATTCAACAACCTCAACATTGTAAAACAACAACAACCTCAACATTGAAAAAAACCAACAAATTCAAAAACAACTTCAACATTGAAAAACAACAACAACCTCAACATTGAAAAACAACAACAACCTCAAAATTGAAAAACACCAACAAATTCCACAACAACCTCAACATTGAAAAACAACAACAACCACAACATTGAAAAACACCAACAAATTCAACAACAACTTCAACATTGAAAAAAACCAACAAATTCAACAACAACCTCGACATTGAAAAACACCAACAAATTCAACAACAACCTCTACATTGAAAAACACCAACAAATTCAACAACAACCTCAACATTTAAAAACGCCAACAAATTGAACAACGACCTCAACATTGTAAAACACCAACAATTTCAACAACAACCTCAACATTGAAAAACACCAACGAATTCAACAACAACCTCAACATTGAAAAACAACAACAACCTCAACATTGCAAAACACCAACAAATTCAACAACAACCTCAACATTGAAAAACACCAACAAATTCAACAACCTCAACATTGAAAAACAACAACAACCTCAACATTGAAAAACACCAACAAATTCAAAAACAACCTCAACATTGAAAAACAACAACAACCTCAAAATTGAAAAACACCAACAAATTCCACAACAACCTCAACATTGAAAAACAACAACAACCTCAACATTGAAAAACACCAACAAATTCAACAACAACTTCAACATTGAAAAACACCAACAAATTCAACAACAACCTCGAAATTGAAAAACACCAACAAATTCAACAACAACCTCAACATTGAAAAACAACAACAACCTCAACATTGAAAAACACCAACAAATTCAACAACCTCAACATTGAAAAACAACAACAACCTCAACATTGAAAAACACCAACAAATTCAAAAACAACCTCAACATTGAAAAACAACAACAACCTCAACATTGAAAAACAACAACAACCTCAAAATTGAAAAACACCAACAAATTCCACAACAACCTCAACATTGAAAAGCAACAACAACCTCAACATTGAAAAACACCAACAAATTCAACAACAACTTCAACATTGAAAAAAACCAACAAATTCAACAACAACCTCGACATTGAGAAACACCAACAAATTCAACAACAACCTCAACATTGAAAAACACCAACAAATTCAACAACATCCTCAACATTTAAAAACGCCCACAAATTCAACAACGACCTCAACATTGTAAAACACCAACAAATTCAACAACAACCTCAACATTGAAAAATACCAACAAATTCAACAACAACCTCGACATTGAAAAACACCAACAAATTCAACAACAACCTCAACATTGAAAAACAACAACAATCTCGAAATTGAAAAACACCAACAAATTCAACATTCAACCTCAACGTTGAAAAACACCAACAAATTCAACAACAACCTCAAAATTGAAAAACACCAACAAATTCCACAACAACCTCAACATTGAAAAGCAACAACAACCTCAACATTGAAAAACACCAACAAATTCAACAACAACTTCAACATTGAAAAAAACCAACAAATTCAACAACAACCTCGACATTGAGAAACACCAACAAATTCAACAACAACCTCAACATTGAAAAACACCAACAAATTCAACAACATCCTCAACATTGAAAAACACCAACAAATTCAACAACAAACTCAACAATGAAAAACACCAACAAATTCAACAACAACCTCAACATTGAAAAACACCAACAAATTTAAAAACAACCTCGACATTGAAAAACACCATCAAATTCAACAACGACCTCAACTTTGAAAAACAACAACAACCTCGACATTGAAAAACACCAGCAAATTCAACAACAATCTCAACATTGAAAAACACCAACAAATTCAACAACAACCTCAACATTTAAAAACGCCAACAAATTCAACAACGACCTCAACATTGTAAAACACCAACAAATTCAACAACAACCTCAACATTGAAAAACACCAACAAATTCAACAACAACCTCGACATTGAAAATCACCAACAAATTCAACAACCTCAACATTGAAAAACAACAACAACCTCGAAATTGAAAAACACCAACAAAGTCAACATCAACCTCAACGTTGAAAAACAACAACAACCTCAACATTGAAAAACACCAACAAATTCAACAACAACTTCAACATTGAAAAACACCAACAAATTCATCAACAACCTCCACATTGAAAAACACCATCAAATTCAACAACGACCTCAACATTGAAAAACAACAACAACCTCAACATTGAAAAACACAAACAAATTCAACAACAACCTCAATATTGAAAAACAACAACAACCTCAACATTGAAAAACACCAACAAATTCAACAACAACCTCAACATTGAAAAAAACATCAACCTCAACATTGAAAAACACCAACAAATTCAACAACAACCTCAACATTGAAAAAAACATCAACCTCAACATTGAAAAACACCAACAAATTCAACAACAACCTCAACAATGAAAAACACCAACAAATTCAACAAAAACCTCAACATTGAAAAACACCAACAAATTAAACATCAACCTCAACTTTGAAAAACAACAACAACCTCAACATGGAAAAACACCAACAAATTCAACAACAACTTCAACATTGAAAAACAACAACAACCTGAAAATTGAAAAACACGAACAAATTCAACAACAACCTCAACATTGAAAAACAGCAACAACCACAACATTGAAAAACACCAACAAATTCAACAACAACTTCAACATTGAAAAAACCAACAAATTCAGCAACAACCTCGACATTGAAAAACACCAACAAATTCAACAACAGCCTCAACATTGAAAAACACTAACAAATTCAACAACAACCTCAACATTTAAATACGCCAACAAATTCAACAACGACCTCAACATTGTAAAACACCAACAAATTCAACAACAACCTCGAAATGGAAAAACACCAACAAATTCAACAACAACCTCAACATTGAAAAACAACAACAACCTCAACATTAAAAAACACCAACAAATTCAACAACCTCAACATTGTAAAACAACAACAACCTCAACATTGAAAAAAACCAACAAATTCAAAAACAACTTCAACATTGAAAAACAACAACAACCTCAACATTGAAAAACAACAACAACCTCAAAATTGAAAAACACCAACAAATTCCACAACAACCTCAACATTGAAAAACAACAACAACCACAACATTGAAAAACACCAACAAATTCAACAACAACTTCAACATTGAAAAACACCAACAAATTCAACAACAACCTCGACATTGAAAAACACCAACAAATTCAACAACAACCTCTACACTGAAAAACACCAACAAATTCAACAACAACCTCAACATTTAAAAACGCCAACAAATTGAACAACGACCTCAACATTGTAAAACACCAACAAATTCAACAACAACCTCAACATTGAAAAACACCAACGAATTCAACAACAACCTCAACATTGAAAAACAACAACAACCTCGAAATTGAAAAACACCAACAAATTCAACATTCAACCTCAACGTGGAAAAACAACAACAACCTCAACATTGCAAAACACCAACAAATTCAACAACAACCTCAACATTGAAAAACACCAACAAATTCAACAACCTCAACATTGAAAAACAACAACAACCTCAACATTGAAAAACACCAACAAATTCAAAAACAACCTCAACATTGAAAAACAACAACAACCTCAACATTGAAAAACAACAACAAATTCAACAACAACCTCAACATTGAAAAACAACAACAAATTGAACAACAACCTCAACATTGAAAAACAACAACAACCTCAAAATTGAAAAACACGAACAAATTCAACAACAACCTCAACATTGAAAAACAGCAACAACCACAACATTGAAAAACACCAACAAATTCAACAACAACTTCAACATTGAAAAAACCAACAAATTCAGCAACAACCTCGACATTGAAAAACACCAACAAATTCAACAACAGCCTCAACATTGAAAAACAGCAACAAATTCAACAACAACCTCAACATTTAAATACGCCAACAAATTCAACAACGACCTCAACATTGTAAAACACCAACAAATTCAACAACAACCTCGAAATTGAAAAACACCAACAAATTCAACAACAACCTCAACATTGAAAAACAACAACAACCTCAACATTAAAAAACACCAACAAATTCAACAACCTCAACATTGTAAAACAACAACAACCTCAACATTGAAAAAAACCAACAAATTCAAAAACAACTTCAACATTGAAAAACAACAACAACCTCAACATTGAAAAACAACAACAACCTCAAAATTGAAAAACACCAACAAATTCCACAACAACCTCAACATTGAAAAACAACAACCACAACATTGAAAAACACCAACAAATTCAACAACAACTTCAACATTGAAAAAAACCAACAAATTCAACAACAACCTCGACATTGAAAAACACCAACAAATTCAACAACAACCTCTACATTGAAAAACACCAACAAATTCAACAACAACCTCAACATTTATAAACGCCAACAAATTGAACAACGACCTCAACATTGTAAAACACCAACAAATTCAACAACAACCTCAACATTGAAAAACACCAACGAATTCAACAACAACCTCAACATTGAAAAACAACAACAACCTCGAAATTGAAAAACACCAACAAATTCAACATTCAACCTCAACGTGGAAAAACAACAACAACCTCAACATTGCAAAACACCAACAAATTCAACAACAACCTCAACATTGAAAAACACCAACAAATTCAACAACCTCAACATTGAAAAACAACAACAACCTCAACATTGAAAAACACCAACAAATTCAAAAACAACCTCAACATTGAAAAACAACAACAACCTCAACATTGAAAAACAACAACAACCTCAAAATTGAAAAACACCAACAAATTCCACAACAACCTCAACATTGAAAAACAACAACAACCTCAACATTGAAAAACACCAACAAATTCAACAACAACTTCAACATTGAAAAACACCAACAAATTCAACAACAACCTCGAAATTGAAAAACACCAACAAATTCAACAACAACCTCAACATTGAAAAACAACAACAACCTCAACATTGAAAAACACCAACAAATTCAACAACCTCAACATTGAAAAACAACAACAACCTCAACATTGAAAAACACCAACAAATTCAAAAACAACCTCAAAATTGAAAAACAACAACAACCTCAACATTGAAAAACAACAACAACCTCAAAATTGAAAAACACCAACAAATTCCACAACAACCCCAACATTGAAAAGCAAGAACAACCTCAACATTGAAAAACACCAACAAATTCAACAACATCTTCAACATTGAAAAAAACCAACAAATTCAACAACAACTTCGACATTGAGAAACACCAACAAATTCAACAACAACCTCAACATTGGAAAACACCAACAAATTCAACAACATCCTCAACATTTAAAAACGCCCACAAATTCAACAACGACCTCAACATTGTAAAACACCAACAAATTCAACAACAACCTCAACATTGAAAAACACCAACAAATTCAACAACAACCTCGACATTGAAAAACACCAACAAATTCAACGACAACCTCAACATTGAAAAACAACAACAATCTCGAAATTGAAAAACACCAACAAATTCAACTTTCAACCTCAACGTTGAAAAAGGCCAACAAATTCAACAACAACCTCAAAATTGAAAAACACCAACAAATTCCACAACAACCTCAACATTGAAAAGCAACAACAACCTCAACATTGAAAAACACCAACAAATTCAACAACAACTTCAACATTGAAAAAAACCAACAAATTCAACAACAACCTCGACATTGAGAAACACCAACAAATTCAACAACAACCTCAACATTGAAAAACACCAACAAATTCAACAACATCCTCAACATTGAAAAACACCAACAAATTCAACAACAAACTCAACAATGAAAAACACCAACAAATTCAACAACAACCTCAACATTGAAAAACACCAACAAATTTAAAAACAACCTCGACATTGAAAAACACCATCAAATTCAACAACGACCTCAACTTTGAAAAACAACAACAACCTCGACATTGAAAAACACCAGCAAATTCAACAACAATCTCAACATTGAAAAACACCAACAAATTCAACAACAACCTCAACATTTAAAAACGCCAACAAATTCAACAACGACCTCAACATTGTAAAACACCAACAAATTCAACAACAACTTCAACATTGAAAAACACCAACAAATTCAACAACAACCTCGACATTGAAAATCACCAACAAATTCAACAACCTCAACATTGAAAAACAACAACAACCTCGAAATTGAAAAACAACAACAAAGTCAACATCAACCTCAACGTTGAAAAACAACAACAACCTCAACATTGAAAAACACCAAAAAATTCAACAACAACTTCAACATTGAAAAACACCAACAAATTCATCAACAACCTCGACATTGAAAAACACCATCAAATTCAACAACGACCTCAACATTGAAAAACAACAACAACCTCAACATTGAAAAACACCAACAAATTCAACAACAACCTCAACAATGAAAAACACCAACAAATTCAACAACAACCTCAACATTGAAAAACACCATCAAATTGAACATCAACCTCAACTTTGAAAAACAACAACAACCTCAACGTGGAAAAACACCAACAAATTCAACAACAACCTCAACATTGAAAAACAACAACAACCTCAAAATTGAAAAACACGAACAAATTCAACAACAACCTCAACATTGAAAAACAGCAAAAACCACAACATTGAAAAACACCAACAAATTCAACAACAACTTCAACATTGAAAAAACCAACAAATTCAGCAACAACCTCGACATTGAAAAACACCAACAAATTCAACAACAGCCTCAACATTGAAAAACAGCAACAAATTCAACAACAACCTCAACATTTAAATACGCCAACAAATTCAACAACGACCTCAACATTGTAAAACACCAACAAATTCAACAACAACCTCGAAATTGAAAAACACCAACAAATTCAACAACAACCTCAACATTGAAAAACAACAACAACCTCAACATTAAAAAACACCAACAAATTCAACAACCTCAACATTGTAAAACAACAACAACCTCAACATTGAAAAAAACCAACAAATTCAAAAACAAATTCAACATTGAAAAACAACAACAACCTCAACATTGAAAAACAAGAACAACCTCTAAATTGAAAAACACCAACAAATTCCACAACAACCTCAACATTGAAAAACAACAACAACCTCAACATTGAAAAACACCAACAAATTCAACAACAACTTCAACATTGAAAAAAACCAACAAATTCAACAACAACCTCGACATTGAAAAACACCAACAAATTCAACAACAACCTCTACATTGAAAAACACCAACAAATTCAACAACAACCTCAACATTTAAAAACGCCAACAAATTCAACAACGACCTCAACATTGTAATAATCCAACAAATTCAACAACAACCTCAACATTGAAAAACACCAACGAATTCAACAACAACCTCAACATTGAAAAACAACAACAACCTCGAAATTGAAAAACACCAACAAATTCAACATTCAACCTCAACGTGGAAAAACAACAACAACCTCAACATTGCAAAACACAAATAATTCAACAACAACTTCAACATTGAAAAACACCAACAAATTCAACAACAACCTCGACATTGAAAAACACCATCAAATTCAACAACGACCTCAACATTGAAAAACAACAACAACCTCAACATTGAAAAACACAAACAAATTCAACAACAACCTCAATATTGAAAAACAACAACAACCTCAACATTGAAAAACACCAACAAATTCAACAACAACCTCAACATTGAAAAACAACATCAACCTCAACATTGAAAAACACCAACAAATTCAACAACAACCTCAACAATGAAAAACACCAACAAATTCAACAACAACCTCAACATTGAAAAACACCAACAAATTAAACATCAACCTCAACTTTGAAAAACAACAACAACCTCAACATGGAAAAACAAGAACAAATTCAACAACAACCTCAACATTGAAAAACAACAACAATCTCAAAATTGAAAAACACCAACAAATTCAACAACAACCTCAACATTGAAAAACAGCAACAACCACAACATTGAAAAACACCAACAAATTCAACAACAACTTCAACATTGAAAAAACCAACAAATTCAGCAACAACCTCGATATTGAAAAACACCAACAAATTCAACAACAACCTCAACATTGAAAAACAGCAACAAATTCAACAACAACCTCAACATTTAAAAACGCCAACAAATTCAACAACGAGCTCAACATTGTAAAACACCAACAAATTCAACAACAACCTCAACATTGAAAAAGACAAACAAATTCAAGAACAACCTCAACATTGAAAAACAACAACAACCTCAACATTGAAAAACACCAACAAATTCAACAACAACTTCAACATTGAAGAACACCAACAAATTCAACAACAACCTCAACATTGAAAAACAACAACAACCTCAACATTGAAAAACACCAACAAATTCAACAACAACCTCAACATTGAAAAACACCAACAAATTCAACAACAACCTCAACAATGAAAAACACCAACAAATTCAATAACAACCTCAACATGGAAAAACACCAACAAATTTAACAACAACTTCAACTTTGAAAAACAACAACAACCTCAACATGGAAAAACACCAACAAATTCAACAACAACCTCAACATTGAAAAACAACAACAACCTCGAAATTGAAAAACACCAACAAATTCAACATTCAACCTCAACGTGGAAAAACAACAACAACCTCAACATTGCAAAACACCAACAAATTCAACAACAACCTCAACATTGAAAAACACCAACAAATTCAACAACCTCAAGATTGAAAAACAACAACAACCTCAACATTGAAAAACACCAACAAATTCCACAACAACCTCAACATTGAAAAATAACAACAACCTCAACATTGAAAAACACCAACAAATTCAACAACAACTTCAACATTGAAAAACACCAACAAATTCAACAACAACCTCGAAATTGAAAAACACCAACAAATTCAACAACAACCTCAACATTGAAAAACAACAACAACCTCAACATTGAAAAACACCAACAAATTCAACAACCTCAACATTGAAAAACAACAACAACCTCAACATTGAAAAACACCAACAAATTCAAAAACAACCTCAACATTGAAAAACAACAACAACCTCAACATTGAAAAACAACAACAACCTCAAAATTGAAAAACACCAACAAATTCCACAACAACCTCAACATTGAAAAGCAACAACAACCTCAACATTGAAAAACACCAACAAATTCAACAACAACTTCAACATTGAAAAAAACCAACAAATTCAACAACAACCTCGACATTGAGAAACACCAACAAATTCAACAACAACCTCAACATTGAAAAACACCAACAAATTCAACAACATCCTCAACATTTAAAAACGCCAACAAATTCAACAACGACCTCAACATTGTAAAACACCAACAAATTCAACAACAACCTCAACATTGAAAAACACCAACAAATTCAACAACAACCTCGACATTGAAAAACACCAACAAATTCAACAACAACCTCAACATTGAAAAACAACAACAATCTCGAAATTGAAAAACACCAACAAATTCAACATTCAACCTCAACGTTGAAAAACACCAACAAATTCAACAACAACCTCAAAATTGAAAAACACCAACAAATTCCACAACAACCTCAACATTGAAAAGCAACAACAACCTCAACATTGAAAAACACCAACAAATTCAACAACAACTTCAACATTGAAAAAAACCAACAAATTCAACAACAACCTCGACATTGAGAAACACCAACAAATTCAACAACAACCTCAACATTGAAAAACACCAACAAATTCAACAACATCCTCAACATTGAAAAACACCGACAAATTCAACAACAAACTCAACAATGAAAAACACCAACAAATTCAACAACAACCTCAACATTGAAAAACACCAACAAATTTAAAAACAACCTCGACATTGAAAAACACCATCAAATTCAACAACGACCTCAACTTTGAAAAACAACAACAACCTCGACATTGAAAAACACCAGCAAATTCAACAACAATCTCAACATTGAAAAACACCAACAAATTCAACAACAACCTCAACATTTAAAAACGCCAACAAATTCAACAACGACCTCAACATTGTAAAACACCAACAAATTCAACAACAACCTCAACATTGAAAAACACCAACAAATTCAACAACAACCTCGACATTGAAAATCACCAACAAATTCAACAACCTCAACATTGAAAAACAACAACAACCTCGAAATTGAAAAACACCAACAAAGTCAACATCAACCTCAACGTTGAAAAACAACAACAACCTCAACATTGAAAAACAACAACAAATTCAACAACAACCTCAACATTGAAAAACACCAACAAGTTCATCAACAACCTCGACATTGAAAAACACCATCAAATTCAACAACGACCTCAACATTGAAAAACAACAACAACCTCAACATTGAAAAACACAAACAAATTCAACAACAACCTCAATATTGAAAAACAACAACAACCTCAACATTGAAAAACACCAACAAATTCAACAACAACCTCAACATTGAAAAAAACATCAACCTCAACATTGAAAAACACCAACAAATTCAACAACAACCTCAACAATGAAAAACACCAACAAATTCAACAACAACCTCAACATTGAAAAACACCAACAAATTGAACATCAACCTCAACTTTGAAAAACAACAACAACCTCAACATCGAAAAACACCAACAAATTCAACAACAACCTCAACATTGAAAAACAACAACAACCTCAAAATTGAAAAACACGAACAAATTCAACAACAACCTCAACATTGAAAAACAGCAACAACCACAACATTGAAAAACACCAACAAATTCAACAACAACTTCAACATTGAAAAAACCAACAAATTCAGCAACAACCTCGACATTGAAAAACACCAACAAATTCAACAACAGCCTCAACATTGAAAAACAGCAACAAATTCAACAACAACCTCAACATTTAAATACGCCAACAAATTCAACAACGACCTCAACATTGTAAAACACCAACAAATTCAACAACAACCTCGAAATTGAAAAACACCAACAAATTCAACAACAACCTCAACATTGAAAAACAACAACAACCTCAACATTAAAAAACACCAACAAATTCAACAACCTCAACATTGTAAAACAACAACAACCTCAACATTGAAAAAAACCAACAAATTCAAAAACAAATTCAACATTGAAAAACAACAACAACCTCAACATTGAAAAACAAGAACAACCTCAAAATTGAAAAACACCAACAAATTCCACAACAACCTCAACATTGAAAAACAACAACAACCTCAACATTGAAAAACACCAACAAATTCAACAACAACTTCAACATTGAAAAAAACCAACAAATTCAACAACAACCTCGACATTGAAAAACACCAACAAATTCAACAACAACCTCTACATTGAAAAACACCAACAAATTCAACAACAACCTCAACATTTAAAAACGCCAACAAATTCAACAACGACCTCAACATTGTAAAACACCAACAAATTCAACAACAACCTCAACATTGAAAAACACCAACGAATTCAACAACAACCTCAACATTGAAAAACAACAACAACCTCGAAATTGAAAAACACAAACAAATTCAACATTCAACCTCAACGTGGAAAAACAACAACAACCTCAACATGCAAAACACCAACAAATTCAACAACAACTTCAACATTGAAAAACACCAACAAATTCAACAACAACCTCGACATTGAAAAACACCATCAAATTCAACAACGACCTCAACATTGAAAAACAACAACAACCTCAACATTGAAAAACACAAACAAATTCAACAACAACCTCAATATTGAAAAACAACAACAACCTCAACATTGAAAAACACCAACAAATTCAACAACAACCTCAACATTGAAAAACAACATCAACCTCAACATTGAAAAACACCAACAAATTCAACAACAACCTCAACAATGAAAAACACCAACAAATTCAACAACAACCTCAACATTGAAAAACACCAACAAATTAAACATCAACCTCAACTTTGAAAAACAACAACAACCTCAACATGGAAAAACACCAACAAATTCAACAACAACCTCAACATTGAAAAACAACAACAATCTCAAAATTGAAAAACACCAACAAATTCAACAACAACCTCAACATTGAAAAACAGCAACAACCACAACATTGAAAAACACCAACAAATTCAACAACAACTTCAACATTGAAAAAACCAACAAATTCAGCAACAACCTCGACATTGAAAAACACCAACAAATTCAACAACAACCTCAACATTGAAAAACAGCAACAAATTCAACAACAACCTCAACATTTAAAAACGCCAACAAATTCAACAACGACCTCAACATTGTAAAACACCAACAAATTCAACAACAACCTCAACATTGAAAAACACCAACAAATTCAACAACAACCTCGACATTGAAAAACACCAACAAATTCAACAACAACCTCAACATTGAAAAAGACCAACAAATTCAAGAACAATCTCAACATTGAAAAACAACAACCTCAACATTGAAAAACACCAACAAATTCAACAACAACTTCAACATTGAAGAACACCAACAAATTCAACAACAACCTCAACATTGAAAAACAACAACAACCTCAACATTGAAAAACACCAACAAATTCAACAACAACCTCAACATTGAAAAACACCAACAAATTCAACAACAACTTCAACAATGAAAAACACCAACAAATTCAATAACAACCTCAACATGGAAAAACACCAACAAATTCAACAACAACCTCAACATTGAAAAACAACAACCTCAAAATTGAAAAACACCAACAAATTCAACAACAACCTCAACATTTAAAGACAACAACAACCTCAACATTGAAAAACACCAACAAATTCAACAACAACCTCAACAATGAAAAACACCAACAAATTCAACAACAACTTCAACATTGAAAAACACCAACAAATTCAACAACAACCTCAACATTGAAAAACACCAACAAATTCAACAACAACCTCAACATTGAAAAACTACAACAACCTCAACATTGAAAAGCACCAACAAATACAACAACAACCTCAACATTGAAAAACAACAACAACCTCAACATTGAAAAACACCAACAAATTCAACAACAACCTTAACATCGAAAAACAACAACAACCTCAACATTGAAAAACAACAACAACCTCAACATTGAAAAACACCAACAAATTCAACAACAACCTCAACATTGAAAAACAACAACAACCTCAACATTGAAAAACACCAATAAATTCAACAACAACTTCAACATTGAAAAACACCAACAAATTCAACAACAACCTCGACATTGAAAAACTCCAACAAATTCAACAACAACCTCAACATTGAAAAACAACAACAACCTCAACATTGAAAAACACCAACAAATTCAACAACAAACTCAACAATGAAAAACACCAACAAATTCAACAACAACCTCAACATTGAAAAACACCAACAAATTTAACAACAACCTCAACTTTGAAAAACAACAACATCATCAACATGGAAAAACAACAACAAATTCAACAACAACCTCGACATTGAAAAACACCAGCAAAATCAACAACAACCTCAACATTGAAAAACACCAACAAATTCAACAACAACCTCAACATTTAAAAACGCCAACAAATTCAACAACGACCTCAACATTGTAAAACACCAACAAATTCAACAACAACCTCAACATTGAAAAACACCAACAAATTCAACAACAACCTCGACATTGAAAAACACCAACAAATTCAACAACCTCAACATTGAAAAACAACAACAACCTCGAAATTGAAAAACACCAACAAATTCAACATCAACCTCAACGTTGAAAAACAACAACATCCTCAACATTGAAAAACACCAACAAATTCAACAACAACTTCAACATTGAAAAACACCAACAAATTCAATAACAACCTCGACATTGAAAAACACCATCAAATTCAACAACGACCTCAACAATGAAAAACAACAACAACCTCAACATTGAAAAACACCAACAAATTCAACAGCAACCTCAACATTGAAAAAAAACATCAACCTCAACTTTGAAAAACACCAACAAATTCAACAACAACCTCAACAATGAAAAACACCAACAAATTCAACAACAACCTCAACATTGAAAAACACCAACAAATTAAACATCAACCTCAACTTTGAAAAACAACAACAACCTCAACATGGAAAAACACCAACAAATTCAACAACAACCTCAACATTGAAAAACAACAACAACCTCAAAATTGAAAAACACCAACAAATTCAACAACTACCTCAACATTGAAAAACAGCAACAACCACAACATTGAAAAACACCAACAAATTCAACAACAAATTCAACATTGAAAAAACCAACAAATTCAGCAACAACCTCGACATTGAAAAACACCAACAAATTCAACAACAACCTCAACATTGAAAAACAGCAACAAATTCAACAACAACCTCAACATTTAAAAACGCCAACAAATTCAACAACGACCTCAACATTGTAAAACACCAACAAATTCAACAACAACCTCAACATTGAAAAACACCAACAAATTCAACAACAACCTCGACATTGAAAAACACCAACAAATTCAACAACAACCTCAACATTGAAAAAGACCAACAAATTCAACAACAACCTCAACATTGAAAAACAACAACAACCTCAACATTGAAAAACACCAACAAATTCAACAACAACTTCAACATTGAAGAACACCAACAAATTCAACAACAACCTCAACATTGAAAAACAACAACAACCTCAACATTGAAAAACACCAACAAATTCAACAACAACCTCAACATTGAAAAACAACAACAACCTCAACATTGAAAAACACCAACAAATTCAACAACAACCTCAACAATGAAAAACACCAACAAATTCAACAACAACCTCAAGATGCAAAAACACCAACAAATTTAACAACAAATTCAACTTTGAAAAACACCAACAACCTCAACATGGAAAAACACCAACAAATTCAACAACAACCTCAACATTGAAAAACAACAACAACCTCAAAATTGAAAAACACCAACAAATTCAACAACAACCTCAACATTTAAAGACAACAACAATCTCAACATTGAAAAACACCAACAAATTCAACAAAAACCTCAACAATGAAAAACACCAACAAATTCAACAACAACTTCAACATTGAAAAACAGCAACAAATTCAACAACAACCTCAACATTGAAAAACTACAACAACCTCAACATTGAAAAGCACCAACAAATACAACAACAACCTCGACATTGAAAAACACCAACAAATTCAACAACAACCTCAACATTGAAAAACTACAACAACCTCAACATTGAAAAGCACCAACAAATACAACAACAACCTCAACATTCAAAAACAACAACAACCTCAACATTGAAAAACACCAACAAATTCAACAACAACCTTAACATCGAAAAACAACAACAACCTCAACATTGAAAAACAACAACAACCTCAACTTTGAAAAACAACAACAACCTCAACATTGAAAAACACCAAAAAAATCAACAACAACTTCAACATTGAAAAACACCAGCAAATTCAACAACAACCTCGAAATTGAAAAACACCAACAAATTCAACAACAACCTCAACATTGAAAAACAACAACAACCTCAACATTGAAAAACACCAAAAAATTCAACAACAACCTCAACATTGAAAAACAACAACAACCTCAACATTGAAAAACACCAACAAATTCAACAACAAACTCAACAATGAAAAACACCAACAAATTCAACATCAACCTCAGCATTGAAAAACACCAACAAATTTAACAACAACTTCAACTTTGATAAAACAACAACAACCTCAACAAGGAAAAACAACAACAAATTCAACAACAACCTCGACATTGAAAAACACCAACAAATTCAACAACAACCTCAACATTGAAAAACACCAACAAATTCAACAACAACCTCAACATTTAAAAACGCCAACAAATTCAACAACGACCTCAACATTGTAAAACACCAACAAATTCAACAACAACCTCAACATTGAAAAACACCAACAAATTCAACAACAACCTCGACATTGAAAAACAACAACAAATTCAACAACAACCTCAACATTGAAAAACAACAACAACCTCGAAATTGAAAAACACCAACAAATTCAACATCAACCTCAACGTTGAAAAACAACAACAACCTCAACATTGAAAAACACCAACAAATTCAACAACAACTTCAACATTGAAAAACACCAACAAATTCAATAACAACCTCGACATTGAAAAACACCAACAAATTCAATAACAACCTCGACATTGAAAAACACCATCAAATTCAACAACGACCTCAACAATGAAAAACAACAACAACCTCAACATTGAAAAACACAAACAAATTCAACAACAACCTCAATATTGAAAAACAACAACAACCTCAACATTGAAAAACACCAACAAATTCAACAACAACCTCAACATTGAAAAAAAACATCAACCTCAACATTGAAAAACACCAACAAATTCAACAACAACCTCAACAATGAAAAACACCAACAAATTCAACAACAACCTCAACATTGAAAAACACCAACAAATTAAACATCAACCTCAACATTGAAAATCAACAACAACCTCAACATGGAAAAACACCAACAAATTCAACAACAACCTCAACATTGAAAAACAGCAACAACCACAACATTGAAAAACACCAACAAATTCAACAACAACTTCAACATTGAAAAAACCAACAAATTCAGCAACAACCTCGACATTGAAAAACACCAACAAATTCAACAACAACCTCAACATTGAAAAACAGCAACAAATTCAACAACAACCTCAACATTTAAAAACGCCAACAAATTCAACAACGACCTCAACATTGTAAAACACCAATAAATTCAACAACAACCTCAACAGTGAAAAACACCAACAAATTCAACAACAACCTCGACATTGAAAAACACCAACAAATTCAACAACAACCTCAACATTGAAAAAGACCAACAAATTCAAGAACAACCTCAACATTGAAAAACAACAACAACCTCAACATTGAAAAACACCAACAAATTCAACAACAACTTCAACATTGAAGAACACCAACAAATTCAACAACAACCTCAACATTGAAAAACAACAACAACCTCAACATTGAAAAACACCAACAAATTCAACAACAACCTCAACATTGAAAAACAACAACAACCTCAACATTGAAAAACACCAACAAATTCAACAACAACCTCAACAATGAAAAACACCAACAAATTCAACAACAACCTCAAGATGGAAAAACACCAACAAATTTAACAACAAATTCAACTTTGAAAAACACCAACAACCTCAACATGGAAAAACACCAACAAATTCAACAACAACCTCAACATTGAAAAACAACAACAACCTCAAAATTGAAAAACACCAACAAATTCAACAACATCCTCAACATTTAAAGACAACAACAATCTCAACATTGAAAAACACCAACAAATTCAACAAAAACCTCAACAATGAAAAACACCAACAAATTCAACAACAACTTCAACATTGAAAAACAGCAACAAATTCAACAACAACCTCAACATTGAAAAACTACAACAACCTCAACATTGAAAAGCACCAACAAATACAACAACAACCTCGACATTGAAAAACACCAACAAATTCAACAACAACCTCAACATTGAAAAACACCAACAAATTCAACAACAACCTCAACATTTAAAAACGCCAACAAATTCAACAACGACCTCAACATTGTAAAACACCAACAAATTCAACAACAACCTCAACATTGAAAAACACCAACAAATTCAACAACAACCTCGACATTGAAAAACACCAACAAATTCAACAACAACCTCAACATTGAAAAACAACAACAACCTCGAAATTGAAAAACACCAACAAATTCAACATCAACCTCAACGTTGAAAAACAACAACAACCTCAACATTGAAAAACACCAACAAATTCAACAACAACTTCAACATTGAAAAACACCAACAAATTCAACAACAACTTCAACATTGAATAACTACAACAACCTCAACATTGAAAAGCACCAACAAATACAACAACAACCTCAACATTGAAAAACAACAACAACCTCAACATTGAAAAACACCAACAAATTCAACAACAACCTTAACATCGAAAAACAACAACAACCTCAACATTGAAAAACAACAACAACCTCAACATTGAAAAAAAACAACAACCTCAACATTGAAAAACACCAAAAAATTCAACAACAACTTCAACATTGAAAAACACCAGCAAATTCAACAACAACCTCGAAATTGAAAAACACCAACAAATTCAACAACAACCTCAACATTGAAAAACAACAACAACCTCAACATTGAAAAACACCAACAAATTCAACAACAACCTCAACATTGAAAAACAACAACAACCTCAACATTGAAAAACACCAACAAATTCAACAACAAACTCAACAATGAAAAACACCAACAAATTCAACATCAACCTCAGCATTGAAAAACACCAACAAATTTAACAACAACCTCAACTTTGAAAAACAACAACAACCTCAACTAGGAAAAACAACAACAAATTCAACAACAACCTCGACATTGAAAAACACCAACAAATTCAACAACAACCTCAACATTGAAAAACACCAACAAATTCAACAACAACCTCAACATTTAAAATCGCCAACAAATTCAACAACGACCTCAACATTGTAAAACACCAACAAATTCAACAACAACCTCAACATTGAAAAACACCAACAAATTCAACAACAACCTCGACATTGAAAAACACCAACAAATTCAACAACAACCTCAACATTGAAAAACAACAACAACCTCGAAATTGAAAAACACCAACAAATTAAACATCAACCTCAACGTTGAAAAACAACAACAACCTCAACATTGAAAAACACCAAAAAATTCAACAACAACTTCAACATTGAAAAACGCCAACAAATTTAATAACAACCTCGACATTGAAAAACACCATCACATTCAACAACGACCTCAACATTGAAAAACAACAACAACCTCAACATTGAAAAACACAAACAAATTCAACAACAACCTCAATATTGAAAAACAACAACAACCTCAACATTGAAAAACACCAACAAATTCAACAACAACCTCAACATTGAAAAACAACATCAAACTCAACATTGAAAAACACCAACAAATTCAACAAAAACCTCAACAATGAAAAACACCAACAAATTCAACAACAACCTCAACATTGAAAAACACCAACAAATTAAACATCAACCTCAACTTTGAAAAACAACAACAACCTCAACATGGAAAAACACCAACAAATTCAACAACAACCTCAACATTGAAAAACAACAACAACCTCAAAAATGAAAAACACCAACAAATTCAACAACAACCTCAACATTGAAAACCAGCAACAACCACAACATTGAAAAACACCACCAAATTCAACAACAACTTCAACATTGAAAAAACCAACAAATTCAGCAACAACCTCGACATTGAAAAACACCAACAAATTCAACAACAACCTCAACATTGAAAAACACCAAAAAATTCAACAACAACCTCAACATTGAAAAACAACAACAACCTCAACATTGAAAAACACCAACAAATTCAACAACAACCTCAACAATGAAAAACACCAACAAATTCAACAACAACCTCAACATTGAAAAACACCAACAAATTAAACATCAACCTCAACTTTGACAAACAACAACAACCTCAACATGGAAAAACACCAACAAATTCAACAACAACCTCAACATTGAAAAACAACAACAACCTCAACATGGAAAAACACCAACAAATTCAACAACAACCTCAACATTTAAAGACAACAACAACCTCAACATTGAAAAACACCAACAAATTCAACAAAAACCTCAACAATGAAAAACACCAACAAATTCAACAACAACTTCAACATTGAAAAACACCAACAAATTCAACAACAACCTCAACATTGAAAAACTACAACAACCTCAACATTGAAAAGCACCAACAAATACAACAACAACCTCAACATTGAAAAACAACAACAACCTCAACATTGAAAAACACCAACAAATTCAACAACAACCTTAACATCGAAAAACAACAACAACCTCAAGATTGAAAAACAACAACAACCTCAACATTGAAAAACAACAACAACCTCAACATTGAAAAACACCAAAAAATTCAACAACAACTTCAACATTGAAAAACAGCAACAAATTCAACAACAACCTCAACATTGAAAACCACAACAACCTCAACATTGAAAAGCACCAACAAATACAACAACAACCTCGACATTGAAAAACACCAACAAATTCAACAACAACCTCAACATTGAATAACTACAACAACCTCAACATTGAAAAGCACCAACAAATACAACAACAACCTCAACATTGAAAAACAACAACAACCTCAACATTGAAAAACACCAACAAATTCAACAACAACCTTAACATCGAAAAACAACAACAACCTCAACATTGAAAAACAACAACAACCTCAACATTGAAAAACAACAACAACCTCAACATTGAAAAACACCAAAAAATTCAACAACAACTTCAACATTGAAAAACACCAGCAAATTCAACCTCAACATTGAAAAACACCAACAAATTCAACAACAGCCTCAACAATGAAAAACACGAACAAATTCAACAACAACCTCAACAATTAAAAACACCAACAAATTTATCAACAACCTCAACTTTGAAAAACAACAACAACCTCAACATTGAAAAACACCAACAAATTCAACAACAACCTCAACATTGAAAAACAACAACAACCTCAACATTGAAAAACACCAACAAATTCAACAACAACCTCAACAATGAAAAACACCAACAAATTCAACAACAACCTCAACATTGAAAAACACCAACAAATTTAACAACAACATCAACTTTGAAAAACAACAACAACCTCAACATGTAAAAACACCAACAAATTCAACAACAACCTCAACATTGAAAAACAACAACAACCTCAACATTGAAAAACACCAATAAATTCATCAACAACCTCAACAATGAAAAACACCAACAAATTCAACAACAACCTCAACATTGAAAAACACCAACAAATTTAACAACAACCTCAACTTTGAAAAACAACAACAACCGCAACATGGAAAAACACCAACAAATTCAACAACAACCTCAACATTGAACAACAACAACCTCAAAATTGAAAAACACCAACAAATTCAACAACAACCTCAACATTTAAAAACAACAACAACCTCAACATTGAAAAACACCAACAAATTCAACAACAACCTCAACATTGAAAAACACCAACAAATTCAACAACAACTTCAACATTGAAAAACACCAACAAATTCAACAACAACCTCAACATTGAAAAAGACCAACAAATTCAACAACAACCTCAACATTGAAAAACTACAACAACCTCAACATTGAAAAACACCAACAAATTCAACAACAACCTCAACATTGAAAAAGAACAACAACCTCAACATTGAAAAACAACAACAACCTCAACATTGAAACACACCAACAAATTCAACAACAACTTCAACATTGAAAAACACCAACAAATTCAAAAACAACTTCAACATTGAAAAACACCAACAAATTCAACAACAACCGCAACATTGAAAAAGACCAACAAATTCAACAACAACCTCAACATTGAAAAACTACAACAACCTCAACATTGAAAAACACCAACAAATTCAACAACAACCTCAACATTGAAAAAGACCAACAAATTCAACAACAACTTCAACATTGAAAAACACCAACAAATTCAACAACAACCTCAACATTGAAACAGACCAACAAATTCAACAACAACCTCAACATTGAAAAACTACAACAACCTCAACATTGAGAAACACCAACAAATACAACAACAACCTCAACATTGAAAAACAACAACAACCTCAACAATGAAAAACACCATCAAATTCAACAACAACCTCAACATTGAAAAAAACCAACAAAATTAACAACAACCTCAACTTTGAAAAACAACAACAACCTCAACATGTAAAAACATCAACAAATTCAACAACAACCTCAACATTGAAAAACAACAACAACCTCAACATTGAAAAACACCAACAAATTCATCAACAACCTCAACAATGAAAAACACCAACAAATTCAACAACAACCTCAACATTGAAAAACACCAACAAATTTAACAACAACCTCAACTTTGAAAAACAACAACAACCGCAACATGGAAAAACACCAACAAATTCAACAACAACCTCAACATTGAAAAACACCAACAAATTAAGCAACAACCTCAACATTGAAAAACAACAACAACCTCAACATTGAAAAACACCAACAAGTTCAGCAACAACCTCAACATTGAAAAACAACAACAACCTCAACATTGAAAAGCACCAACAAATTCAATTACAACCTCAACATTGAAAAACAACAACAACCTCGAAATTGAAGAACACCAACAAATTCAACAACTTCAACATTGAAAAACACCAACAAATTCAACAACAACCTCGAAATTGAAAAACACCAACAAATTCAACAGCAACCTCAACATTGAAAAACAACAACAACCTCAACATTGAAAAACACCAACAAATTCAACAACAACCTCAACATTGAAAAACAACAACAACCTCAACATTGAAAAACACCAACAAATTCAACAACAGCCTCAAGAATGAAAAACACCAACAAATTCAACAACAACCTCAACAATGAAAAACACCAACAAATTTAACAACAACCTCAACTTTGAAAAACAACAACAACCTCAACATTGAAAAACACCAACAAATTCAACAACAACCTCAACATTGAAAAACAACAACAACCTCAACATTGAAAAACACCAACAAATTCAACAACAACCTCAACAATGAAAAACACCAACAAATTCAACAACAACCTCAACATTGAAAAACACCAACAAATTTAACAACAACATCAACTCTGAAAAACAACAACAACCTCAACATGTAAAAACACCAACAAATTCAACAACAACCTCAACATTGAAAAACAACAACAACCTCAACATTGAAAAACACCAATAAATTCATCAACAACCTCAACAATGAAAAAGACCAACAAATTCAACAACAACCTCAACATTGAAAAACACCAACAAATTTAACAACAACCTCAACTTTGAAAAACAACAACAACCGCAACATGGAAAAACACCAACAAATTCAACAACAACCTCAACACTGAACAACAACAACCTCAAAATTGAAAAACACCAACAAATTCAACAACAACCTCAACATTTAAAAACAACAACAACCTCAACATTGATAAACACCAACAAATTCAACAACAACCTCAACATTGAAAAACACCAACAAATTCAACAACAACTTCAACATTGAAAAACACCAACAAATTCAACAACAACCTCAACATTGAAAAACACCAACAAATTCAACAACAACCTCAACATTGAAAAACTACAACAACCTCAACATTGAAAAACACCAACAAATTCAACAACAACCTCAACATTGAAAAAGAACAACAACCTCAACATTGAAAAACAACAACAACCTCAACATTGAAAAACACCAACAAATTCAACAACAACTTCAACATTGAAAAACACCAACAAATTCAACAACAACTTCAACATTGAAAAGCACCAACAAATTCAACAACAACCTCAACATTGAAAAAGACCAACAAATTCAACAACAACCTCAACATTGAAAAACTACAACAACCTCAACATTGAAAAACACCAACAAATTCAACAACAACCTCAACATTGAAAAAGAACAACAACCTCAACATTGAAAAACAACAACAACCTCAACATTGAAAAACACCAACAAATTCAACAACAACTTCAACATTGAAAAACACCAACAAATTCAACAACAACCTCGAAATTGAAACACACCAACAAATTCAACAGCAACCTCAACATTGAAAAACAACAATAACCTCAACATTGAAAAACACCAACAAATTCAACAACAAGCTCAACTTTGAAAAACAACAACAACCTCAACATTGAAAAACACCAACAAATTCAACAACAACCTCAACAATGAAAAACATCAACAAAATCAACAACAACCTCAACATTGAAAAACACAAACAAATTCAACAACAACTTCAACATTGAAAAGCACCAACAAATTCAACAACAACCTCAACATTGAAAAACTACAACAACCACAACATTGAAAAACACCAACTAATACAGCAACAACCTCAACATTGAAAAACAACAACAACCTCAACATTGAAAAACACCAACAAATTCAACAACAACCTCAACATTGAAAAACACCAACAAATTCAGCAACAACCTCAACATTGAAAAACAACAACAACCTCAACATTGAAAAACACCAACAAATTCAGCAACAACCTCAACATTGAAAAACAACAACAACCTCAACATTGAAAAGCACCAACAAATTCAATTACAACCTCAACATTGAAAAACAACAACAACCTCGAAATTGAAGAACACCAACAAATTCAACAACTTCAACATTGAAAAACACCAACAAATTCAACAACAACCTCGAAATTGAAAAACAACAACAAATTCAACAGCAACCTCAACATTGAAAAACAACAACAACCTCAACATTGAAAAACACCAACAAATTCAACAACAACCTCAACATTGAAAAACAACAACAACCTCAACATTGAATAACACCAACAAATTCAACAACAGCCTCAACAATGAAAAACACCAACAAATTCAACAGCAACCTCAACAATGAAAAACACCAACAAATTTAACAACAACCTCAACATTGAAAAACAACAACAACCTCAACATTGAAAAACACCAACAAATTCAACAACAACCTCAACATTGAAAAACAACAACAACCTCAACATTGAAAAACACCAACAAATTCAACAACAACCTCAACAATGAAAAACACCAACAAATTCAACAACAACCTCAACATTGAAAAACAACAACAAATTTAACAACAACCTCAACTTTGAAAAACAACAACAACCTCAACATGTAAAAACACCAACAAATTCAACAACAACCTCAACATTGAAAAACAACAACAACCTCAACATTGAAAAACACCAATAAATTCATCAACAACCTCAACAATGAAAAACACCAACAAATTCAACAACAACCTCAACATTGAAAAACACCAACAAATTTAACAACAACCTCAACTTTGAAAAACAACAACAACCGCAACATGGAAAAACACCAACAAATTCAACAACAACCTCAACATTGAACAACAACAACCTCAAAATTGAAAAACACCAACAAATTCAACAACAACCTCAACATTTAAAAACAACAACAACCTCAACATTGAAAAACACCAACAAATTCAACAACAACCTCAACATTGAAAAACACCAACAAATTCAACAACAACTTCAACATTGAAAAACACCAACAAATTCAACAACAACCTCAACATTGAAAAAGACCAACAAATTCAACAACAACCTCAACATTGAAAAACTACAACAACCTCAACATTGAAAAACACCAACAAATTCAACAACAACCTCAACATTGAAAAAGAACAACAACCTCAACATTGAAAAACAACAACAACCTCAACATTGAAAAACACCAACAAATTCAACAACAACTTCAACATTGAAAAACACCAACAAATTCAACAAAAACCTCGAAATTGAAAAACACCAACAAATTCAACCACAACCTCAACATTGAAAAACAACAATAACCTCAACATTGAAAAACACCAACAAATTCAACAACAAGCTCTACATTGAAAAACAACAACAACCTCAACATTGAAAAACACCAACAAATTCAACAACAACCTCAACAATGAAAAACATCAACAAAATCAACAACAACCTCAACATTGAAAAACACCAACAAATTTAACAACAACCTCAACTTTGAAAAACAACAACAACCTCAACATGGAAAAACACCAACAAATTCAACAACAACCTCAACATTGAAAAACAACAACAACCTCAAAATTGAAAAACACCAACAAATTCAACAACAACCTCAACATTTAAAAACAACAACAACCTCAACATTGAAAAACACCAACAAATTCAACAACAACCTCAACATTGAAAAACACAAACAAATTCCACAACATTGAAAAACTCCAACAAATACAGCAACAACCTCAACATTGAAAAACAACAACAACCTCAACATTGAAAAACAACAACAACCTCAACATTGAAAAACACCAATAAATTCATCAACAACCTCAACAATGAAAAACACCAACAAATTCAACAACAACCTCAACATTGAAAAACACCAACAAATTTAACAACAACCTCAACTTTGAAAAACAACAACAACCGCAACATGGAAAAACACCAACAAATTCAACAACAACCTCAACATTGAACAACAACAACCTCAAAATTGAAAAACACCAACAAATTCAACAACAACCTCAACATTTAAAAACAACAACAACCTCAACATTGAAAAACACCAACAAATTCAACAACAACCTCAACATTGAAAAACACCAACAAATTCAACAACAACTTCAACATTGAAAAACACCAACAAATTCAACAACAACCTCAACATTGAAAAAGACCAACAAATTCAACAACAACCTCAACATTGAAAAACTACAACAACCTCAACATTGAAAAACACCAACAAATTCAACAACAACCTCAACATTGAAAAAGAACAACAACCTCAACATTGAAAAACAACAACAACCTCAACATTGAAAAACACCAACAAATTCAACAACAACTTCAACATTGAAAAACACCAACAAATTCAACAAAAACCTCGAAATTGAAAAACACCAACAAATTCAACCACAACCTCAACATTGAAAAACAACAATAACCTCAACATTGAAAAACACCAACAAATTCAACAACAAGCTCTACATTGAAAAACAACAACAACCTCAACATTGAAAAACACCAACAAATTCAACAACAACCTCAACAATGAAAAACATCAACAAAATCAACAACAACCTCAACATTGAAAAACACCAACAAATTCAACAACAACCTCAACATTGAAAAACACCAACAAATTCAGCAACAACCTCAACATTGAAAAACAACAACAACCTCAACATTGAAAAACACCAACAAATTCAGCAACAACCTCAACATTGAAAAACAACAACAACCTCAACATTGAAAAGCACCAACAAATTCAATTACAACCTCAACATTGAAAAACAACAACAACCTCGAAATTGAAGAACACCAACAAATTCAACAACTTCAACATTGAAAAACACCAACAAATTCAACAACAACCTCGAAATTGAAAAACACCAACAAATTCAACAGCAACCTCAACATTGAAAAACAACAACAACCTCAACATTGAAAAACACCAACAAATTCAACAACAACCTCAACATTGAAAAACAACAACAACCTCAACATTGAATAACACCAACAAATTCAACAACAGCCTCAACAATGAAAAACACCAACAAATTCAACAGCAACCTCAACAATGAAAAACACCAACAAATTTAACAACAACCTCAACATTGAAAAACAACAACAACCTCAACATTGAAAAACACCAACAAATTCAACAACAACCTCAACATTGAAAAACAACAACAACCTCAACATTGAAAAACACCAACAAATTCAACAACAACCTCAACAATGAAAAACACCAACAAATTCAACAACAACCTCAACATTGAAAAACAACAACAAATTTAACAACAACCTCAACTTTGAAAAACAACAACAACCTCAACATGTAAAAACACCAACAAATTCAACAACAACCTCAACATTGAAAAACAACAACAACCTCAACATTGAAAAACACCAATAAATTCATCAACAACCTCAACAATGAAAAACACCAACAAATTCAACAACAACCTCAACATTGAAAAACACCAACAAATTTAACAACAACCTCAACTTTGAAAAACAACAACAACCGCAACATGGAAAAACACCAACAAATTCAACAACAACCTCAACATTGAACAACAACAACCTCAAAATTGAAAAACACCAACAAATTCAACAACAACCTCAACATTTAAAAACAACAACAACCTCAACATTGAAAAACACCAACAAATTCAACAACAACCTCAACATTGAAAAACACCAACAAATTCAACAACAACTTCAACATTGAAAAACACCAACAAATTCAACAACAACCTCAACATTGAAAAAGACCAACAAATTCAACAACAACCTCAACATTGAAAAACTACAACAACCTCAACATTGAAAAACACCAACAAATTCAACAACAACCTCAACATTGAAAAAGAACAACAACCTCAACATTGAAAAACAACAACAACCTCAACATTGAAAAACACCAACAAATTCAACAACAACTTCAACATTGAAAAACACCAACAAATTCAACAAAAACCTCGAAATTGAAAAACACCAACAAATTCAACCACAACCTCAACATTGAAAAACAACAATAACCTCAACATTGAAAAACACCAACAAATTCAACAACAAGCTCTACATTGAAAAACAACAACAACCTCAACATTGAAAAACACCAACAAATTCAACAACAACCTCAACAATGAAAAACATCAACAAAATCAACAACAACCTCAACATTGAAAAACACCAACAAATTTAACAACAACCTCAACTTTGAAAAACAACAACAACCTCAACATGGAAAAACACCAACAAATTCAACAACAACCTCAACATTGAAAAACAACAACAACCTCAAAATTGAAAAACACCAACAAATTCAACAACAACCTCAACATTTAAAAACAACAACAACCTCAACATTGAAAAACACCAACAAATTCAACAACAACCTCAACATTGAAAAACACAAACAAATTCCACAACATTGAAAAACTCCAACAAATACAGCAACAACCTCAACATTGAAAAACAACAACAACCTCAACATTGAAAAACACCAACAAATTCAACAACAACCTCAACATTGAAAAACACCAACAAATTCAGCAACAACCTCAACATTGAAAAACAACAACAACCTCAACATTGAAAAACACCAACAAATTCAGCAACAACCTCAACATTGAAAAACAACAACAACCTCAACATTGAAAAACACCAACAAATTCAACAACAACCTCAACATTGAAAAACAACAACAACCTCAACATTGAAAAACACCAATAAATTCATCAACAACCTCAACAATGAAAAACACCAACAAATTCAACAACAACCTCAACATTGAAAAACACCAACAAATTTAACAACAACCTCAACTTTGAAAAACAACAACAACCGCAACATGGAAAAACACCAACAAATTCAACAACAACCTCAACATTGAACAACAACAACCTCAAAATTGAAAAACACCAACAAATTCAACAACAACCTCAACATTTAAAAACAACAACAACCTCAACATTGAAAAACACCAACAAATTCAACAACAACCTCAACATTGAAAAACACCAACAAATTCAACAACAACTTCAACATTGAAAAACACCAACAAATTCAACAACAACCTCAACATTGAAAAAGACCAACAAATTCAACAACAACCTCAACATTGAAAAACTACAACAACCTCAACATTGAAAAACACCAACAAATTCAACAACAACCTCAACATTGAAAAAGAACAACAACCTCAACATTGAAAAACAACAACAACCTCAACATTGAAAAACACCAACAAATTCAACAACAACTTCAACATTGAAAAACACCAACAAATTCAACAAAAACCTCGAAATTGAAAAACACCAACAAATTCAACCACAACCTCAACATTGAAAAACAACAATAACCTCAACATTGAAAAACACCAACAAATTCAACAACAAGCTCTACATTGAAAAACAACAACAACCTCAACATTGAAAAACACCAACAAATTCAACAACAACCTCAACAATGAAAAACATCAACAAAATCAACAACAACCTCAACATTGAAAAACACCAACAAATTCAACAACAACCTCAACATTGAAAAACACCAACAAATTCAGCAACAACCTCAACATTGAAAAACAACAACAACCTCAACATTGAAAAACACCAACAAATTCAGCAACAACCTCAACATTGAAAAACAACAACAACCTCAACATTGAAAAGCACCAACAAATTCAATTACAACCTCAACATTGAAAAACAACAACAACCTCGAAATTGAAGAACACCAACAAATTCAACAACTTCAACATTGAAAAACACCAACAAATTCAACAACAACCTCGAAATTGAAAAACACCAACAAATTCAACAGCAACCTCAACATTGAAAAACAACAACAACCTCAACATTGAAAAACACCAACAAATTCAACAACAACCTCAACATTGAAAAACAACAACAACCTCAACATTGAATAACACCAACAAATTCAACAACAGCCTCAACAATGAAAAACACCAACAAATTCAACAGCAACCTCAACAATGAAAAACACCAACAAATTTAACAACAACCTCAACATTGAAAAACAACAACAACCTCAACATTGAAAAACACCAACAAATTCAACAACAACCTCAACATTGAAAAACAACAACAACCTCAACATTGAAAAACACCAACAAATTCAACAACAACCTCAACAATGAAAAACACCAACAAATTCAACAACAACCTCAACATTGAAAAACAACAACAAATTTAACAACAACCTCAACTTTGAAAAACAACAACAACCTCAACATGTAAAAACACCAACAAATTCAACAACAACCTCAACATTGAAAAACAACAACAACCTCAACATTGAAAAACACCAATAAATTCATCAACAACCTCAACAATGAAAAACACCAACAAATTCAACAACAACCTCAACATTGAAAAACACCAACAAATTTAACAACAACCTCAACTTTGAAAAACAACAACAACCGCAACATGGAAAAACACCAACAAATTCAACAACAACCTCAACATTGAACAACAACAACCTCAAAATTGAAAAACACCAACAAATTCAACAACAACCTCAACATTTAAAAACAACAACAACCTCAACATTGAAAAACACCAACAAATTCAACAACAACCTCAACATTGAAAAACACCAACAAATTCAACAACAACTTCAACATTGAAAAACACCAACAAATTCAACAACAACCTCAACATTGAAAAAGACCAACAAATTCAACAACAACCTCAACATTGAAAAACAACAACAACCTCAACATTGAAAAACACCAATAAATTCATCAACAACCTCAACAATGAAAAACACCAACAAATTCAACAACAACCTCAACATTGAAAAACACCAACAAATTTAACAACAACCTCAACTTTGAAAAACAACAACAACCGCAACATGGAAAAACACCAACAAATTCAACAACAACCTCAACATTGAACAACAACAACCTCAAAATTGAAAAACACCAACAAATTCAACAACAACCTCAACATTTAAAAACAACAACAACCTCAACATTGAAAAACACCAACAAATTCAACAACAACCTCAACATTGAAAAACACCAACAAATTCAACAACAACTTCAACATTGAAAAACACAAACAAATTCCACAACATTGAAAAACTCCAACAAATACAGCAACAACCTCAACATTGAAAAACAACAACAACCTCAACATTGAAAAACACCAACAAATTCAACAACAACCTCAACATTGAAAAACACCAACAAATTCAGCAACAACCTCAACATTGAAAAACAACAACAACCTCAACATTGAAAAACACCAACAAATTCAGCAACAACCTCAACATTGAAAAACAACAACAACCTCAACATTGAAAAACACCAACAAATTCAACAACAACCTCAACATTGAAAAACAACAACAACCTCAACATTGAAAAACACCAATAAATTCATCAACAACCTCAACAATGAAAAACACCAACAAATTCAACAACAACCTCAACATTGAAAAACACCAACAAATTTAACAACAACCTCAACTTTGAAAAACAACAACAACCGCAACATGGAAAAACACCAACAAATTCAACAACAACCTCAACATTGAACAACAACAACCTCAAAATTGAAAAACACCAACAAATTCAACAACAACCTCAACATTTAAAAACAACAACAACCTCAACATTGAAAAACACCAACAAATTCAACAACAACCTCAACATTGAAAAACACCAACAAATTCAACAACAACTTCAACATTGAAAAACACCAACAAATTCAACAACAACCTCAACATTGAAAAAGACCAACAAATTCAACAACAACCTCAACATTGAAAAACTACAACAACCTCAACATTGAAAAACACCAACAAATTCAACAACAACCTCAACATTGAAAAAGAACAACAACCTCAACATTGAAAAACAACAACAACCTCAACATTGAAAAACACCAACAAATTCAACAACAACTTCAACATTGAAAAACACCAACAAATTCAACAAAAACCTCGAAATTGAAAAACACCAACAAATTCAACCACAACCTCAACATTGAAAAACAACAATAACCTCAACATTGAAAAACACCAACAAATTCAACAACAAGCTCTACATTGAAAAACAACAACAACCTCAACATTGAAAAACACCAACAAATTCAACAACAACCTCAACAATGAAAAACATCAACAAAATCAACAACAACCTCAACATTGAAAAACACCAACAAATTCAACAACAACCTCAACATTGAAAAACACCAACAAATTCAGCAACAACCTCAACATTGAAAAACAACAACAACCTCAACATTGAAAAACACCAACAAATTCAGCAACAACCTCAACATTGAAAAACAACAACAACCTCAACATTGAAAAGCACCAACAAATTCAATTACAACCTCAACATTGAAAAACAACAACAACCTCGAAATTGAAGAACACCAACAAATTCAACAACTTCAACATTGAAAAACACCAACAAATTCAACAACAACCTCGAAATTGAAAAACACCAACAAATTCAACAGCAACCTCAACATTGAAAAACAACAACAACCTCAACATTGAAAAGCACCAACAAATTCAACAACAACCTCAACATTGAAAAACAACAACAACCTCAACATTGAATAACACCAACAAATTCAACAACAGCCTCAACAATGAAAAACACCAACAAATTCAACAGCAACCTCAACAATGAAAAACACCAACAAATTTAACAACAACCTCAACATTGAAAAACAACAACAACCTCAACATTGAAAAACACCAACAAATTCAACAACAACCTCAACATTGAAAAACAACAACAACCTCAACATTGAAAAACACCAACAAATTCAACAACAACCTCAACAATGAAAAACACCAACAAATTCAACAACAACCTCAACATTGAAAAACAACAACAAATTTAACAACAACCTCAACTTTGAAAAACAACAACAACCTCAACATGTAAAAACACCAACAAATTCAACAACAACCTCAACATTGAAAAACAACAACAACCTCAACATTGAAAAACACCAATAAATTCATCAACAACCTCAACAATGAAAAACACCAACAAATTCAACAACAACCTCAACATTGAAAAACACCAACAAATTTAACAACAACCTCAACTTTGAAAAACAACAACAACCGCAACATGGAAAAACACCAACAAATTCAACAACAACCTCAACATTGAACAACAACAACCTCAAAATTGAAAAACACCAACAAATTCAACAACAACCTCAACATTTAAAAACAACAACAACCTCAACATTGAAAAACACCAACAAATTCAACAACAACCTCAACATTGAAAAACACCAACAAATTCAACAACAACTTCAACATTGAAAAACACCAACAAATTCAACAACAACCTCAACATTGAAAAAGACCAACAAATTCAACAACAACCTCAACATTGAAAAACTACAACAACCTCAACATTGAAAAACACCAACAAATTCAACAACAACCTCAACATTGAAAAAGAACAACAACCTGAACATTGAAAAACAACAACAACCTCAACATTGAAAAACACCAACAAATTCAACAACAACTTCAACATTGAAAAACACCAACAAATTCAACAAAAACCTCGAAATTGAAAAACACCAACAATTTCAACCACAACCTCAACATTGAAAAACAACAATAACCTCAACATTGAAAAACACCAACAAATTCAACAACAAGCTCTACATTGAAAAACAACAACAACCTCAACATTGAAAAACAACAACAAATTCAACAACAACCTCAACAATGAAAAACATCAACAAAATCAACAACAACCTCAACATTGAAAAACACCAACAAATTTAACAACAACCTCAACTTTGAAAAACAACAACAACCTCAACATGGAAAAACACCAACAAATTCAACAACAACCTCAACATTGAAAAACAACAACAACCTCAAAATTGAAAAACACCAACAAATTCAACAACAACCTCAACATTTAAAAACAACAACAACCTCAACATTGAAAAACACCAACAAATTCAACAACAACCTCAACATTGAAAAACACAAACAAATTCCACAGCATTGAAAAACTCCAACAAATACAGCAACAACCTCAACATTGAAAAACAACAACAACCTCAACATTGAAAAACACCAACAAATTCAACAACAACCTCAACATTGAAAAACACCAACAAATTCAGCAACAACCTCAACATTGAAAAACAACAACAACCTCAACATTGAAAAACACCAACAAATTCAGCAACAACCTCAACATTGAAAAACAACAACAACCTCAACATTGAAAAACACCAACAAATTCAACAACAACCTCAACATTGAAAAACAACAACAACCTCAACATTGAAAAACACCAATAAATTCATCAACAACCTCAACAATGAAAAACACCAACAAATTCAACAACAACCTCAACATTGAAAAACACCAACAAATTTAACAACAACCTCAACTTTGAAAAACAACAACAACCGCAACATGGAAAAACACCAACAAATTCAACAACAACCTCAACATTGAACAACAACAACCTCAAAATTGAAAAACACCAACAAATTCAACAACAACCTCAACATTTAAAAACAACAACAACCTCAACATTGAAAAACACCAACAAATTCAACAACAACCTCAATATTGAAAAACACCAACAAATTCAACAACAACTTCAACATTGAAAAACACCAACAAATTCAACAACAACCTCAACATTGAAAAAGACCAACAAATTCAACAACAACCTCAACATTGAAAAACTACAACAACCTCAACATTGAAAAACACCAACAAATTCAACAACAACCTCAACATTGAAAAAGAACTACAACCTCAACATTGAAAAACAACAACAACCTCAACATTGAAAAACACCAACAAATTCAACAACAACTTCAACATTGAAAAACACCAACAAATTCAACAAAAACCTCGAAATTGAAAAACACCAACAAATTCAACCACAACCTCAACATTGAAAAACAACAATAACCTCAACATTGAAAAACACCAACAAATTCAACAACAAGCTCTACATTGAAAAACAACAACAACCTCAACATTGAAAAACACCAACAAATTCAACAACAACCTCAACAATGAAAAACATCAACAAAATCAACAACAACCTCAACATTGAAAAACACCAACAAATTTAACAACAACCTCAACTTTGAAAAACAACAACAACCTCAACATGGAAAAACACCAACAAATTCAACAACAACCTCAACATTGAAAAACAACAACAACCTCAAAATTGAAAAACACCAACAAATTCAACAACAACCTCAACATTTAAAAACAACAACAACCTCAACATTGAAAAACACCAACAAATTCAACAACAACCTCAACATTGAAAAACACAAACAAATTCCACAACATTGAAAAACTCCAACAAATACAGCAACAACCTCAACATTGAAAAACAACAACAACCTCAACATTGAAAAACACCAACAAATTCAACAACAACCTCAACATTGAAAAACACCAACAAATTCAGCAACAACCTCAACATTGAAAAACAACAACAACCTCAACATTGAAAAACACCAACAAATTCAGCAACAACCTCAACATTGAAAAACAACAACAACCTCAACATTGAAAAACACCAACAAATTCAACAACAACCTCAACATTGAAAAACAACAACAACCTCAACATTGAAAAACACCAACAAATTCAACAACTTCAACATTGAAAAACACCAACAAATTCAACAACAACCTCGAAATTGAAAAACACCAACAAATTCAACAACAACCTCAACATTGAAAAACAACAACAACCTCAACATTGAAAAACACCAACAAATTCAACAACAACCTCAACATTGAAAAACAACAACAACCTCAACATTGAAAAACACCAACAAATTCAACAACAGCCTCAACAATGAAAAACACCAACAAATTGAACAACAACCTCAACATTGAAAAACACCAACAAATTTAACAACAACCTCAACTTTGAAAAACAACAACAACCTCAACATGGAAAAACACCAACAAATTCAACAAAAACCTCAACATTGAAAAACAAAAACAACCTCAAATTTGCAAAACACAAACAAATTCAACAACAACCTCAACATTTAAAAACAACAACAACCTCAACATTGAAAAACACCAACAAATTCAACAACAACCTCAACATTGAAAAACACCAACAAATTCAACAACACCTTCAACATTGAAAAACACCAACAAATTCAACAACTACCTCGACATTGAAAAACACCAACAAATTCAACAACAACCTCAACATTGAGTAACTACAACAACCTTAACATTGAAAAACACCAACAAATACAACAACAACCTCAACATTGAAAAACAACAACAACCTCAACATTGAAAAACACCAACAAATTCAACAACAACCTCAACACTGAAAAACAACAACAACCTCAACGTTGAAAAACAACAACAAATTCAACAACAACTTCAACATTGAAAAACACCAATAAATTCAACAACAACCTCAACTTTGAAAAACAACAACAACCTCAACATTGAAAAACACCAACAAATTCAACAACAACCTCAACATTGAAAAACAACAACAACCTCAACATTGAAAAACGCCAACAAATTCAACAACAACCTCAACAATGAAAAACACCAACAAATTCAACAACAACCTCAACATTGAAAAACACCAACAAATTTAACAACAAACTCAACTTTGAAAAACAACAACAACCTCAACATGGAAAAACACCAACAAATTCAACAACAACCTCAACACTGAAAAACAACAACAACCTCAACGTTGAAAAACAACAACAAATTCAACAACAACTTCAACATTGAAAAACACCAATAAATTCAACAACAACCTCAACTTTGAAAAACAACAACAACCTCAACATTGAAAAACACCAACAAATTCAACAACAACCTCAACATTGAAAAACAACAACAACCTCAACATTGAAAAACGCCAACAAATTCAACAACAACCTCAACAATGAAAAACAACAACAAATTCAACAACAACTTCAACATTGAAAAACACCAATAAATTCAACAACAACCTCAACTTTGAAAAACAACAACAACCTCAACATTGAAAAACACCAACAAATTCAACAACAACCTCAACATTGAAAAACAACAACAACCTCAACATTGAAAAACGCCAACAAATTCAACAACAACCTCAACAATGAAAAACACCAACAAATTCAACAACAACCTCAACATTGAAAAACATCAACAAATTTAACAACAAACTCAACTTTGAAAAACAACAACAACCTCAACATGGAAAAACACCAACAAATTCAACAACAACCTCAACACTGATAAACAACAACAACCTCAACGTTGAAAAACAACAACAAATTCAACAACAACTTCAACATTGAAAAACACCAATAAATTCAACAACAACCTCAACTTTGAAAAACAACAACAACCTCAACATTGAAAAACACCAACAAATTCAACAACAACCTCAACATTGAAAAACAACAACAACCTCAACATTGAAAAACGCCAACAAATTCAACAACAACCTCAACAATGAAAAACACCAACAAATTCAACAACAACCTCGAAATTGAAAAACACCAACAAATTCAACAACAACCTCAACATTGAAAAACAACAACAACCTCAACATTGAAAAACACCAACAAATTCAACAACAACCTCAACATTGAAAAACAACAACAACCTCAACATTGAAAAACACCAACAAATTCAACAACAGCCTCAACAATGAAAAACACCAACAAATTGAACAACAACCTCAACATTGAAAAACACCAACAAATTTAACAACAACCTCAACTTTGAAAAACAACAACAACCTCAACATGGAAAAACACCAACAAATTCAACAAAAACCTCAACATTGAAAAACAAAAACAACCTCAAATTTGCAAAACACAAACAAATTCAACAACAACCTCAACATTTAAAAACAACAACAACCTCAACATTGAAAAACACCAACAAATTCAACAACAACCTCAACATTGAAAAACACCAACAAATTCAACAACACCTTCAACATTGAAAAACACCAACAAATTCAACAACTACCTCGACATTGAAAAACACCAACAAATTCAACAACAACCTCAACATTGAGTAACTACAACAACCTTAACATTGAAAAACACCAACAAATACAACAACAACCTCAACATTGAAAAACAACAACAACCTCAACATTGAAAAACACCAACAAATTCAACAACAACCTCAACACTGAAAAACAACAACCTCAACGTTGAAAAACAACAACAAATTCAACAACAACTTCAACATTGAAAAACACCAATAAATTCAACAACAACCTCAACTTTGAAAAACAACAACAACCTCAACATTGAAAAACACCAACAAATTCAACAACAACCTCAACATTGAAAAACAACAACAACCTCAACATTGAAAAACGCCAACAAATTCAACAACAACCTCAACAATGAAAAACACCAACAAATTCAACAACAACCTCAACATTGAAAAACACCAACAAATTTAACAACAAACTCAACTTTGAAAAACAACAACAACCTCAACATGGAAAAACACCAACAAATTCAACAACAACCTCAACACTGAAAAACAACAACAACCTCAACGTTGAAAAACAACAACAAATTCAACAACAACTTCAACATTGAAAAACACCAATAAATTCAACAACAACCTCAACTTTGAAAAACAACAACAACCTCAACATTGAAAAACACCAACAAATTCAACAACAACCTCAACATTGAAAAACAACAACAACCTCAACATTGAAAAACGCCAACAAATTCAACAACAACCTCAACAATGAAAAACACCAACAAATTCAACAACAACCTCAACATTGAAAAACACCAACAAATTTAACAACAAACTCAACTTTGAAAAACAACAACAACCTCAACATGGAAAAACACCAACAAATTCAACAACAACCTCAACATTGAAAAACAACAACAACCTCAACATTGAAAAACACCAACAAATTCAACAACAACCTCAACATTGAAAAACAACAACAACCTCAACATTGAAAAACACCAACAAATTTAACAACAACCTCAACTTTGAAAAACAACAACAACCTCAACATGGAAAAACACCAACAAATTCAACAACAACCTCAACATTGAAAAACAACAACAACCTCAACATGGAAACACACCAAGAAATTCAACAAACAACCTCAACATTGAAAAACAACAACAACCTCAAATTTGCAAAACACCAACAAATTCAACAACAACCTCAACATTTAAAAACAACAACAACCTCAACATTGAAAAACACCAACAAATTCAACAACAACCTCAACATTTAAAAACACCAACAAATTCAACAACAACTTCAACATTGAAAAACACCAACAAATTCAACAACAACCTCAACTTTGAAAAACAACAACAACCGCAACATGGAAAAACACCAACAAATTCAACAACAACCTCAACATTGAACAACAACAACCTCAAAATTGAAAAACACCAACAAATTCAACAACAACCTCAACATTTAAAAACAACAACAACCTCAACATTGAAAAACACCAACAAATTCAACAACAACCTCAACATTGAAAAACACCAACAAATTCAACAACAACTTCAACATTGAAAAACACCAACAAATTCAACAACAACCTCAACATTGAAAAAGACCAACAAATTCAACAACAACCTCAACATTGAAAAACTACAACAACCTCAACATTGAAAAACACCAACAAATTCAACAACAACCTCAACATTGAAAAAGAACAACAACCTCAACATTGAAAAACAACAACAACCTCAACATTGAAAAACACCAACAAATTCAACAACAACTTCAACATTGAAAAACACCAACAAATTCAACAACAACCTCGAAATTGAAAAACACCAACAAATTCAACCACAACCTCAACATTGAAAAACAACAATAACCTCAACATTGAAAAACACCAACAAATTCAACAACAAGCTCAACATTGAAAAACAACAACAACCTCAACATTGAAAAACACCAACAAATTCAACAACAACCTCAACAATGAACAACATCAACAAAATCAACAACAACCTCAACATTGAAAAACACCAGCAAATTTAACAACAACCTCAACTTTGAAAAACAACAACAACCTCAACATGGAAAAACACCAACAAATTCAACAACAACCTCAACATTGAAAAACAACAACAACCTCAAAATTGAAAAACACCAACAAATTCAACAACAACCTCAACATTTAAAAACAAGAACAACCTCAACATTGAAAAACACCAACAAATTCAACAACAACCTCAACATTGAAAAACACAAACAAATTCAACAACAACTTCACCATTGAAAAACACCAACAATTTCAACAACAACCTCAACATTGAAAAACTACAACAACCACAACATTGAAAAACACCAACAAATACAGCAACCACCTCAACATTGAAAAACAACAACAACCTCAACATTGAAAAACACCAACAAATTCAACAACAACCTCAACATTGAAAAACACCAACAAATTCAACAACAACCTCAACATTGAAAAACAACACAAACCTCAACATTGAAAAACACCAACAAATTCAACAACAACCTCAACATTGAAAAACATCAAAAAATTAAGCAACAACCTCAACATTGAAAAACAACAACAACCTCAACATTGAAAAACACCAACAAAATCAACAACAACCTCAACATTGAAAAACAACAACAACCTCAACATTGAAAAACACCAACAAATTCAACAACAACCTCAACATTGAAAAACAACAACAACCTCAACATTGAAAAACACCAACAAACTCAACAACAACCTCAACACTGAAACACAACAACAACCTCAACGTTGAAAAACAACAACAAATTCAACAACAACTTCAACATTGAAAAACACCAACAAATTCAACAACAACCTCAACATTGAAAAACAACAACAACCTCAACATTGAAAAACACCAACAAATTCAACAACAACCTCAATATTGAAAAACAACAACAACCTCAACATTGAAAAACACCAACAAATTCAACAACAACCTCAACAATGAAAAACACCAACAAATTCAACAACAACCTCAACATTGAAAAACACCAACTAATTTAACAACAAACTCAACTTTGAAAAACAACAACAACCTCAACATGGAAAAACACCAACAAATTCAACAACAACTTCAACATTGAAAAACAACAAAAACCTCAACATTGAAAAACACCAACAAATTCAACAACAACCTCAACATTGAAAAACAACAACAACATCAACATTGAAAAACACCAACAATTTCAACAACAACCTCAACCATGAAAAACACCAACAATTTCAACAACAACCTCAACATTGAAAAACACCAACAAATTTAACAACAACCTCAACTTTGAAAAACAACAACAACCTCAACATGGAAAAACACCAACAAATTCAACAACAACCTCAACATTGAAAAACAACAACAACCTCAACATGGAAAAACACCAACAAATTCAACAACAACCTCAACATTGAAAAACAACAAGAACCTCAAATTTGCAAAACACCAACAAATTCAACAACAACCTCAACATTTAAAAACAACAACAACCTCAACATTGAAAAACACCAACAAATTCAACAACAACCTCAACATTGAAAAACAACAACAAATTCAACAACAACTTCAACATTGAAAAACACCAACAAATTCATCAACTACCTCGACATTGAAAAACACCAACAAATTCAACAACAACCTCAACATTGAATAACTACAACAACCTCAACATTGAAAAACACCAACAAATTCAACAACAACCTCAACAATGAAAAACACCAACAAATTCAACAACAACCTCAACATTGAAAAACACCAACAAATTTAACAACAACCTCAACTTTGAAAAACAACAACAACCTCAACATTGAAAAACAACAACAACCTCAAAATTGAAAAGCACCAACAAATTCAACAACAACCTCAACATTTAAAAACAACAACAACCTCAACATTGAAAAACACCAACAAATTCAACAACAACCTCAACATTGAAAAACACCAACAAATTCAACAACAACTTCAACATTGAAAAACACCAACAAATTCAACAACAACCTCAACATTGAAAAACAACAACAACCTCAACATTGAAAAACACCAACAAGTTCAACAACAACCTCAACATTGAAAAACAACAACAACCTCAACATTGAAAAACACCAACAAATTCAACAACAACCTCAACAATGAAAAACACCAACAAATTCAACAACAACCTCAACATTGAAAAACACCAACAAATTTAACAACAACCTCAACTTTGAAAAACAACAACAACCTCAACATGGAAAAACACCAACAAATTCAACAACAACCTCAACATTGAAAAACAACAACAACCTCAAAATTGAAAAACACCAACAAATTCAACAACAACCTCAACATTTAAAAACAACAACAACCTCAACATTGAAAAACACCAACAAATTCAACAACAACCTCAACATTGAAAAACACCAACAAATTCAACAACAACTTCAACATTGAAAAACACCAACAAATTCAACAACAACCTCAACATTGAAAAACACCAACAAATTCAACAACAACCTCAACATTGAAAAACTACAACAACCTCTACATTGAGAATCACCAACAAATACAACAACAACCTCAACATTGAAAAACAACAACAACCTCAACATTGAAAAACACCAACAAATTCAACAACAACCTCAACATTGAAAAACAACAACAACCTCAACATTGAAAAACAACAACAACCTCAACATTGAAAAACACCAACAAATTCAACAACAACCTCAACATTGAAAAACAACAACAACCTCAACATTGAAAAACACCAACAAATTCAACAACAACTTCAACATTGAAAAACACCAACAAATTCAACAACAACCTCGAAATTGAAAAACACCAACAAATTCAACAACAACCTCAACATTGAAAAACAACAATAACCTCAACATTGAAAAACACCAACAAATTCAACAACAACCTCAACATTGAAAAACAACAACAACCTCAACATTGAAAAACACCAACAAATTCAACAAAAGCCTCAACAATGAAAGACACCAACAAATTCAACAACAACCTCAACATTGAAAAACACCAACAAATTTAACAACAACCTCAACTTTGAAATACAACAACAACCTCAAAATTGAAAAACACCAACAAATTCAACAACAACCTCAACATTGAAAAACAACAACAACCTCAACATTGAAAAACACCAACAAATTCAACAACAACCTCAACAATGAAAAACACCAACAAATTCAACAACAACCTCAACATTGAAAAACACCAACAAATTTAACAACAACCTCAACTTTGAAAAACAACAACAACCTCAACATGGAAAAACACCAACAAATTCAACAACAACCTCAACATTGAAAAACAACAACAACCTCAACATTGAAAAACACCAACAATTTCAACAACAACCTCAACATTGAAAAACACCAACAAATTTAACAACAACCTCAACTTTGAAAAACAACAACAACCTCAACATGGAAAAACACCAACAAATTCAACAACAACCTCAACATTGAAAAACAACAACAACCTCAACATTGAAAAACACCAACAATTTCAACAACAACCTCAACATTGAAAAACAACAACAACCTCAACATTGAAAAACACCAACAAATTCAACAACAACCTCAACAATGAAAAACACCAACAAATTCAACAACAACCTCAACATTGAAAAACACCAACAAATTTAACAACAACCTCAACTTTGAAAAACAACAACAACCTCAACATGGAAAAACACCAACAAATTCAACAACAACCTCAACATTGAACAACAACAACCTCAAAATTGAAAAACACCAACAAATTCAACAACAACCTCAACATTTAAACACAACAACAACATCAACATTGAAAAACACCAACAAATTCAACAACAACCTCAACATTGAAAAACACCAACAAATTCAACAACAACTTCCACATTGAAAAGCACCAACAAATTCAACAACAACCTCAACATTGAAAAAGACCAACAAATTCAACAACAACCTCAACATTGAAAAACTACAACAACCTCAACATTGAGAAACACCAACAAATACAACAACAACCTCAACATTGAAAAACAACAACAACCTCAACAATGAAAAACACCAACAAATTCAACAACAACCTCAACATTGAAAAACACCAACAAATTTAACAACAACCTCAACTTTGAAAAACAACAACAACCTCAACATTGAAAAACACCAACGAATTCAACAACAACCTCAACATTGAAAAACAACAACAACCTCAACATTGAAAAACACCAACAAATTCAACAACAACCTCAACAATGAAAAACACCAACAAATTCAACAACAACCTCAACATTGAAAAACACCAACAAATTTAACAACAACCTCAACTTTGAAAAACAACAACAACCTCAACATGTAAAAACACCAACAAATTCAACAACAACCTCAACATTGAAAAACAACCACAACCTCAACATTGAAAAACACCAACAAATTCATCAACAACCTCAACAATGAAAAACACCAACAAATTCAACAACAACCTCAACATTGAAAAACACCAACAAATTTAACAACAACCTCAACTTTGAAAAACAACAACAACCGCAACATGGAAAAACACCAACAAATTCAACAACAACCTCAACATTGAACAACAACAACCTCAAAATTGAAAAACACTAACAAATTCAACAACAACCTCAACATTTAAACACAACAACAACCTCAACATTGAAAAACACCAACAAATTCAACAATAACCTCAACATTGAAAAACACCAACAAATTTAACAACAACCTCAACTTTGAAAAACAACAACAACCTCAACATTGAAAAACACCAACAAATTCAACAACAACCTCAACATTGAAAAACAACAACAACCTCAACATTGAAAAACACCAACAAATTCAACAACAACCTCAACATTGAAAAACAACAACAACCTCAACATTGAAAAACACCAACAAATTCATCAACAACCTCAACAATGAAAAACACCAACAAATTCAACAACAACCTCAACATTGAAAAACACCAACAAATTCAACAACAACCTCAACATTGAAAAACAACAACAACCTCAACATTGAAAAACACCAACAAATTCATCAACAACCTCAACAATGAAAAACACCAACAAATTCAACAACAACCTCAACATTGAAAAACACCAACAAATTTAACAACAACCTCAACTTTGAAAAACAACAACAACCTCAACATTGAAAAAGACCAACAAATTCAACAACAACCTCAACATTGAAAAACTACAACAACCTCAACATTGAAAAACACCAACAAATTCAACAACAACCTCAACATTGAAAAAGAACAACAACCTCAACATTGAAAAACAACAACAACCTCAACAGTGAAAAACACCAACAAATTCAACAACAACTTCAACATTGAAAAACACCAACAAATTCAACAACAACCTCGAAATTGAAAAACACCAACAAATTCAACAACAACCACAACATTGAAAAACAACAATAACCTCAACTTTGAAATAGACCAACAACTTCAACAACAAGCTCAACATTGAAAAACAACAACAACCTCAACATTGAAAAACACCAATAAATTCAACAACAACCTCAACAATGAAAAACATCAACAAAATCAACAACAACCTCAACATTGAAAAACACCAACAAATTTAACAACAACCTCAACATTGAAAAACAACAACAACCTCAACATGGAAAAACACCAACAAATTCAACAACAACCTCAACATTGAAAAACAACAACAACCTCAAAATTGAAAAACACCAACAAATTCAACAACAACCTCAACATTTAAAAACAACAACAACCTCAACATTGAAAAACACCAACAAATTCAACAACAACCTCAACATTGAAAAACACAAACAAATTCAACAACAACTTCAACATTGAAAAACACCAACAAATTCAACAACAACCTCAACATTGAAAAACTACAACAACCACAACATTGAAAAACACCAACAAATACAGCAACAACCTCAACATTGAAAAACAACAACAACCTCAACATTGAAAAACACCAACAAATTCAACAACAACCTCAACATTGAACAACAACAACCTCAAAATTGAAAAACACCAACAAATTCAACAACAACCTCAACATTTAAACACAACAACAACCTCAACATTGAAAAACACCAACAAATTCAACAACAACCTCAACATTGAAAAACACCAACAAATTCAACAACAACTTCCACATTGAAAAGCACCAACAAATTCAACAACAACCTCAACATTGAAAAAGACCAACAAATTCAACAACAACCTCAACATTGAAAAACTACAACAACCTCAACATTGAGAAACACCAACAAATACAACAACAACCTCAACATTGAAAAACAACAACAACCTCAACAATGAAAAACACCAACAAATTCAACAACAACCTCAACATTGAAAAACACCAACAAATTTAACAACAACCTCAACTTTGATAAACAACAACAACCTCAACATTGAAAAACACCAACGAATTCAACAACAACCTCAACATTGAAAAACAACAACAACCTCAACATTGAAAAACACCAACAAATTCAACAACAACCTCAACAATGAAAAACACCAACAAATTCAACAACAACCTCAACATTGAAAAACACCAACAAATTTAACAACAACCTCAACTTTGAAAAACAACAACAACCTCAACATGTAAAAACACCAACAAATTCAACAACAACCTCAACATTGAAAAACAACCACAACCTCAACATTGAAAAACACCAACAAATTCATCAACAACCTCAACAATGAAAAACACCAACAAATTCAACAACAACCTCAACATTGAAAAACACCAACAAATTTAACAACAACCTCAACTTTGAAAAACAACAACAACCGCAACATGGAAAAACACCAACAAATTCAACAACAACCTCAACATTGAACAACAACAACCTCAAAATTGAAAAACACTAACAAATTCAACAACAACCTCAACATTTAAACACAACAACAACCTCAACATTGAAAAACACCAACAAATTCAACAATAACCTCAACATTGAAAAACACCAACAAATTTAACAACAACCTCAACTTTGAAAAACAACAACAACCTCAACATTGAAAAACACCAACAAATTCAACAACAACCTCAACATTGAAAAACAACAACAACCTCAACATTGAAAAACACCAACAAATTCAACAACAACCTCAACATTGAAAAACAACAACAACCTCAACATTGAAAAACACCAACAAATTCATCAACAACCTCAACAATGAAAAACACCAACAAATTCAACAACAACCTCAACATTGAAAAACACCAACAAATTCAACAACAACCTCAACATTGAAAAACAACAACAACCTCAACATTGAAAAACACCAACAAATTCATCAACAACCTCAACAATGAAAAACACCAACAAATTCAACAACAACCTCAACATTGAAAAACACCAACAAATTTAACAACAACCTCAACTTTGAAAAACAACAACAACCTCAACATTGAAAAAGACCAACAAATTCAACAACAACCTCAACATTGAAAAACTACAACAACCTCAACATTGAAAAACACCAACAAATTCAACAACAACCTCAACATTGAAAAAGAACAACAACCTCAACATTGAAAAACAACAACAACCTCAACAGTGAAAAACACCAACAAATTCAACAACAACTTCAACATTGAAAAACACCAACAAATTCAACAACAACCTCGAAATTGAAAAACACCAACAAATTCAACAACAACCACAACATTGAAAAACAACAATAACCTCAACTTTGAAATAGACCAACAAATTCAACAACAAGCTCAACATTGAAAAACAACAACAACCTCAACATTGAAAAACACCAACAAATTCAACAACAACCTCAACAATGAAAAACATCTACAAAATCAACAACAACCTCAACATTGAAAAACACCAACAAATTTAACAACAACCTCAACATTGAAAAACAACAACAACCTCAACATGGAAAAACACCAACAAATTCAACAACAACCTCAACATTGAAAAACAACAACAACCTCAAAATTGAAAAACACCAACAAATTCAACAACAACCTCAACATTTAAAAACAACAACAAACTCAACATTGAAAAACACCAACAAATTCAACAACAACCTCAACATTGAAAAACACAAACAAATTCAACAACAACTTCAACATTGAAAAACACCAACAAATTCAACAACAACCTCAACATTGAAAAACTACAACAACCACAACATTGAAAAACACCAACAAATACAGCAACAACCTCAACATTGAAAAACAACAACAACCTCAACATTGAAAAACACCAACAAATTCAACAACAACCTCAACATTGAAAAACACCAACAAATTCAGCAACAACCTCAACATTGAAAAACAACAACAACCTCAACATTGAAAAACACCAACAAATTCAGCAACAACCTCAACATTGAAAAACAACAACAACCTGAGCATTGAAAAACACGAACAAATTCAACAACAACCTCAACATTGAAAAACACCAACAAATTCAACAACAACCTCAACATTGAAAAACAACACAAACCTCAACATTGAAAAACACCAACAAATTCAACAACAACCTCAACATTGAAAAACACCAACAAATTAAGCAACAACCTCAACATTGAAAAACAACAACAACCTCAACATTGAAAAACACCAACAAATTCAACAACAACCTCAACATTGAAAAACAACAACAACCTCAACATTGAAAAACACCAACAAATTCAACAACAACCTCAACATTGAAAAACAACAACAACCTCAACATTGAAAAACACCAACAAATTCAACAACTTCAACATTGAAAAACACCAACAAATTCAACAACAACCTCGAAATTGAAAACACCAACAAATTCAACAACAACCTCAACATTGAAAAACAACAACAACCTCAACATTGAAAAACACCAACAAATTCAACAACAACCTCAACATTGAAAAACAACAACAACCTCAACATTGAAAAACACCAACAAATTCAACAACAGCCTCAACAATGAAAAACACCAACAAATTCAACAACAACCTCAACATTTAAAAACACCAACTAATTTAACAACAAACTCAACTTTGAAAAACAACAACAACCTCAACATGGAAAAACACCAACAAATTCAACAACAACTTCAACATTGAAAAACAACAAAAACCTCAACATTGAAAAACACCAACAAATTCAACAACAACCTCAACATTGAAAAACAACAACAACCTCAACATTGAAAAACACCAACAAATTCAACAACAACCTCAACCATGAAAAACACCAACAATTTCAACAACAACCTCAACATTGAAAAACACCAACAAATTTAACAACAACCTCAACTTTGAAAAACAACAACAACCTCAACATGGAAAAACACCAACAAATTCAACAACAACCTCAACATTGAAAAACAACAACAACCTCAACATGGAAAAACACCAACACATTCAACAACAACCTCAACATTGAAAAACAACAACAACCTCAAATTTGCAAAACACCAACAAATTCAACAACAACCTCAACATTTAAAAACAACAACAACCTCAACATTGAAAAACACCAACAAATTCAACAACAACCTCAACATTGAAAAACACCAACAAATTCAACAACAACTTCAACATTGAAAAACACCAACAAATTCATCAACTACCTCGACATTGAAAAACACCAACAAATTCAACAACAACCTCAACATTGAATAACTACAACAACCTCAACATTGAAAAACACCAACAAATTCAACAACAACCTCAACAATGAAAAACACCAACAAATTGAACAACAACCTCAACATTGAAAAACACCAACAAATTTAACAACAACCTCAACTTTGAAAAACAACAACAACCTCAACATGGAAAAACACCAACAAATTCAACAACAACCTCAACATTGAAAAACAACAACAACCTCAAAATTGAAAAGCACCAACAAATTCAACAACAACCTCAACATTTAAAAACAACAACAACCTCAACATTGAAAAACACCAACAAATTCAACAACAACCTCAACATTGAAAAACACCAACAAATTCAACAACAACTTCAACATTGAAAAACACCAACAAATTCAACAACAACCTCAACATTGAAAAACAACAACAACCTCAACATTGAAAAACACCAAAAAGTTCAACAACAACCTCAACATTGAAAAACAACAACAACCTCAACATTGAAAAACACCAACAAATTCAACAACAACCTCAACAATGAAAAACACCAACAAATTCAACAACAACCTCAACATTGAAAAACACCAACAAATTTAACAACAACCTCAACTTTGAAAAACAACAACAACCTCAACATGGAAAAACATCAACGAATTCAACAACAACCTCAACATTGAAAAACAACAACAACCTCAACATTGAAAAACACCAACAAATTCATCAACTACCTCGACATTGAAAAACACCAACAAATTCAACAACAACCTCAACATTGAATAACTACAACAACCTCAACATTGAAAAACACCAACAAATTCAACAACAACCTCAACATTGAAAAACACCAACAAATTTAACAACAACCTCAACTTTGAAAAACAACAACAACCTCAACATGGAAAAACACCAACAAATTCAACAACAACCTCAACATTGAAAAACAACAACAACCTCAAAATTGAAAAGCACCAACAAATTCAACAACAACCTCAACATTTAAAAACAACAACAACCTCAACATTGAAAAACACCAACAAATTCAACAACAACCTCAACATTGAAAAACACCAACAAATTCAACAACAACTTCAACATTGAAAAACACCAACAAATTCAACAACAACCTCAACATTGAAAAACAACAACAACCTCAACATTGAAAAACACCAAAAAGTTCAACAACAACCTCAACATTGAAAAACAACAACAACCTCAACATTGAAAAACACCAACAAATTCAACAACAACCTCAACAATGAAAAACACCAACAAATTCAACAACAACCTCAACATTGAAAAACACCAACAAATTTAACAACAACCTCAACTTTGAAAAACAACAACAACCTCAACATGGAAAAACACCAACGAATTCAACAACAACCTCAACATTGAAAAACAACAACAACCTCAACATTGAAAAACACCAACAAATTCAACAACAACCTCAACATTGAAAAACACCAACAAATTCAACAACAACTTCAACATTGAAAAACACCAACAAATTCAACAACAACCTCAACATTGAAAAACACCAACAAATTCAACAACAACCTCAACATTGAAAAACTACAACAACCTCAACATTGAGAATCACCAACAAATACAACAACAACCTCAACATTGAAAAACAACAACAACCTCAACATTGAAAAACACCAACAAATTCAACTACAACCTCAACATTGAAAAACAACAACAACCTCAACATTGAAAAACAACAACAACCTCAACATTGAAAAACACCAACAAATTCAACAACAACCTCAACATTGAAAAACAACAACAACCTCAACATTGAAAAACACCAACAAATTCAACAACAACTTCAACATTGAAAAACACCAACAAATTCAACAACAACCTCGAAATTGAAAAACACCAACAAATTCAACAACAACCTCAACATTGAAAAACAACAATAACCTCAACATTGAAAAACACCAACAAATTCAACAACAACCTCAACATTGAAAAACAACAACAACCTCAACATTGAAAAACACCAACAAATTCAACAAAAGCCTCAACAATGAAAAACACCAACAAATTCAACAACAACCTCAACATTGAAAAACACCAACAAATTCATCAACAACCTCAACAATGAAAAACACCAACAAATTCAACAACAACCTCAACATTGAAAAACACCAACAAATTCAACAACAACCTCAACATTGAAAAACAACAACAACCTCAACATTGAAAAACACCAACAAATTCATCAACAACCTCAACAATGAAAAACACCAACAAATTCAACAACAACCTCAACATTGAAAAACACCAACAAATTTAACAACAACCTCAACTTTGAAAAACAACAACAACCTCAACATTGAAAAAGACCAACAAATTCAACAACAACCTCAACATTGAAAAACTACAACAACCTCAACATTGAAAAACACCAACAAATTCAACAACAACCTCAACATTGAAAAAGAACAACAACCTCAACATTGAAAAACAACAACAACCTCAACAGTGAAAAACACCAACAAATTCAACAACAACTTCAACATTGAAAAACACCAACAAATTCAACAACAACCTCGAAATTGAAAAACACCAACAAATTCAACAACAACCACAACATTGAAAAACAACAATAACCTCAACTTTGAAATAGACCAACAAATTCAACAACAAGCTCAACATTGAAAAACAACAACAACCTCAACATTGAAAAACACCAACAAATTCAACAACAACCTCAACAATGAAAAACATCAACAAAATCAACAACAACCTCAACATTGAAAAACACCAACAAATTCAACAACAACCTCAACATTGAAAAACAACAACAACCTCAACATTGAAAAACACCAACAAATTCAACAAAAGCCTCAACAATGAAAAACACCAACAAATTCAACAACAACCTCAACATTGAAAAACACCAACAAATTCATCAACAACCTCAACAATGAAAAACACCAACAAATTCAACAACAACCTCAACATTGAAAAACACCAACAAATTCAACAACAACCTCAACATTGAAAAACAACAACAACCTCAACATTGAAAAACACCAACAAATTCATCAACAACCTCAACAATGAAAAACACCAACAAATTCAACAACAACCTCAACATTGAAAAACACCAACAAATTTAACAACAACCTCAACTTTGAAAAACAACAACAACCTCAACATTGAAAAAGACCAACAAATTCAACAACAACCTCAACATTGAAAAACTACAACAACCTCAACATTGAAAAACACCAACAAATTCAACAACAACCTCAACATTGAAAAAGAACAACAACCTCAACATTGAAAAACAACAACAACCTCAACAGTGAAAAACACCAACAAATTCAACAACAACTTCAACATTGAAAAACACCAACAAATTCAACAACAACCTCGAAATTGAAAAACACCAACAAATTCAACAACAACCACAACATTGAAAAACAACAATAACCTCAACTTTGAAATAGACCAACAAATTCAACAACAAGCTCAACATTGAAAAACAACAACAACCTCAACATTGAAAAACACCAACAAATTCAACAACAACCTCAACAATGAAAAACATCAACAAAATCAACAACAACCTCAACATTGAAAAACACCAACAAATTTAACAACAACCTCAACATTGAAAAACAACAACAACCTCAACATGGAAAAACACCAACAAATTCAACAACAACCTCAACATTGAAAAACAACAACAACCTCAAAATTGAAAAACACCAACAAATTCAACAACAACCTCAACATTTAAAAACAACAACAACCTCAACATTGAAAAACACCAACAAATTCAACAACAACCTCAACATTGAAAAACACAAACCAATTCAACAACAACTTCAACATTGAAAAACACCAACAAATTCAACAACAACCTCAACATTGAAAAACTACAACAACCACAACATTGAAAAACACCAACAAATACAGCAACAACCTCAACATTGAAAAACAACAACAACCTCAACATTGAAAAACACCAACAAATTCAACAACAACCTCTACATTGAAAAACACCAACAAATTCAGCAACAACCTCAACATTGAAAAACAACAACAACCTCAACATTGAAAAACACCAACAAATTCAGCAACAACCTCAACATTGAAAAACAACAACAACCTGAGCATTGAAAAACACGAACAAATTCAACAACAACCTCAACATTGAAAAACACCAACAAATTCAACAACAACCTCAACATTGAAAAACAACACAAACCTCAACATTGAAAAACACCAACAAATTCAACAACAACCTCAACATTGAAAAACACCAACAAATTAAGCAACAACCTCAACATTGAAAAACAACAACAACCTCAACATTGAAAAACACCAACAAATTCAACAACAACCTCAACATTGAAAAACAACAACAACCTCAACATTGAAAAACACCAACAAATTCAACAACAACCTCAACATTGAAAAACAACAACAACCTCACCATTGAAAAACACCAACAAATTCAACAACTTCAACATTGAAAAACACCAACAAATTCAACAACAACCTCGAAATTGAAAACACCAACAAATTCAACAACAACCTCAACATTGAAAAACAACAACAACCTCAACATTGAAAAACACCAAAAAATTCAACAACAACCTCAACATTGAAAAACAACAACAACCTCAACATTGAAAAACACCAACAAATTCAACAACAGCCTCAACAATGAAAAACACCAACAAATTCAACAACAACCTCAACATTGAAAAACACCAACAAATTCAACAGCAACCTCAACATTGAAAAACAACAACAACCTCAACATTGAAAAACACCAACAAATTCAACAACAACCTCAACATTGAAAAACAACAACAACCTCAACATTGAAAAACACCAACAAATTCAACAACAGCCTCAACAATGAAAAACACCAACAAATTCAACAACAACCTCAACATTTAAAAACACCAACTAATTTAACAACAAAATCAACTTTGAAAAACAACAACAACCTCAACATGGAAAAACACCAACAAATTCAACAACAACTTCAACATTGAAAAACAACAAAAACCTCAACATTGAAAAACACCAACAAATTCAACAACAACCTCAACATTGAAAAACAACAACAACCTCAACATTGAAAAACACCAACAAATTCAACAACAACCTCAACCATGAAAAACACCAACAATTTCAACAACAACCTCAACATTGAAAAACACCAACAAATTTAACAACAACCTCAACTTTGAAAAACAACAACAACCTCAACATGGAAAAACACCAACAAATTCAACAACAACCTCAACATTGAAAAACAACAACAACCTCAACATGGAAAAACACCAACAAATTCAACAACAACCTCAACATTGAAAAACAACAACAACATCAAATTTGCAAAACACCAACAAATTCAACAACAACCTCAACATTTAAAAACAACAACAACCTCAACATTGAAAAACACCAACAAATTCAACAACAACCTCAACATTGAAAAACACCAACAAATTCAACAACAACTTCAACATTGAAAAACACCAACAAATTCATCAACTACCTCGACATTGAAAAACACCAACAAATTCAACAACAACCTCAACATTGAATAACTACAACAACCTCAACATTGAAAAACACCAACAAATTCAACAACAACCTCAACAATGAAAAACACCAACAAATTGAACAACAACCTCAACATTGAAAAACACCAACAAATTTAACAACAACCTCAACTTTGAAAAACAACAACAACCTCAACATGGAAAAACACCAACAAATTCAACAACAACCTCAACATTGAAAAACAACAACAACCTCAAAATTGAAAAGCACCAACAAATTCAACAACAACCTCAACATTTAAAAACAACAACAACCTCAACATTGAAAAACACCAACAAATTCAACAACAACCTCAACATTGAAAAACACCAACAAATTCAACAACAACTTCAACATTGAAAAACACCAACAAATTCAACAACAACCTCAACATTGAAAAACAACAACAACCTCAACATTGAAAAACACCAAAAAGTTCAACAACAACCTCAACATTGAAAAACAACAACAACCTCAACATTGAAAAACACCAACAAATTCAACAACAACCTCAACATTGAAAAACAACAACAACCTCAACATTGAAAAACACCAACAAATTCAACAAAAGCCTCAACAATGAAAAACACCAACAAATTCAACAACAACCTCAACATTGAAAAACACCAACAAATTCATCAACAACCTCAACAATGAAAAACACCAACAAATTCAACAACAACCTCAACATTGAAAAACACCAACAAATTCAACAACAACCTCAACATTGAAAAACAACAACAACCTCAACATTGAAAAACACCAACAAATTCATCAACAACCTCAACAATGAAAAACACCAACAAATTCAACAACAACCTCAACATTGAAAAACACCAACAAATTTAACAACAACCTCAACTTTGAAAAACAACAACAACCTCAACATTGAAAAAGACCAACAAATTCAACAACAACCTCAACATTGAAAAACTACAACAACCTCAACATTGAAAAACACCAACAAATTCAACAACAACCTCAACATTGAAAAAGAACAACAACCTCAACATTGAAAAACAACAACAACCTCAACAGTGAAAAACACCAACAAATTCAACAACAACTTCAACATTGAAAAACACCAACAAATTCAACAACAACCTCGAAATTGAAAAACACCAACAAATTCAACAACAACCACAACATTGAAAAACAACAATAACCTCAACTTTGAAATAGACCAACAAATTCAACAACAAGCTCAACATTGAAAAACAACAACAACCTCAACATTGAAAAACACCAACAAATTCAACAACAACCTCAACAATGAAAAACATCAACAAAATCAACAACAACCTCAACATTGAAAAACACAAACAAATTCAACAACAACCTCAACATTGAAAAACAACAACAACCTCAACATTGAAAAACACCAACAAATTCAACAAAAGCCTCAACAATGAAAAACACCAACAAATTCAACAACAACCTCAACATTGAAAAACACCAACAAATTCATCAACAACCTCAACAATGAAAAACACCAACAAATTCAACAACAACCTCAACATTGAAAAACACCAACAAATTCAACAACAACCTCAACATTGAAAAACAACAACAACCTCAACATTGAAAAACACCAACAAATTCATCAACAACCTCAACAATGAAAAACACCAACAAATTCAACAACAACCTCAACATTGAAAAACACCAACAAATTTAACAACAACCTCAACTTTGAAAAACAACAACAACCTCAACATTGAAAAAGACCAACAAATTCAACAACAACCTCAACATTGAAAAACTACAACAACCTCAACATTGAAAAACACCAACAAATTCAACAACAACCTCAACATTGAAAAAGAACAACAACCTCAACATTGAAAAACAACAACAACCTCAACAGTGAAAAACACCAACAAATTCAACAACAACTTCAACATTGAAAAACACCAACAAATTCAACAACAACCTCGAAATTGAAAAACACCAACAAATTCAACAACAACCACAACATTGAAAAACAACAATAACCTCAACTTTGAAGTAGACCAACAAATTCAACAACAAGCTCAACATTGAAAAACAACAACAACCTCAACATTGAAAAACACCAACAAATTCAACAACAACCTCAACAATGAAAAACATCAACAAAATCAACAACAACCTCAACATTGAAAAACACCAACAAATTTAACAACAACCTCAACATTGAAAAACAACAACAACCTCAACATGGAAAAACACCAACAAATTCAACAACAACCTCAACATTGAAAAACACCAACAAATTCAACAACAACCTCGAAATTGAAAAACACCAACAAATTCAACAACAACCACAACATTGAAAAACAACAATAACCTCAACTTTGAAATAGACCAACAAATTCAACAACAAGCTCAACATTGAAAAACAACAACAACCTCAACATTGAAAAACACCAACAAATTCAACAACAACCTCAACAATGAAAAACATCAACAAAATCAACAACAACCTCAACATTGAAAAACACCAACAAATTCAACAACAACCTCAACATTGAAAAACAACAACAACCTCAACATTGAAAAACACCAACAAATTCAACAAAAGCCTCAACAATGAAAAACACCAACAAATTCAACAACAACCTCAACATTGAAAAACACCAACAAATTCATCAACAACCTCAACAATGAAAAACACCAACAAATTCAACAACAACCTCAACATTGAAAAACACCAACAAATTCAACAACAACCTCAACATTGAAAAACAACAACAACCTCAACATTGAAAAACACCAACAAATTCATCAACAACCTCAACAATGAAAAACACCAACAAATTCAACAACAACCTCAACATTGAAAAACACCAACAAATTTAACAACAACCTCAACTTTGAAAAACAACAACAACCTCAACATTGAAAAAGACCAACAAATTCAACAACAACCTCAACATTGAAAAACTACAACAACCTCAACATTGAAAAACACCAACAAATTCAACAACAACCTCAACATTGAAAAAGAACAACAACCTCAACATTGAAAAACAACAACAACCTCAACAGTGAAAAACACCAACAAATTCAACAACAACTTCAACATTGAAAAACACCAACAAATTCAACAACAACCTCGAAATTGAAAAACACCAACAAATTCAACAACAACCACAACATTGAAAAACAACAATAACCTCAACTTTGAAATAGACCAACAAATTCAACAACAAGCTCAACATTGAAAAACAACAACAACCTCAACATTGAAAAACACCAACAAATTCAACAACAACCTCAACAATGAAAAACATCAACAAAATCAACAACAACCTCAACATTGAAAAACACCAACAAATTTAACAACAACCTCAACATTGAAAAACAACAACAACCTCAACATGGAAAAACACCAACAAATTCAACAACAACCTCAACATTGAAAAACAACAACAACCTCAAAATTGAAAAACACCAACAAATTCAACAACAACCTCAACATTTAAAAACAACAACAACCTCAACATTGAAAAACACCAACAAATTCAACAACAACCTCAACATTGAAAAACACAAACCAATTCAACAACAACTTCAACATTGAAAAACACCAACAAATTCAACAACAACCTCAACATTGAAAAACTACAACAACCACAACATTGAAAAACACCAACAAATACAGCAACAACCTCAACATTGAAAAACAACAACAACCTCAACATTGAAAAACACCAACAAATTCAACAACAACCTCAACATTGAAAAACACCAACAAATTCAGCAACAACCTCAACATTGAAAAACAACAACAACCTCAACATTGAAAAACACCAACAAATTCAGCAACAACCTCAACATTGAAAAACAACAACAACCTGAGCATTGAAAAACACGAACAAATTCAACAACAACCTCAACATTGAAAAACACCAACAAATTCAACAACAACCTCAACATTGAAAAACAACACAAACCTCAACATTGAAAAACACCAACAAATTCAACAACAACCTCAACATTGAAAAACACCAACAAATTAAGCAACAACCTCAACATTGAAAAACAACAACAACCTCAACATTGAAAAACACCAACAAATTCAACAACAACCTCAACATTGAAAAACAACAACAACCTCAACATTGAAAAACACCAACAAATTCAACAACAACCTCAACATTGAAAAACAACAACAACCTCACCATTGAAAAACACCAACAAATTCAACAACTTCAACATTGAAAAACACCAACAAATTCAACAACAACCTCGAAATTGAAAACACCAACAAATTCAACAACAACCTCAACATTGAAAAACAACAACAACCTCAACATTGAAAAACACCAAAAAATTCAACAACAACCTCAACATTGAAAAACAACAACAACCTCAACATTGAAAAACACCAACAAATTCAACAACAGCCTCAACAATGAAAAACACCAACAAATTCAACAACAACCTCAACATTGAAAAACACCAACAAATTCAACAGCAACCTCAACATTGAAAAACAACAACAACCTCAACATTGAAAAACACCAACAAATTCAACAACAACCTCAACATTGAAAAACAACAACAACCTCAACATTGAAAAACACCAACAAATTCAACAACAGCCTCAACAATGAAAAACACCAACAAATTCAACAACAACCTCAACATTTAAAAACACCAACTAATTTAACAACAAAATCAACTTTGAAAAACAACAACAACCTCAACATGGAAAAACACCAACAAATTCAACAACAACTTCAACATTGAAAAACAACAAAAACCTCAACATTGAAAAACACCAACAAATTCAACAACAACCTCAACATTGAAAAACAACAACAACCTCAACATTGAAAAACACCAACAAATTCAACAACAACCTCAACCATGAAAAACACCAACAATTTCAACAACAACCTCAACATTGAAAAACACCAACAAATTTAACAACAACCTCAACTTTGAAAAACAACAACAACCTCAACATGGAAAAACACCAACAAATTCAACAACAACCTCAACATTGAAAAACAACAACAACCTCAACATGGAAAAACACCAACAAATTCAACAACAACCTCAACATTGAAAAACAACAACAACATCAAATTTGCAAAACACCAACAAATTCAACAACAACCTCAACATTTAAAAACAACAACAACCTCAACATTGAAAAACACCAACAAATTCAACAACAACCTCAACATTGAAAAACACCAACAAATTCAACAACAACTTCAACATTGAAAAACACCAACAAATTCATCAACTACCTCGACATTGAAAAACACCAACAAATTCAACAACAACCTCAACATTGAATAACTACAACAACCTCAACATTGAAAAACACCAACAAATTCAACAACAACCTCAACAATGAAAAACACCAACAAATTGAACAACAACCTCAACATTGAAAAACACCAACAAATTTAACAACAACCTCAACTTTGAAAAACAACAACAACCTCAACATGGAAAAACACCAACAAATTCAACAACAACCTCAACATTGAAAAACAACAACAACCTCAAAATTGAAAAGCACCAACAAATTCAACAACAACCTCAACATTTAAAAACAACAACAACCTCAACATTGAAAAACACCAACAAATTCAACAACAACCTCAACATTGAAAAACACCAACAAATTCAACAACAACTTCAACATTGAAAAACACCAACAAATTCAACAACAACCTCAACATTGAAAAACAACAACAACCTCAACATTGAAAAACACCAAAAAGTTCAACAACAACCTCAACATTGAAAAACAACAACAACCTCAACATTGAAAAACACCAACAAATTCAACAACAACCTCAACATTGAAAAACAACAACAACCTCAACATTGAAAAACACCAACAAATTCAACAAAAGCCTCAACAATGAAAAACACCAACAAATTCAACAACAACCTCAACATTGAAAAACACCAACAAATTCATCAACAACCTCAACAATGAAAAACACCAACAAATTCAACAACAACCTCAACATTGAAAAACACCAACAAATTCAACAACAACCTCAACATTGAAAAACAACAACAACCTCAACATTGAAAAACACCAACAAATTCATCAACAACCTCAACAATGAAAAACACCAACAAATTCAACAACAACCTCAACATTGAAAAACACCAACAAATTTAACAACAACCTCAACTTTGAAAAACAACAACAACCTCAACATTGAAAAAGACCAACAAATTCAACAACAACCTCAACATTGAAAAACTACAACAACCTCAACATTGAAAAACACCAACAAATTCAACAACAACCTCAACATTGAAAAAGAACAACAACCTCAACATTGAAAAACAACAACAACCTCAACAGTGAAAAACACCAACAAATTCAACAACAACTTCAACATTGAAAAACACCAACAAATTCAACAACAACCTCGAAATTGAAAAACACCAACAAATTCAACAACAACCACAACATTGAAAAACAACAATAACCTCAACTTTGAAATAGACCAACAAATTCAACAACAAGCTCAACATTGAAAAACAACAACAACCTCAACATTGAAAAACACCAACAAATTCAACAACAACCTCAACAATGAAAAACATCAACAAAATCAACAACAACCTCAACATTGAAAAACACCAACAAATTCAACAACAACCTCAACATTGAAAAACAACAACAACCTCAACATTGAAAAACACCAACAAATTCAACAAAAGCCTCAACAATGAAAAACACCAACAAATTCAACAACAACCTCAACATTGAAAAACACCAACAAATTCATCAACAACCTCAACAATGAAAAACACCAACAAATTCAACAACAACCTCAACATTGAAAAACACCAACAAATTCAACAACAACCTCAACATTGAAAAACAACAACAACCTCAACATTGAAAAACACCAACAAATTCATCAACAACCTCAACAATGAAAAACACCAACAAATTCAACAACAACCTCAACATTGAAAAACACCAACAAATTTAACAACAACCTCAACTTTGAAAAACAACAACAACCTCAACATTGAAAAAGACCAACAAATTCAACAACAACCTCAACATTGAAAAACTACAACAACCTCAACATTGAAAAACACCAACAAATTCAACAACAACCTCAACATTGAAAAAGAACAACAACCTCAACATTGAAAAACAACAACAACCTCAACAGTGAAAAACACCAACAAATTCAACAACAACTTCAACATTGAAAAACACCAACAAATTCAACAACAACCTCGAAATTGAAAAACACCAACAAATTCAACAACAACCACAACATTGAAAAACAACAATAACCTCAACTTTGAAGTAGACCAACAAATTCAACAACAAGCTCAACATTGAAAAACAACAACAACCTCAACATTGAAAAACACCAACAAATTCAACAACAACCTCAACAATGAAAAACATCAACAAAATCAACAACAACCTCAACATTGAAAAACACCAACAAATTTAACAACAACCTCAACATTGAAAAACAACAACAACCTCAACATGGAAAAACACCAACAAATTCAACAACAACCTCAACATTGAAAAACAACAACAACCTCAAAATTGAAAAACACCAACAAATTCAACAACAACCTCAACATTTAAAAACAACAACAACCTCAACATTGAAAAACACCAACAAATTCAACAACAACCTCAACATTGAAAAACACAAACCAATTCAACAACAACTTCAACATTGAAAAACACCAACAAATTCAACAACAACCTCAACATTGAAAAACTACAACAACCACAACATTGAAAAACACCAACAAATACAGCAACAACCTCAACATTGAAAAACAACAACAACCTCAACATTGAAAAACACCAACAAATTCAACAACAACCTCAACATTGAAAAACACCAACAAATTCAGCAACAACCTCAACATTGAAAAACAACAACAACCTCAACATTGAAAAACACCAACAAATTCAGCAACAACCTCAACATTGAAAAACAACAACAACCTGAGCATTGAAAAACACGAACAAATTCAACAACAACCTCAACATTGAAAAACACCAACAAATTCAACAACAACCTCAACATTGAAAAACAACACAAACCTCAACATTGAAAAACACCAACAAATTCAACAACAACCTCAACATTGAAAAACACCAACAAATTAAGCAACAACCTCAACATTGAAAAACAACAACAACCTCAACATTGAAAAACACCAACAAATTCAACAACAACCTCAACATTGAAAAACAACAACAACCTCAACATTGAAAAACACCAACAAATTCAACAACAACCTCAACATTGAAAAACAACAACAACCTCAACATTGAAAAACACCAACAAATTCAACAACTTCAACATTGAAAAACACCAACAAATTCAACAACAACCTCGAAATTGAAAACACCAACAAATTCAACAACAACCTCAACATTGAAAAACAACAACAACCTCAACATTGAAAAACACCAAAAAATTCAACAACAACCTCAACATTGAAAAACAACAACAACCTCAACATTGAAAAACACCAACAAATTCAACAACAGCCTCAACAATGAAAAACACCAACAAATTCAACAACAACCTCAACATTGAAAAACACCAACAAATTCAACAGCAACCTCAACATTGAAAAACAACAACAACCTCAACATTGAAAAACACCAACAAATTCAACAACAACCTCAACATTGAAAAACAACAACAACCTCAACATTGAAAAACACCAACAAATTCAACAACAGCCTCAACAATGAAAAACACCAACAAATTCAACAACAACCTCAACATTTAAAAACACCAACTAATTTAACAACAAACTCAACTTTGAAAAACAACAACAACCTCAACATGGAAAAACACCAACAAATTCAACAACAACTTCAACATTGAAAAACAACAAAAACCTCAACATTGAAAAACACCAACAAATTCAACAACAACCTCAACATTGAAAAACAACAACAACCTCAACATTGAAAAACACCAACAAATTCAACAACAACCTCAACCATGAAAAACACCAACAATTTCAACAACAACCTCAACATTGAAAAACACCAACAAATTTAACAACAACCTCAACTTTGAAAAACAACAACAACCTCAACATGGAAAAACACCAACAAATTCAACAACAACCTCAACATTGAAAAACAACAACAACCTCAACATGGAAAAACACCAACAAATTCAACAACAACCTCAACATTGAAAAACAACAACAACATCAAATTTGCAAAACACCAACAAATTCAACAACAACCTCAACATTTAAAAACAACAACAACCTCAACATTGAAAAACACCAACAAATTCAACAACAACCTCAACATTGAAAAACACCAACAAATTCAACAACAACTTCAACATTGAAAAACACCAACAAATTCATCAACTACCTCGACATTGAAAAACACCAACAAATTCAACAACAACCTCAACATTGAATAACTACAACAACCTCAACATTGAAAAACACCAACAAATTCAACAACAACCTCAACAATGAAAAACACCAACAAATTGAACAACAACCTCAACATTGAAAAACACCAACAAATTTAACAACAACCTCAACTTTGAAAAACAACAACAACCTCAACATGGAAAAACACCAACAAATTCAACAACAACCTCAACATTGAAAAACAACAACAACCTCAAAATTGAAAAGCACCAACAAATTCAACAACAACCTCAACATTTAAAAACAACAACAACCTCAACATTGAAAAACACCAACAAATTCAACAACAACCTCAACATTGAAAAACACCAACAAATTCAACAACAACTTCAACATTGAAAAACACCAACAAATTCAACAACAACCTCAACATTGAAAAACAACAACAACCTCAACATTGAAAAACACCAAAAAGTTCAACAACAACCTCAACATTGAAAAACAACAACAACCTCAACATTGAAAAACACCAACAAATTCAACAACAACCTCAACAATGAAAAACACCAACAAATTCAACAACAACCTCAACATTGAAAAACACCAACAAATTTAACAACAACCTCAACTTTGAAAAACAACAACAACCTCAACATGGAAAAACACCAACGAATTCAACAACAACCTCAACATTGAAAAACAACAACAACCTCAACATTGAAAAACACCAACAAATTCATCAACTACCTCGACATTGAAAAACACCAACAAATTCAACAACAACCTCAACATTGAATAACTACAACAACCTCAACATTGAAAAACACCAACAAATTCAACAACAACCTCAACATTGAAAAACACCAACAAATTTAACAACAACCTCAACTTTGAAAAACAACAACAACCTCAACATGGAAAAACACCAACAAATTCAACAACAACCTCAACATTGAAAAACAACAACAACCTCAAAATTGAAAAGCACCAACAAATTCAACAACAACCTCAACATTTAAAAACAACAACAACCTCAACATTGAAAAACACCAACAAATTCAACAACAACCTCAACATTGAAAAACACCAACAAATTCAACAACAACTTCAACATTGAAAAACACCAACAAATTCAACAACAACCTCAACATTGAAAAACAACAACAACCTCAACATTGAAAAACACCAAAAAGTTCAACAACAACCTCAACATTGAAAAACAACAACAACCTCAACATTGAAAAACACCAACAAATTCAACAACAACCTCAACAATGAAAAACACCAACAAATTCAACAACAACCTCAACATTGAAAAACACCAACAAATTTAACAACAACCTCAACTTTGAAAAACAACAACAACCTCAACATGGAAAAACACCAACGAATTCAACAACAACCTCAACATTGAAAAACAACAACAACCTCAACATTGAAAAACACCAACAAATTCAACAACAACCTCAACATTGAAAAACACCAACAAATTCAACAACAACTTCAACATTGAAAAACACCAACAAATTCAACAACAACCTCAACATTGAAAAACACCAACAAATTCAACAACAACCTCAACATTGAAAAACTACAACAACCTCAACATTGAGAATCACCAACAAATACAACAACAACCTCAACATTGAAAAACAACAACAACCTCAACATTGAAAAACACCAACAAATTCAACAACAACCTCAACATTGAAAAAGAACAACAACCTCAACATTGAAAAACAACAGCAACCTCAACAGTGAAAAACACCAACAAATTCAACAACAACTTCAACATTGAAAAACACCAACAAATTCAACAACAACCTCGAAATTGAAAAACACCAACAAATTCAACAACAACCACAACATTGAAAAACAACAATAACCTCAACTTTGAAATACACCAACAAATTCAACAACAAGCTCAACATTGAAAAACAACAACAACCTCAACATTGAAAAACACCAACAAATTCAACAACAACCTCAACAATGAAAAACATCAACAAAATCAACAACAACCTCAACATTGAAAAACACCAACAAATTTAACAACAACCTCAACATTGAAAAACAACAACAACCTCAACATGGAAAAACACCAACAAATTCAACAACAACCTCAACATTGAAAAACAACAACAACCTCAAAATTGAAAAACACCAACAAATTCAACAACAACCTCAACATTTAAAAACAACAACAACCTCAACATTGAAAAACACCAATAAATTCAACAACAACCTCAACATTGAAAAACACAAACAAATTCAACAACAACTTCAACATTGAAAAACACCAACAAATTCAACAACAACCTCAACATTGAAAAACTACAACAACCACAACATTGAAAAACACCAACAAATACAGCAACAACCTCAACATTGAAAAACAACAACAACCTCAACATTGAAAAACACCAACAAATTCAACAACAACCTCAACATTGAAAAACACCAACAAATTCAGCAACAACCTCAACATTGAAAAACAACAACAACCTCAACATTGAAAAACACCAACAAATTCAGCAACAACCTCAACATTGAAAAACAACAACAACCTGAGCATTGAAAAACACGAACAAATTCAACAACAACCTCAACATTGAAAAACACCAACAAATTCAACAACAACCTCAACATTGAAAAACAACACAAACCTCAACATTGAAAAACACCAACAAATTCAACAACAACCTCAACATTGAAAAACACCAACAAATTAAGCAACAACCTCAACATTGAAAAACAACAACAACCTCAACATTGAAAAACACCAACAAATTCAACAACAACCTCAACATTGAAAAACAACAACAACCTCAACATTGAAAAACACCAACAAATTCAACAACAACCTCAACATTGAAAAACAACAACAACCTCAACATTGAAAAACACCAACAAATTCAACAACTTCAACATTGAAAAACACCAACAAATTCAACAACAACCTCGAAATTGAAAACACCAACAAATTCAACAACAACCTCAACATTGAAAAACAACAACAACCTCAACATTGAAAAACACCAACAAATTCAACAACAACCTCAACATTGAAAAACAACAACAACCTCAACATTGAAAAACACCAACAAATTCAACAACAGCCTCAACAATGAAAAACACCAACAAATTCAACAACAACCTCAACATTGAAAAACACCAACAAATTCAACAACAACCTCGAAATTGAAAAACACCAACAAATTCAACAGCAACCTCAACATTGAAAAACAACAACAACCTCAACATTGAAAAACACCAACAAATTCAACAACAACCACAACATTGAAAAACAACAACAACCTCAACATTGAAAAACACCAACAAATTCAACAACAGCCTCAACAATGAAAAACACCAACAAATTCAAGAACAACCTCAACATTGAAAAACAACAACAACCTCAACATTGAAAAACACCAACAAATTCAACAACAACCTCAACAATGAAAAACACCAACAAATTCAACAACAACCTCAACATTGAAAAACACCAACAAATTTAACAACCTCAACTTTGAAAAACAACAACAACCTGAACATGTAAAAACACCAACAAATTCAACAACAAACTCAACATTGAAAAACAACAACAACCTCAACATTGAAAAACACCAACAAATTCATCAACAACCTCAACAATGAAAAACACCAACAAATTCAACAACAACCTCAACATTGAAAAACACCAACAGATTTAACAACAACCTCAACTTTGAAAAACAACAACAACCGCAACATGGAAAAACACCAACAAATTCAACAACAACCTCAACATTGAACAACAACAACCTCAAAATTGGAAAACACTAACAAATTCAACAACAACCTCAACATTTAAACACAACAACAACCTCAACATTGAAAAACACCAACAAATTCAACAACAACCTCAACATTGAAAAACACCAACAAATTTAACAACAACCTCAACTTTGAAAAACAACAACAACCTCAACATTGAAAAACACCAACAAATTCAACAACAACCTCAACATTGAAAAACAACAACAACCTCAACATTGAAAAACACCAACAAATTCAACAACAACCTCAACATTGAAAAACACCAACAAATTTAACAACAACCTCAACTTTGAAAAACAACAACAACCTCAACATGTAAAAACACCAACAAATTCAACAACAACCTCAACATTGAAAAACAACAACAACCTCAACATTTGAAAACACCAACAAATTCATCAACAACCTCAACAATGAAAAACACCAACAAATTCAACAACAACCTCAACATTGAAAAACACCAACAAATTTAACAACAACCTCAACTTTGAAAAACAACAACAACCTCAACATTGAAAAAGACCAACAAATTCAACAACAACCTCAACATTGAAAAACTACAACAACCTCAACATTGAAAAACACCAACAAATTCAACAACAACCTCAACATTGAAAAAGAACAACAACCTCAACATTGAAAAACAACAACAACCTCAACATTGAAAAACACCAACAAATTCAACAACAACTTCAACATTGAAAAACACCAACAAATTCAACAACAACCTCGAAATTGAAAAACACCAACAAATTCAACAACAACCTCAACATTGAAAAACAACAATAACCTCAACATTGAAAAACACCAACAAATTCAACAACAACCTCAACATTGAAAAACAACAACAACCTTAACATTGAAAAACACCAACAAATTCAACAACAACCTCAACAATGAAAAACATCAACAAAATCAACAACAACCTCAACATTGAAAAACACCAACAAGTTTAACAACAACCTCAACTTTGAAAAACAACAACAACCTCAACATGGAAAAACACCAACAAATTCAACAACAACCTCAACATTGAAAAACAACAACAACCTCAAAATTGAAAAACACCAACAAATTCAACAACAACCTCAACATTTAAAAACAACAACAACCTCAACATTGAAAAACACCAACAAATTCAACAACAACCTCAACATTGAAAAACACAAACAAATTCAACAACAACTTCAACATTGAAAAACACCATCAAATTCAACAACAACCTCAACATTGAAAAACTACAACAACCACAACATTGAAAAACACCAACAAATACAGCGACAAACTCAACATTGAAAAACAACAACAACCTCAACATTGAAAAACACCAACAAATTCAACAACAACCTCAACATTGAAAAACACCAACAAATTCAGCAACAACCTCAACATTGAAAAACAACAACAACCTCAACATTGAAAAACACCAACAAATTCAGCAACAACCTCAACATTGAAAAACAACAACAACCTGAGCATTGAAAAACACGAACAAATTCAACAACAACCTCAACATTGAAAAACACCAACAAATTCAACAACAACCTCAACATTGAAAAACAACACAAACCTCAACATTGAAAAACACCAACAAATTCAACAACAACCTCAACATTGAAAAACACCAACAAATTAAGCAACAACCTCAACATTGAAAAACAACAACAACCTCAACATTGAAAAACACCAACAAATTCAACAACAACCTCAACATTGAAAAACAACAACAACCTCAACATTGAAAAACACCAACAAATTCAACAACAACCTCAACATTGAAAAACAACAACAACCTCAACATTGAAAAACACCAACAAATGCAACAACTTCAACAATGAAAAACACCAACAAATTCAACAACAACCTCGAAATTGAAAAACACCAACAAATTCAACGACAACCTCAACATTGAAAAACAACAACAACCTCAACATTGAAAAACACCAACAAATTCAACAACAACCTCAACATTGAAAAACAACAACAACCTCAACATTGAAAAACACCAACAAATTCAACAACAGCCTCAACAATGAAAAACACCAACAAATTCAACAACAACCTCAACATTGAAAAACACCAACAAATTTAACAACAACCTCAACTTTGAAAAACAACAACAACCTCAACATGGAAAAACATCAACAAATTCAACAACAACCTCAACATTGAAAAACAACAACAACCTCAAATTTGCAAAACACCAACAAATTCAACAACAACCTCAACATTTAAAAACAACAACAACCTCAACATTGAAAAACACCAACAAATTCAACAACAACCTCAACATTGAAAAACACCAACAAATTCAACAACAACTTCAACATTGAAAAACACCAACAAATTCAACAACTACCTCGACATTGAAAAATACCAACAAATGCAACAACAACCTCAACATTGAATAACTACAACAACCTCAACATTGAAAAACACCAACAAATACAACAACAACCTCAACATTGAAAAACAACAACAACCTCAACATTGAAAAACACCAACAAATTCAACAACAACCTCAACACTGAAAAACAACAACAACCTCAACGTTGAAAAAGAGCAACAAATTCAACAACAACTTCAACATTGAAAAACACCAACAAATTCAACAACAACCTCAACATTGAAAAACAACAACAACCTCAACATTGAAAAACACCAACAAATTCAACAACAACCTCAACATTGAAAAACAACAACAACCTCAACATTGAAAAACACCAACAAATTCAACAACAACCTCAACAATGAAAAACACCAACAAATTCAACAACAACCTCAACATTGAAAAACACCAACAAATTTAACATCAACCTCAACTTTGAAAAACAACAACAACCTCAACATGGAAAAACACCAACAAATTCAACAACAACCTCAACATTGAAAAACAACAACAACCTCAACATGGAAAAACACCAACAAATTCAACAACAACCTCAACATTGAAAAACAACAACAACCTCAAATTTGCAGAACACCAACAAATTCAACAACAACCTCAACATTTAAAAACAACAACAACCTCAACATTGAAAAACACCAACAAATTCAACAACAACCTCAACATTGAAAAACACCAACAAATTCAACGACAACTTCAACATTGAAAAACACCAACAAATTCATCAACTACCTCGACATTGAAAAACACCAACAAATTCAACAACAACCTCAGCATTGAATAACTACAACAACCTCAACATTGAAAAACACCAACAAATACAACAACAACCTCAACATTGAAATACAACAACAACCTCAACATTGAAAAACACCAACAAATTCAACAACAACCTGAACATTGAAATACAACAACAACCTCAACATTGAAAAACAACAACAAATTCAACAACAACCTCAACATTGAAAAACAACAATAACCTCAACATTGAAAAACACCAACAAATTTAACAACTTCAACATTGAAAAACACCAACAAATTCAACAACAACCACAACATTGAAAAACACCAACAAATTCAACAACAACCTCAACAATGAAAAACACCAACAAATTCAACAACAACCTCAACATTGAAAAACACCAACAAATTTAACAACAACCTCAACTTTGAAAAACAACAACAACCTCAACATGGAAAAACACCAACAAATTCAACAACAACCTCAACATTGAAAAACAACAACAACCTCAACATTGAAAAACACCAACAAATTCAACAACAACCTCAACATTGAAAAACAACAACAACCTCAACATTGAAAAACACCAACAAATTCAACAACAACCTCAACAATGAAAAACACCAACAAATTCAACAACAACCTCAACATTGAAAAACACCAACAAATTTAACAACAACCTCAACTTTGAAAAACAACAACAACCTCAACATGGAAAAACACCAACAAATTCAACAACAACCTCAACATTGAAAAACAACAACAACATCAACATGGAAAAACACCAACAAATTCAACAACAACCTCAACATTGAAAAACAACAACAACCTCAACATTGAAAAACACCAACATATTCAACAACAACCTCAACATTGAAAAACACCAACAAATTCAACAACAACTTCAACATTGAAAAACACCAACAAATTCATCAACTACCTCGACATTGAAAAACACCAACAAATTCAACAACAACCTCAACATTGAATAACTACAACAACCTCAACATTGAAAAACACCAGCAAATACAACAACAACCTCAACATTGAAAAACAACAACAACCTCAACATTGAAAAACACCAACAAGTTCAACAACAACCTCAACATTGAAAAACAACAACAACCTCAACATTGAAAAACACCAACAAATTCAACAACAACCTCAACATTGAAAAACACCAACAAATTCAACAACAACTTCAACATTGAAAAACACCAACAAATTCAACAACAACCTCAACATTGAAAAACACCAACAAATTCAACAACAACCTCAACATTAAAAAACTACAACAACCTCAACATTGAGAATCACCAACAAATACAACAACAACCTCAACATTGAAAAACAACAACAACCTCAACATTGAAAAACACCAACAAATTCAACAACAACCTCAATATTGAAAAACAACAACAACCTCAACATTGAAAAACAACAACAACCTCAACATTGAAAAACACCAACAAATTCAACAACAACCTCAACATTGAAAAACAACAACAAATTCAACAACAACCTCAACATTGAAAAACAACAACAACCTCAACATTGAAAAACACCAACAAATTCAACAACAACCTCAACATTGAAAAACAACAACAACCTCAACATTGCAAAACACCAACAAATTCAACAACAACCTATACAATGAAAAACACCAACAAATTCAACAACAACCTCAATATTGAAAAACAACAACAACCTCAACATTGAAAAACAACAACAACCTCAACATTGAAAAACACCAACAAATTCAACAACAACCTCAACATTGAAAAACAACAACAACCTCAACATTGAAAAACACCAACAAATTCAACAACAACCTCAACAATGAAAAACACCAACAAATTCAACAACAACCTCAACATTGAAAAACACCAACAAATTTAACAACAACCTCAACTTTGAAAAACAACAACAACCTCAACATGGAAAAACACCAACAAATTCAACAACAACCTCAACATTGAAAAACAACAACAACGTCAACATGGAAAAACACCAACAAATTCAACAACAACCTCAACATTGAAAAACAACAACAACCTCAAATTTGCAAAACACCAACAAATTCAACAACAACCTCAACATTTAAAAACAACAACAACCTCAACATTGAAAAACACCAACAAATTCAACAACAACCTCAACATTGAAAAGCACCAACAAATTCAACGACAACTTCAACATTGAAAAACACCAACAAATTCATCAACTACCTCGACATTGAAAAACACCAACAAATTCAACAACAACCTCAACATTGAAATACAACAACAACCTCAACATTGAAGAACACCAACAAATTCAACAACTTCAACATTGAAAAACACCAACAAATTCAACAACAACCTCAACATTGAAAAACAACAATAACCTCAACATTGAAAAACACCAACAAATTCAACAACTTCAACATTGAAAAACACCAACAAATTCAACAACAACCTCAACATTGAAAAAAACCAACAAATTCAACAACAACCTCAACAATGAAAAACACCAACAAATTCAACAACAACCTCAACATTGAAAAACACCAACAAATTTAACAACAACCTCAACTTTGAAAAACAACAACAACCTCAACATGGAAAAACACCAACAAATTCAACAACAACCTCAACATTGAAAAACAACAACAACCACAACATTGAAAAACACCAACAAATTCAACAACAACCTCAACATTGAAAAACAACAACAACCTCAACATTGAAAAACACCAACAAATTCAACAACAACCTCAACAACGAAAAACACCAACAAATTCAACAACAACCTCAACATTGAAAAACACCAACAAATTTAACAACAACCTCAACTTGGAAAAACAACAACAACCTCAACATGGAAAAACACCAACAAATTCAACAACAAGCTCAACATTGAAAAACAACAACAACATCAACATGGAAAAACACCAACAAATTCAACAACAACCTCAACATTGAAAAACAACAACAACCTCAAATTTGCAAAACACCAACAAATTCAACAACAACCTCAACATTTAAAAACAACAACAACCTCAACATTGAAAAACACCAACAAATTCAACAACAACCTCAACATTGAAAAACACCAACAAATTCAACAACAACTTCAACATTGAAAAACACCAACAAATTCATCAACTACCACGACATTGAAAAACACCAACAAATTCAACAACAACCTCAACATTGAATAACTACAACAACCTCAACATTGAAAAACACCAGCAAATACAACAACAACCTCAACATTGAAAAACAACAACAACCTCAACATTGAAAAACACCAACAAGTTCAACAACAACCTCAACATTGAAAAACAACAACAACCTCAACATTGAAAAACACCAACAAATTCAACAACAACCTCAACAATGAAAAACACCAACAAATTCAACAACAACCTCAACATTGAAAAACACCAACAAATTTAACAACAACCTCAACTTTGAAAAACAACAACAACCTCCACATGGAAAAACACCAACAAATTCAACAACAACCTCAACATTGAAAAACAACAACAACCTCAAAATTGAAAAACACCAACAAATTCAACAACAACCTCAACATTTAAAAACAACAACAACCTCAACATTGAAAAACACCAACAAATTCAACAACAACCTCAACATTGAAAAACACCAACAAATTCAACAACAACTTCAACATTGAAAAACACCAACAAATTCAACAACAACCTCAACATTGAAAAACACCAACAAATTCAACAACAACCTCAACATTGAAAAACTACAACAACCTCAACATTGAGAATCACCAACAAATACAACAATAACCTCAACATTGAAAAACAACAACAACCTCAACATTGAAAAACACCAACAAATTCAACAACAACCTCAATATTGAAAAACAACAACAACCTCAACATTGAAAAACAACAACAACCTCAACATTGAAAAACACCAACAAATTCAACAACAACCTCAACATTGAAAAACAACAACAACCTCAACATTGAAAAACACCAACAAATTCAACAACAACTTCAACATTGAAAAACACCAACAAATTCAACAACAACCTCGAAATTGAAAAACACCAACAAATTCAACAACAACCTCAACATTGAAAAACAACAATAACCTCAACATTGAAAAACACCAACAAATTCAACAACAGCCTCAACAATGAAAAACACCAACAAATTCAACAACAACCTCAACATTGAAAAACACCAACAAATTTAACAACAACCTCAACTTTGAAATACAACAACAACCTCAAAATTGAAAAACACCAACAAATTCAACAACAACCTCAACATTGAAAAACAACAACAACCTCAACATTGAAAAACACCAACAAATTCAACAACAACCTCAACAATGAAAAACACCAACAAATTCAACAACAACCTCAACATTGAAAAACACCAACAAATTTAACAACAACCTCAACTTTGAAAAACAACAACAACCTCAACATGGAAAAACACCAACAAATTCAACAACAACCTCAACATTGAAAAACAACAACAACCTCAACATTGAAAAACACCAACAATTTCAACAACAACTTCAACATTGAAAAACAACAACAACCTCAACATTGAAAAACACCAACAAATTCAACAACAACCTCAACAATGAAAAACACCAACAAATTCAACAACAACCTCAACATTGAAAAACACCAACAAATTTAACAACAACCTCAACTTTGAAAAACAACAACAACCTCAACATGGAAAAACACCAACAAATTCAACAACAACCTCAACATTGAACAACAACAACCTCAAAATTGAAAAACACCAACAAATTCAACAACAACCTCAACATTTAAACACAACAACAACCTCAACATTGAAAAACACCAACAAATTCAACAACAACCTCAACATTGAAAAACACCAACAAATTCAACAACAACTTCAACATTGAAAAACACCAACAAATTCAACAACAACCTCAACATTGAAAAAGACCAACAAATTCAACAACAACCTCAACATTGAAAAACTACAACAACCTCAACATTGAGAAACACCAACAAATACAACAACAACCTCAACATTGAAAAACAACAACAACCTCAACAATGAAAAACACCAACAAATTAAACAACAACCTCAACATTGAAAAACACCAACAAATTTAACAACAACCTCAACTTTGAAAAACAACAACAACCTCAACATTGAAAAACATCAACAAATTCAACAACAACCTCAACATTGAATAACAACAACAACCTCAACATTGAAAAACACCAACAAATTCAACAACAACCTCAACAATGAAAAACACCAACAAATTCAACAACAACCTCAACATTGAAAAACACCAACAAATTTAACAACAACCTCAACTTTGAAAAACAACAACAACCTCAACATGTAAAAACACCAACAAATTCAACAACAACCTCAACATTGAAAAACAACAACAACCTCAACATTGAAAAACACCAACAAATTCATCAACAACCTCAACAATGAAAAACACCAACAAATTCAACAACAACCTCAACATTGAAAAACAACAATAACCTCAACATTGAAAAACACCAACAATTTCAACAACAACCTCAACATTGAAAAACAACAACAACCTCAACATTGAAAAACACCAACAAATTCAACAACAGCCTCAACAATGAAAAACACCAACCAATTCAACAACAACCTCAACATTGAAAAACACCAACAAATTTAACAACAACCTCAACCTTGAAATACAACAACAACCTCAAAATTGAAAAACACCAACAAATTCAACAACAACCTCAACATTGAAAAACAACAACATCCTCAACATTGAAAAACACCAACAAATTCAACAACAACCTCAACAATGAAAAACACCAACAAATTCAACAACAACCTCAACTTTGAAAAACAACAACAACCTCAACATGGAAAAACACCAACAAATTCAACAACAACCTCAACATTGAAAAACAACAACAACCTCAACATTGAAAAACACCAACAATTTCAACAACAACCTCAACATTGAAAAACAACAACAATCTCAACATTGAAAAACACCAACAAATTCAACAACAAACTCAACAATGAAAAACACCAACAAATTCAACAACAACCTCAACATTGAAAAACACCAACAAATTTAACAGCAACCTCAACTTTGAAAAACAACAACAACCTCAACATGGAAAAACACCAACAAATTCAACAACAACCTCAACATTGAACAACAACAACCTCAAAATTGAAAAACACCAACAAATTCAACAACAACCTCAACATTTAAACACAACAACAACCTCAACATTGAAAAACACCAACAAATTCAACAACAACTTCAACATTGAAAAACACCAACAAATTCAACAACAACCTCAACATTGAAAAAGACCAACAAATTCAACAACAACCTCAACATTGAAGAACTACAACAACCTCAACATTGAGAAACACCAACAAATACAACAACAACCTCAACATTGAAAAGCAACAACAACCTCAACAATGAAAAACACCAACAAATTTAACAACAACCTCAACTTTGAAAAACAACAACAACCTCAACATTGAAAAACACCAACAAATTCAACAACAACCTCAACATTGAAAAACAACAACAACCTCAACATTGAAAAACACCAACAAATTCAACAACAACCTCAACAATGAAAAACACCAACAAATTCAACAACAACCTCAACATTGAAAAACACCAACAAATTTAACAACAACCTCAACTTTGAAAAACAACAACAACCTCAACATGTAAAAACACCAACAAATTCAACAACAACCTCAACATTGAAAAACAACAACAACCTCAACATTGAAAAACACCAACAAATTCAACAACAACCTCAACAATGAAAAACACCAACAAATTCAACAACAACCTCAACATTGAACAACACCAACAAATTTAACAACAACCTCAACTTTGAAAAACAACAACAACCTCAACATGGAAAAACACCAACAAATTCAACAACAACCTCAACATTGAAAAACAACAACAACCTCAACATTGAAAAACACCAACAATTTCAACAACAACCTCAACATTGAAAAACAACAACAACCTCAACATTGAAAAACACCAACAAATTCAACAACAACCTCAACAATGAAAAACACCAACAAATTCAACAACAACCTCAACTTTGAAAAACAACAACAACCTCAACATGGAAAAACACCAACAAATTCAACAACAACCCCAACATTGAACAACAACAACCTCAAAATTGAAAAACACCAACAAATTCAACAACAACCTGAACATTTAAACACAACAACAACCTCAACATTGAAAAACACCAACAAATTCAACAACAACCTCAACATTGAAAAACACCAACAAATTTAACAACAACCTCAACTTTGAAATACAACAACAACCTCAAAATTGAAAAACACCAACAAATTCAACAACAACCTCAACATTGAAAAACAACAACAACCTCAACATTGAAAAACACCAACAAATTCAACAACAACCTCAACATTGAAAAACACCAACAAATTCAACAACAACTTCAACATTGAAAAACACCAACAAATTCAACAACTACCTCGACATTGAAAAATACCAACAGATTCAACAACAACCTCAACATTGAATAACTACAACAACCTCAACATTGAAAAAGACCAACAAATACAACAACAACCTCAACATTGAAAAACAACAACAACCTCAACATTGAAAAACACCAACAAATTCAACAACAACCTCAACACTGAAAAACAACAACAACCTCAACGTTGAAAAAGAGCAACAAATTCAACAACAACTTCAACATTGAAAAACACCAACAAATTCAACAACAACCTCAACATTGAAAAACAACAACAACCTCAACATTGAAAAACACCAACAAATTCAACAACAACCTCAACATTGAAAAACAACAACAACCTCAACATTGAAAAACACCAACAAATTCAACAACAACCTCAACAATGAAAAACACCAACAAATTCAACAACAACCTCAACATTGAAAAACACCAACAAATTTAACAACAAACTCAACTTTGAAAAACAACAACAACCTCAACATGGAAAAACACCAACAAATTCAACAACAACCTCAACATTGAAAAACAACAACAACCTCAACATTGAAAAACACCAACAAATTCAACAACAACCTCAACATTGAAAAACACCAACAAATTCAACAACAACCTCAACAATGAAAAACACCAACAAATTCAACAACAACCTCAACATTGAAAAACACCAACAAATTTAACAACAACCTCAACTTTGAAAAACAACAACAACCTCAACATGGAAAAACACCAACAAATTCAACAACAACCTCAACATTGAAAAACAACAACAACCTCAACATGGAAAAACACCAACAAATTCAACAACAACCTCAACATTGAAAAACAACAACAACCTCAAATTTGCAGAACACCAACAAATTCAACAACAACCTCAACATTTAAAAACAACAACAACCTCAACATTGAAAAACACCAACAAATTCAACAACAACCTCAACATTGAAAAACACCAACAAATTCAACGACAACTTCAACATTGAAAAACACCAACAAATTCATCAACTACCTCGACATTGAAAAACACCAACAAATTCAACAACAACCTCAGCATTGAATAACTACAACAACCTCAACATTGAAAAACACCAACAAATACAACAACAACCTCAACATTGAAATACAACAACAACCTCAACATTGAAAAACACCAACAAATTCAACAACAACCTGAACATTGAAATACAACAACAACCTCAACATTGAAAAACAACAACAAATTCAACAACAACCTCAACATTGAAAAACAACAATAACCTCAACATTGAAAAACACCAACAAATTTAACAACTTCAACATTGAAAAACACCATCAAATTCAACAACAACCTCAACATTGAAAAACACCAACAAATTCAACAACAACCTCAACAATGAAAAACACCAACAAATTCAACAACAACCTCAACATTGAAAAACACCAACAAATTTAACAACAACCTCAACTTTGAAAAACAACAACAACCTCAACATGGAAAAACACCAACAAATTCAACAACAACCTCAACATTGAAAAACAACAACAACCTCAACATTGAAAAACACCAACAAATTCAACAACAACCTCAACATTGAAAAACAACAACAACCTCAACATTGAAAAACACCAACAAATTCAACAACAACCTCAACAATGAAAAACACCAACAAATTCAACAACAACCTCAACATTGAAAAACACCAACAAATTTAACAACAACCTCAACTTTGAAAAACAACAACAACCTCAACATGGAAAAACACCAACAAATTCAACAACAACCTCAACATTGAAAAACAACAACAACCTCAAATTTGCAAAACACCAACAAATTCAACAACAACCTCAACATTTAAAAACAACAACAACCTCAACATTGAAAAACACCAACATATTCAACAACAACCTCAACATTGAAAAACACCAACAAATTCAACAACAACTTCAACATTGAAAAACACCAACAAATTCATCAACTACCTCGACATTGAAAAACACCAACAAATTCAACAACAACCTCAACATTGAATAACTACAACAACCTCAACATTGAAAAACACCAGCAAATTAAACAACAACCTCAACATTGAAAAACACCAACAAATTTAACAACAACCTCAACTTTGAAAAACAACAACAACCTCAACATTGAAAAACATCAACAAATTCAACAACAACCTCAACATTGAATAACAACAACAACCTCAACATTGAAAAACACCAACAAATTCAACAACAACCTCAACAATGAAAAACACCAACAAATTCAACAACAACCTCAACATTGAAAAACACCAACAAATTTAACAACAACCTCAACTTTGAAAAACAACAACAACCTCAACATGTAAAAACACCAACAAATTCAACAACAACCTCAACATTGAAAAACAACAACAACCTCAACATTGAAAAACACCAACAAATTCATCAACAACCTCAACAATGAAAAACACCAACAAATTCAACAACAACCTCAACATTGAAAAACAACAATAACCTCAACATTGAAAAACACCAACAAATTCAACAACAACCTCAACATTGAAAAACAACAACAACCTCAACATTGAAAAACACCAACAAATTCAACAACAGCCTCAACAATGAAAAACACCAACAAATTCAACAACAACCTCAACATTGAAAAACACCAACAAATTTAACAACAACCTCAACTTTGAAATACAACAACAACCTCAAAATTGAAAAACACCAACAAATTCAACAACAACCTCAACATTGAAAAACAACAACATCCTCAACATTGAAAAACACCAACAAATTCAACAACAACCTCAACAATGAAAAACACCAACAAATTCAACAACAACCTCAACTTTGAAAAACAACAACAACCTCAACATGGAAAAACACCAACAAATTCAACAACAACCTCAACATTGAAAAACAACAACAACCTCAACATTGAAAAACACCAACAATTTCAACAACAACCTCAACATTGAAAAACAACAACAATCTCAACATTGAAAAACACCAACAAATTCAACAACAAACTCAACAATGAAAAACACCAACAAATTCAACAACAACCTCAACATTGAAAAACACCAACAAATTTAACAACAACCTCAACTTTGAAAAACAACAACAACCTCAACATGGAAAAACACCAACAAATTCAACAACAACCTCAACATTGAACAACAACAACCTCAAAATTGAAAAACACCAACAAATTCAACAACAACCTCAACATTTAAACACAACAACAACCTCAACATTGAAAAACACCAACAAATTCAACAACAACTTCAACATTGAAAAACACCAACAAATTCAACAACAACCTCAACATTGAAAAAGACCAACAAATTCAACAACAACCTCAACATTGAAAAACTACAACAACCTCAACATTGAGAAACACCAACAAATACAACAACAACCTCAACATTGAAAAACAACAACAACCTCAACAATGAAAAACACCAACAAATTTAACAACAACCTCAACTTTGAAAAACAACAACAACCTCAACATTGAAAAACACCAACAAATTCAACAACCACCTCAACATTGAAAAACAACAACAACCTCAACATTGAAAAACACCAACAAATTCAACAACAACCTCAACAATGAAAAACACCAACAAATTCAACAACAACCTCAACATTGAAAAACACCAACAAATTTAACAACAACCTCAACTTTGAAAAACAACAACAACCTCAACATGTAAAAACACCAACAAATTCAACAACAACCTCAACATTGAAAAACAACAACAACCTCAACATTGAAAAACACCAACAAATTCAACAACAACCTCAACAATGAAAAACACCAACAAATTCAACAACAACCTCAACATTGAACAACACCAACAAATTTAACAACAACCTCAACTTTGAAAAACAACAACAACCTCAACATGGAAAAACACCAACAAATTCAACAACAACCTCAACATTGAAAAACAACAACAACCTCAACATTGAAAAACACCAACAATTTCAACAACAACCTCAACATTGAAAAACAACAACAACCTCAACATTGAAAAACACCAACAAATTCAACAACAACCTCAACAATGAAAAACACCAACAAATTCAACAACAACCTCAACTTTGAAAAACAACAACAACCTCAACATGGAAAAACACCAACAAATTCAACAACAACCTCAACATTGAACAACAACAACCTCAAAATTGAAAAACACCAACAAATTCAACAACAACCTCAACATTTAAACACAACAACAACCTCAACATTGAAAAACACCAACAAATTCAACAACAACCTCAACATTGAAAAACACCAACAAATTTAACAACAACCTCAACTTTGAAATACAACAACAACCTCAAAATTGAAAAACACCAACAAATTCAACAACAACCTCAACATTGAAAAACAACAACAACCTCAACATTGAAAAACACCAACAAATTCAACAACAACCTCAACATTGAAAAACACCAACAAATTCAACAACAACTTCAACATTGAAAAACACCAACAAATTCAACAACTACCTCGACATTGAAAAATACCAACAGATTCAACAACAACCTCAACATTGAATAACTACAACAACCTCAACATTGAAAAACACCAACAAATACAACAACAACCTCAACATTGAAAAACAACAACAACCTCAACATTGAAAAACACCAACAAATTCAACAACAACCTCAACACTGAAAAACAACAACAACCTCAACGTTGAAAAAGAGCAACAAATTCAACAACAACTTCAACATTGAAAAACACCAACAAATTCAACAACAACCTCAACATTGAAAAACAACAACAACCTCAACATTGAAAAACACCAACAAATTCAACAACAACCTCAACATTGAAAAACAACAACAACCTCAACATTGAAAAACACCAACAAATTCAACAACAACCTCAACAATGAAAAACACCAACAAATTCAACAACAACCTCAACATTGAAAAACACCAACAAATTTAACAACAAACTCAACTTTGAAAAACAACAACAACCTCAACATGGAAAAACACCAACAAATTCAACAACAACCTCAACATTGAAAAACAACAACAACCTCAACATTGAAAAACACCAACAAATTCAACAACAACCTCAACATTGAAAAACACCAACAAATTCAACAACAACCTCAACATTGAAAAACAACAACAACCTCAACATTGAAAAACACCAACAAATTCAACAACAACCTCAACATTGAAAAACACCAACAAATTCAACAACAACTTCAAAATTGAAAAACACCAACAAATTCAACAACTACCTCGACATTGAAAAATACCAACAGATTCAACAACAACCTCAACATTGAATAACTACAACAACCTCAACATTGAAAAACACCAACAAATACAACAACAACCTCAACATTGAAAAACAACAACAACCTCAACATTGAAAAACACCAACAAATTCAACAACAACCTCAACACTGAAAAACAACAACAACCTCAACGTTGAAAAAGAGCAACAAATTCAACAACAACTTCAACATTGAAAAACACCAACAAATTCAACAACAACCTCAACATTGAAAAACAACAACAACCTCAACATTGAAAAACACCAACAAATTCAACAACAACCTCAACATTGAAAAACAACAACAACCTCAACATTGAAAAACACCAACAAATTCAACAACAACCTCAACAATGAAAAACACCAACAAATTCAACAACAACCTCAACATTGAAAAACACCAACAAATTTAACAACAAACTCAACTTTGAAAAACAACAACAACCTCAACATGGAAAAACACCAACAAATTCAACAACAACCTCAACATTGAAAAACAACAACAACCTCAACATTGAAAAACACCAACAAATTCAACAACAACCTCAACATTGAAAAACACCAACAAATTCAACAACAACCTCAACAATGAAAAACACCAACAAATTCAACAACAACCTCAACATTGAAAAACACCAACAAATTTAACAACAACCTCAACTTTGAAAAACAACAACAACCTCAACATGGAAAAACACCAACAAATTCAACAACAACCTCAACATTGAAAAACAACAACAACCTCAACATGGAAAAACACCAACAAATTCAACAACAACTTCAACATTGAAAAACAACAACAACCTCAAATTTGCAGAACACCAACAAATTCAACAACAACCTCAACATTTAAAAACAACAACAACCTCAACATTGAAAAACACCAACAAATTCAACAACAACCTCAACATTGAAAAACACCAACAAATTCAACGACAACTTCAACATTGAAAAACACCAACAAATTCATCAACTACCTCGACATTGAAAAACACCAACAAATTCAACAACAACCTCAGCATTGAATAACTACAACAACCTCAACATTGAAAAACACCAACAAATACAACAACAACCTCAACATTGAAATACAACAACAACCTCAACATTGAAAAACACCAACAAATTCAACAACAACCAGAACATTGAAATACAACAACAACCTCAACATTGAAAAACAACAACAAATTCAACAACAACCTCAACATTGAAAAACAACAATAACCTCAACATTGAAAAACACCAACAAATTTAACAACTTCAACATTGAAAAACACCATCAAATTCAACAACAACCTCAACATTGAAAAACACCAACAAATTCAACAACAACCTCAACAATGAAAAACACCAACAAATTCAACAACAACCTCAACATTGAAAAACACCAACAAATTTAACAACAACCTCAACTTTGAAAAACAACAACAACCTCAACATGGAAAAACACCAACAAATTCAACAACAACCTCAACATTGAAAAACAACAACAACCTCAACATTGAAAAACACCAACAAATTAAACAACAACCTCAACATTGAAAAACAACAACAACCTCAACATTGAAAAACACCAACAAATTCAACAACAACCTCAACAATGAAAAACACCAACAAATTCAACAACAACCTCAACATTGAAAAACACCAACAAATTTAACAACAACCTCAACTTTGAAAAACAACAACAACCTCAACATGGAAAAACACCAACAAATTCAACAACAACCTCAACATTGAAAAACAACAACAACCTCAAATTTGCAAAACACCAACAAATTCAACAACAACCTCAACATTTAAAAACAACAATAACCTCAACATTGAAAAACACCAACATATTCAACAACAACCTCAACATTGAAAAACACCAACAAATTCAACAACAACTTCTACATTGAAAAACACCAACAAATTCATCAACTACCTCGACATTGAAAAACACCAACAAAATCAACAACAACCTCAACATTGAATAACTACAACAACCTCAACATTGAAAAACACCAGCAAATACAACAACAACCTCAACATTGAAGAACAACAACAACCTCAACATTGAAAAACACCAACAAGTTCAACAACAACCTCAACATTGAAAAACAACAACAACCTCAACATTGAAAAGCACCAACAAATTCAACAACAACCTCAACAATGAAAAACACCAACAAATTCAACAACAACCTCAACATTGAAAAACACCAACAAATTTAACAACAACCTCAACTTTGAAAAACAACAACAACCTCAACATGGAAAAACACCAACAAATTCAACAACAAACACAACATTGAAAAACAACACAACCTCAAAATTGAAAAACACCAACAAATTCAACAACAACCTCAACATTTAAAAACAACAACAACCTCAACATTGAAAAACACCAACAAATTCAACAACAACCTCAACATTGAAAAACACCAACAAATTCAACAACAACTTCAACATTGAAAAACACCAACAAATTCAACAACAACCTCAACATTGAAAAACACCAACAAATTCAACAACAACCTCAACATTAAAAAACTACAACAACCTCAACATTGAGGATCACCAACAAATACAACAACAACCTCAACATTGAAAAACAACAACAACCTCAACATTGAAAAACACCAACAAATTCAACAACAACCTCAATATTGAAAAACAACAACAACCTCAACATTGAAAAACAACAACAACCTCAACATTGAAAAACACCAACAAATTCAACAACAACCTCAACATTGAAAAACAACAACAAATTCAACAACAACCTCAACATTGAAAAACAACAACAACCTCAACATTGAAAAACACCAACAAATTCAACAACAACCTCAACATTGAAAAACAACAACAACCTCAACATTGCAAAACACCAACAAATTCAACAACAACCTATACAATGAAAAACACCAACAAATTCAACAACAACCTCAACATTGAAAAACACCAACAAATTTAACAACAAACTCAACTTTGAAAAACAACAACAACCTCAACATGGAAAAACACCAACAAATTAAACAACAACCTCAACATTGAAAAACAACAACAACCTCAACATTGAAAAACACCAACAAATTCAACAACAACCTCAACATTGAAAAACAACAACAACCTCAACATTGAAAAACACCAACAAATTCAACAACAACCTCAACAATGAAAAACACCAACAAATTCAACAACAACCTCAACATTGAAAAACACCAACAAATTTAATAACAACCTCAACTTTGAAAAACAACAACAACCTCAACATGGAAAAACACCAACAAATTCAACAACAACCTCAACATTGAAAAACAACAACAACGTCAACATGGAAAAACACCAACAAATTCAACAACAACCTCAACATTGAAAAACAACAACAACCTCAAATTTGCAAAACACCAACAAATTCAACAACAACCTCAACATTTAAAAACAACAACAACCTCAACATTGAAAAACACCAACAAATTCAACAACAACCTCAACATTGAAAAACTCCAACAAATTCAACGACAACTTCAACATTGAAAAACACCAACAAATTCATCAACTACCTCGACATTGAAAAACACCAACAAATTCAACAACAACCTCAACATTGAATAACTACAACAACCTCAACATTGAAAAACACCAACAAATACAACAACAACCTCAACATTGAAATACAACAACAACCTCAACATTGAAGAACACCAACAATTTCAACAACTTCAACATTGAAAAACACCAACAAATTCAACAACAACCTCAACATTGAAAAACAACAATAACCTCAACATTGAAAAACACCAACAAATTCAACAACTTCAACATTGAAAAACACCAACAAATTCAACAACAACCTCAACATTGCAAAACACCAACAAATTCAACAACAACCTCAACAATGAAAAACACCAACAAATTCAACAACAACCTCAACATTGAAAAACACCAACAAATTTAACAACAACCTCAACTTTGAAAAACAACAACAACCTCAACATGGAAAAACACCAACAAATTCAACAACAACCTCAACATTGAAAAACAACAACAACCTCAACATTGAAAAACACCAACAAATTCAACAACAACCTCAACATTGAAAAACAACAACAACCTCAACATTGAAAAACACCAACAAATTCAACAACAACCTCAACAACGAAAAACACCAACAAATTCAACAACAACCTCAACATTGAAAAACACCAACAAATTTAACAACAACCTCAACTTTGAAAAACAACAACAACCTCAACATGGAAAAACACCAACAAATTCAACAACAACCTCAACATTGAAAAACAACAACAACATCAACATGGAAAAACACCAACAAATTCAACAACAACCTCAACATTGAAAAACAACAACAACCTCAAATTTGCAAAACACCAACAAATTCAACAACAACCTCAACATTTAAAAACAACAACAACCTCAACATTGAAAAACACCAACAAATTCAACAACAACCTCAACATTGAAAAACACCAACAAATTCAACAACAACTTCAACATTGAAAAACACCAACAAATTCATCAACTACCACGACATTGAAAAACACCAACAAATTCAACAACAACCTCAACATTGAATAACTACAACAACCTCAACATTGAAAAACACCAGCAAATACAACAACAACCTCAACATTGAAAAACAACAACAACCTCAACATTGAAAAACACCAACAAGTTCAACAACAACCTCAACATTGAAAAACAACAACAACCTCAACATTGAAAAACACCAACAAATTCAACAACAACCTCAAAAATGAAAAACACCAACAAATTCAACAACAACCTCAACATTGAAAAACACCAACAAATTTAACAACAACCTCAGCTTTGAAAAACAACAACAACCTCCACATGGAAAAACACCAACAAATTCAACAACAACCTCAACATTGAAAAACAACAACAACCTCAAAATTGAAAAACACCAACAAATTCAACAACAACCTCAACATTTAAAAACAACAACAACCTCAACATTGAAAAACACCAACAAATTCAACAACAACCTCAACATTGAAAAACACCAACAAATTCAACAACAACTTCAACATTGAAAAACACCAACAAATTCAACAACAACCTCAACATTGAAAAACACCAACAAATTCAACAACAACCTCAACATTGAAAAACTACAACAACCTCAACATTGAGAATCACCAACAAATACAACAACAACCTCAACATTGAAAAACAACAACAACCTCAACATTGAAAAACACCAACAAATTCAACAACAACCTCAATATTGAAAAACAACAACAACCTCAACATTGAAAAACAACAACAACCTCAACATTGAAAAACACCAACAAATTCAACAACAACCTCAACATTGAAAAACAACAACAACCTCAACATTGAAAAACACCAACAAATTCAACAACAACTTCAACATTGAAAAACACCAACAAATTCAACAACAACCTCGAAATTGAAAAACACCAACAAATTCAACAACAACCTCAACATTGAAAAACAACAATAACCTCAACATTGAAAAACACCAACAAATTCAACAACAGCCTCAACAATGAAAAACACCAACAAATTCAACAAAAACCTCAACATTGAAAAACACCAACAAATTTAACAACAACCTCAACTTTGAAATACAACAACAACCTCAAAATTGAAAAACACCAACAAATTCAACAACAACCTCAACATTGAAAAACAACAACAACCTCAACATTGAAAAACACCAACAAATTCAACAACAACCTCAACAATGAAAAACACCAACAAATTCAACAACAACCTCAACATTGAAAAACACCAACAAATTTAACAACAACCTCAACTTTGAAAAACAACAACAACCTCAACATGGAAAAACACCAACAAATTCAACAACAACCTCAACATTGAAAAACAACAACAACCTCAACATTGAAAAACACCAACAATTTCAACAACAACCTCAACATTGAAAAACAACAACAACCTCAACATTGAAAAACACCAACAAATTCAACAACAACCTCAACAATGAAAAACACCAACAAATTCAACAACAACCTCAACATTGAAAAACACCAACAAATTTAACAACAACCTCAACTTTGAAAAACAACAACAACCTCAACATGGAAAAACACCAACAAATTCAACAACAACCTCAACATTGAACAACAACAACCTCAAAATTGAAAAACACCAACAAATTCAACAACAACCTCAACATTTAAACACAACAACAACCTCAACATTGAAAAACACCAACAAATTCAACAACAACCTCAACATTGAAAAACACCAACAAATTCAACAACAACTTCAACATTGAAAAACACCAACAAATTCAACAACAACCTCAACATTGAAAAAGACCAACAAATTCAACAACAACCTCAACATTGAAAAACTACAACAACCTCAACATTGAGAAACACCAACAAATACAACAACAACCTCCACATTGAAAAACAACAACAACTTGAACAATGAAAAACACCAACAAATTAAACAACAACCTCAACATTGAAAAACACCAACAAATTTAACAACAACCTCAACTTTGAAAAACAACAACAACCTCAACATTGAAAAACATCAACAAATTCAACAACAACCTCAACATTGAATAACAACAACAACCTCAACATTGAAAAACACCAACAAATTCAACAACAACCTCAACAATGAAAAACACCAACAAATTCAAAAACAACCTCAACATTGAAAAACACCAACAAATTTAACAACAACCTCAACTTTGAAAAACAACAACAACCTCAACATGTAAAAACACCAACAAATTCAACAACAACCTCAACATTGAAAAACAACAACAACCTCAACATTGAAAAACACCAACAAATTCATCAACAACCTCAACAATGAAAAACACCAACAAATTCAACAACAACCTCAACATTGAAAAACAACAATAACCTCAACATTGAAAAACACCAACAAATTCAACAACAACCTCAACATTGAAAAACAACAACAACCTCAACATTGAAAAACACCAACAAATTCAACAACAGCCTCAACAATGAAAAACACCAACAAATTCAACAACAACCTCAACATTGAAAAACACCAACAAATTTAACAACAACCTCAACTTTGAAATACAACAACAACCTCAAAATTGAAAAACACCAACAAATTCAACAACAACCTCAACATTGAAAAACAACAACATCCTCAACATTGAAAAACACCAACAAATTCAACAACAAGCTCAACAATGAAAAACACCAACAAATTCAACAACAACCTCAACTTTGAAAAACAACAACAACCTCAACATGGAAAAACACCAACAAATTCAACAACAACCTCAACATTGAAAAACAACAACAACCTCAACATTGAAAAACACCAACAATTTCAACAACAACCTCAACATTGAAAAACAACAACAACCTCAACATTGAAAAACACCAACAAATTCAACAACAAACTCAACAATGAAAAACACCAACAAATTCAACAACAACCTCAACATTGAAAAACACCAACAAATTTAACAACAACCTCAACTTTGAAAAACAACAACAACCTCAACATTGAAAAACATCAACAAATTCAACAACAACCTCAACATTGAATAACAACAACAACCTCAACATTGAAAAACACCAACAAATTCAACAACAACCTCAACAATGAAAAACACCAACAAATTCAAAAACAACCTCAACATTGAAAAACACCAACAAATTTAACAACAACCTCAACTTTGAAAAACAACAACAACCTCAACATGTAAAAACACCAACAAATTCAACAACAACCTCAACATTGAAAAACAACAACAACCTCAACATTGAAAAACACCAACAAATTCATCAACAACCTCAACAATGAAAAACACCAACAAATTCAACAACAACCTCAACATTGAAAAACAACAATAACCTCAACATTGAAAAACACCAACAAATTCAACAACAACCTCAACATTGAAAAACAACAACAACCTCAACATTGAAAAACACCAACAAATTCAACAACAGCCTCAACAATGAAAAACACCAACAAATTCAACAACAACCTCAACATTGAAAAACACCAACAAATTTAACAACAACCTCAACTTTGAAATACAACAACAACCTCAAAATTGAAAAACACCAACAAATTCAACAACAACCTCAACATTGAAAAACAACAACATCCTCAACATTGAAAAACACCAACAAATTCAACAACAACCTCAACAATGAAAAACACCAACAAATTCAACAACAACCTAAACTTTGAAAAACAACAACAACCTCAACATGGAAAAACACCAACAAATTCAACAACAACCTCAACATTGAAAAACAACAACAACCTCAACATTGAAAAACACCAACAATTTCAACAACAACCTCAACATTGAAAAACAACAACAACCTCAACATTGAAAAACACCAACAAATTCAACAACAAACTCAACAATGAAAAACACCAACAAATTCAACAACAACCTCAACATTGAAAAACACCAACAAATTTAACAACAACCTCAACTTTGAAAAACAACAACAACCTCAACATTGAAAAACATCAACAAATTCAACAACAACCTCAACATTGAATAACAACAACAACCTCAACATTGAAAAACACCAACAAATTCAACAACAACCTCAACAATGAAAAACACCAACAAATTCAAAAACAACCTCAACATTGAAAAACACCAACAAATTTAACAACAACCTCAACTTTGAAAAACAACAACAACCTCAACATGTAAAAACACCAACAAATTCAACAACAACCTCAACATTGAAAAACAACAACAACCTCAACATTGAAAAACACCAACAAATTCATCAACAACCTCAACAATGAAAAACACCAACAAATTCAACAACAACCTCAACATTGAAAAACAACAATAACCTCAACATTGAAAAACACCAACAAATTCAACAACAACCTCAACATTGAAAAACAACAACAACCTCAACATTGAAAAACACCAACAAATTCAACAACAGCCTCAACAATGAAAAACACCAACAAATTCAACAACAACCTCAACATTGAAAAACACCAACAAATTTAACAACAACCTCAACTTTGAAATACAACAACAACCTCAAAATTGAAAAACACCAACAAATTCAACAACAACCTCAACATTGAAAAACAACAACATCCTCAACATTGAAAAACACCAACAAATTCAACAACAACCTCAACAATGAAAAACACCAACAAATTCAACAACAACCTCAACTTTGAAAAACAACAACAACCTCAACATGGAAAAACACCAACAAATTCAACAACAACCTCAACATTGAAAAACAACAACAACCTCAACATTGAAAAACACCAACAATTTCAACAACAACCTCAACATTGAAAAACAACAACAACCTCAACATTGAAAAACACCAACAAATTCAACAACAAACTCAACAATGAAAAACACCAACAAATTCAACAACAACCTCAACATTGAAAAACACCAACAAATTTAACAGCAACCTCAACTTTGAAAAACAACAACAACCTCAACATTGAAAAACATCAACAAATTCAACAACAACCTCAACATTGAATAACAACAACAACCTCAACATTGAAAAACACCAACAAATTCAACAACAACCTCAACAATGAAAAACACCAACAAATTCAAAAACAACCTCAACATTGAAAAACACCAACAAATTTAACAACAACCTCAACTTTGAAAAACAACAACAACCTCAACATGTAAAAACACCAACAAATTCAACAACAACCTCAACATTGAAAAACAACAACAACCTCAACATTGAAAAACACCAACAAATTCATCAACAACCTCAACAATGAAAAACACCAACAAATTCAACAACAACCTCAACATTGAAAAACAACAATAACCTCAACATTGAAAAACACCAACAAATTCAACAACAACCTCAACATTGAAAAACAACAACAACCTCAACATTGAAAAACACCAAAAAATTCAACAACAGCCTCAACAATGAAAAACACCAACAAATTCAACAACAACCTCAACATTGAAAAACACCAACAAATTTAACAACAACCTCAACTTTGAAATACAACAACAACCTCAAAATTGAAAAACACCAACAAATTCAACAACAACCTCAACATTGAAAAACAACAACATCCTCAACATTGAAAAACACCAACAAATTCAACAACAACCTCAACAATGAAAAACACCAACAAATTCAACAACAACCTCAACTTTGAAAAACAACAACAACCTCAACATGGAAAAACACCAACAAATTCAACAACAACCTCAACATTGAAAAACAACAACAACCTCAACATTGAAAAACACCAACAATTTCAACAACAACCTCAACATTGAAAAACAACAACAACCTCAACATTGAAAAACACCAACAAATTCAACAACAAACTCAACAATGAAAAACACCAACAAATTCAACAACAACCTCAACATTGAAAAACACCAACAAATTTAACAACAACCTCAACTTTGAAAAACAACAACAACCTCAACATTGAAAAACATCAACAAATTCAACAACAACCTCAACATTGAATAACAACAACAACCTCAACATTGAAAAACACCAACAAATTCAACAACAACCTCAACAATGAAAAACACCAACAAATTCAACAACAACCTCAAAATTGAAAAACACCAACAAATTTAACAACAACCTCAACTTTGAAAAACAACAACAACCTCAACATGTAAAAACACCAACAAATTCAACAACAACCTCAACTTTGAAAAACAACAACAACCTCAACATTGAAAAACACCAACAAATTCATCAACAACCTCAACAATGAAAAACACCAACAAATTCAACAACAACCTCAACATTGAAAAACAACAATAACCTCAACATTGAAAAACACCAACAAATTCAACAACAACCTCAAAATTGAAAAACAACAACAACCTCAACATTGAAAAACACCAACAAATTCAACAACAGCCTCAACAATGAAAAACACCAACAAATTCAACAACAACCTCAACATTGAAAATCACCAACAAATTTAACAACAACCTCAACTTTGAAAAACAACAACAACCTCAACATGGAAAAACACCAACAAATTCAACAACAACCTCAACATTGAAAAACAACAACATCCTCAACATTGAAAAACACCAACAAATTCAACAACAACCTCAACAATGAAAAACACCAACAAATTCAACAACAACCTCAACTTTGAAAAACAACAACAACCTCAACCTGGAAAAACACCAACAAATTCAACAACAACCTCAACATTGAAAAACAACAACAACCTCAACATTGAAAAACACCAACAATTTCAACAACAACCTCAACATTGAAAAACAACAACAACCTCAACATTGAAAAACACCAACAAATTCAACAACAAACTCAACAATGAAAAACACCAACAAATTCAACAACAACCTCAACATTGAAAAACACCAACAAATTTAACAACAACCTCAACTTTGAAAAACAACAACAACCTCAACATTGAAAAACATCAACAAATTCAACAACAACCTCAACATTGAATAACAACAACAACCTCAACATTGAAAAACACCAACAAATTCAACAACAACCTCAACAATGAAAAACACCAACAAATTCAACAACAACCTCAACATTGAAAAACACCAACAAATTTAACAACAACCTCAACTTTGAAAAACAACAACAACCTCAACATGTAAAACACCAACAAATTCAACAACAACCTCAACATTGAAAAACAACAACAACCTCAACATTGAAAAACACCAACAAATTCATCAACAACCTCAACAATGAAAAACACCAACAAATTCAACAACAACCTCAACATTGAAAAACAACAATAACCTCAACATTGAAAAACACCAACAAATTCAACAACAACCTCAAAATTGAAAAACAACAACAACCTCAACATTGAAAAACACCAACAAATTCAACAACAGCCTCAACAATGAAAAACACCAACAAATTCAACAACAACCTCAACATTGAAAAACACCAACAAATTTAACAACAACCTCAACTTTGAAATAAAACAACAACCTCAAAATTGAAAAACACCAACAAATTCAACAACAACCTCAACATTGAAAAACAACAACATCCTCAACATTGAAAAACACCAACAAATTCAACAACAACCTCAACAATGAAAAACACCAACAAATTCAACAACAACCTCAACTTTGAAAAACAACAACAACCTCAACATGGAAAAACACCAACAAATTCAACAACAACCTCAACATTGAAAAACAACAACAACCTCAACATTGAAAAACACCAACAATTTCAACAACAACCTCAACATTGAAAAACAACAACAACCTCAACATTGAAAAACACCAACAAATTCAACAACAAACTCAACAATGAAAAACACCAACAAATTCAACAACAACCTCAACATTGAAAAACACCAACAAATTTAACAACAACCTCAACTTTGAAAAACAACAACAACCTCAACATGGAAAAACACCAACAAATTCAACAACAACCTCAACATTGAACAACAACAACCTCAAAATTGAAAAACACCAACAAATTCAACCACAACCTCAACATTTAAACACAACAACAACCTCAACATTGAAAAACACCAACAAATTCAACAACAAGTTCAACATTGAAAAAACCAACAAATTCAACAACAACCTCAACATTGAAAAAGACCAACAAATTCAACAACAACCTCAACATTGAAAAACTACAACAACCTCAACATTGAGAAACACCAACAAATACAACAACAACCTCAACATTGAAAAACAACAACAACCTCAACAATGAAAAACACCAACAAATTTAACAACAACCTCAACTTTGAAAAACAACAACAACCTCAACATTGAAAAACACCAACAAATTCAACAACAACCTCAACATTGAAAAACAACAACAACCTCAACATTGAAAAACACCAACAAATTCAACAACAACCTCAACAATGAAAAACACCAACAAATTCAACAACAACCTCAACATTGAAAAACACCAACAAATTTAACAACAACCTCAACTTTGAAAAACAACAACAACCTCAACATGTAAAAACACCAACAAATTCAACAACAACCTCAACATTGAAAAACAACAACAACCTCAACATTGAAAAACACCAACAAATTCAACAACAACCTCAACAATGAAAAACACCAACAAATTCAACAACAACCTCAACATTGAACAACACCAACAAATTTAACAACAACCTCAACTTTGAAAAACAACAACAACCTCAACATGGAAAAACACCAACAAATTCAACAACAACCTCAACATTGAAAAACAACAACAACCTCAACATTGAAAAACACCAACAATTTCAACAACAACCTCAACATTGAAAAACAACAACAACCTCAACATTGAAAAACACCAACAAATTCAACAACAACCTCAACAATGAAAAACACCAACAAATTCAACAACAACCTCAACTTTGAAAAACAACAACAACCTCAACATGGAAAAACACCAACAAATTCAACAACAACCTCAACATTGAACAACAACAACCTCAAAATTGAAAAACACCAACAAATTCAACAACAACCTCAACATTTAAACACAACAACAACCTCAACATTGAAAAACACCAACAAATTCAACAACAACCTCAACATTGAAAAACACCAACAAATTTAACAACAACCTCAACTTTGAAATAAAACAACAACCTCAAAATTGAAAAACACCAACAAATTCAACAACAACCTCAACATTGAAAAACAACAACAACCTCAACATTGAAAAACACCAACAAATTCAACAACAACCTCAACAATGAAAAACACCAACAAATTCAACAACAACCTCAACTTTGAAAAACAACAACAACCTCAACATGGAAAAACACCAACAAATTCAACAACAACCTCAACATTGAAAAACAACAACAACCTCAACATTGAAAAACACCAACAATTTCAACAACAACCTCAACATTGAAAAACAACAACAACCTCAACATTGAAAAACACCAACAAATTCAACAACAACCTCAACAATGAAAAACACCAACAAATTCAACAACAACCTCAACATTGAAAAACACCAACAAATTTAACAACAACCTCAACTTTGAAAAACAACAACAACCTCAACATGGAAAAACACCAACAAATTCAACAACAACCTCAACATTGAACAACAACAACCTCAAAATTGAAAAACACCAACAAATTCAACAACAACCTCAACATTTAAACACAACAACAACCTCAACATTGAAAAACACCAACAAATTCAACAACAACCTCAACATTGAAAAACAACAACATCCTCAACATTGAAAAACACCAACAAATTCAACAACAACCTCAACAATGAAAAACACCAACAAATTCAACAACAACCTCAACTTTGAAAAACAACAACAACCTCAACATGGAAAAACACCAACAAATTCAACAACAACCTCAACATTGAAAAACAACAACAACCTCAACATTGAAAAGCACCAACAATTTCAACAACAACCTCAACATTGAAAAACAACAACAACCTCAACATTGAAAAACACCAACAAATTCAACAACAAACTCAACAATGAAAAACACCAACAAATTCAACAACAACCTCAACATTGAAAAACACCAACAAATTTAACAACAACCTCAACTTTGAAAAACAACAACATCCTCAACATGGAAAAACACCAACAAATTCAACAACAACCTCAACATTGAACAACAACAACCTCAAAATTGAAAAACACCAACAAATTCAACAACAACCTCAACATTTAAACACAACAACAACCTCAACATTGAAAAACACCAACAAATTCAACAACAACTTCAACATTGAAAAACACCAACAAATTCAACAACAACCTCAACATTGAAAAACAACAACAAATTCAACAACAACCTCAACATTGAAAAACTACAACAACCTCAACATTGAGAAACACCAACAAATACAACAACAACCTCAACATTGAAAAACAACAACAACCTCAACAATGAAAAACACCAACAAATTTAACAACAACCTCAACTTTGAAAAACAACAACAACCTCAACATTGAAAAACACCAACAAATTCAACAACAACCTCAACATTGAAAAACAACAACAACCTCAACATTGAAAAACACCAACAAATTCAACAACAACCTCAACAATGAAAAACACCAACAAATTCAACAACAACCTCAACATTGAAAAACACCAACAAATTTAACAACAACCTCAACTTTGAAAAACAACAACAACCTCAACATGTAAAAACACCAACAAATTCAACAACAACCTCAACATTGAAAAACAACAACAACCTCAACATTGAAAAACACCAACAAATTCAACAACAACCTCAACAATGAAAAACACCAACAAATTCAACAACAACCTCAACATTGATCAACACCAACAAATTTAACAACAACCTCAACTTTGAAAAACAACAACAACCTCAACATGGAAAAACACCAACAAATTCAACAACAACCTCAACATTGAAAAACAACAACAACCTCAACATTGAAAAACACCAACAATTTCAACAACAACCTCAACATTGAAAAACAACAACAACCTCAACATTGAAAAACACCAACAAATTCAACAACAACCTCAACAATGAAAAACACCAACAAATTCAACAACAACCTCAACTTTGAAAAACAACAACAACCTCAACATGGAAAAACACCAACAAATTCAACAACAACCTCAACATTGAACAACAACAACCTCAAAATTGAAAAACACCAACAAATTCAACAACAACCTCAACATTTAAACACAACAACAACCTCAACATTGAAAAACACCAACAAATTCAACAACAACCTCAACATTGAAAAACACCAACAAATTTAACAACAACCTCAACTTTGAAATACAACAACAACCTCAAAATTGAAAAACACCAACAAATTCAACAACAACCTCAACATTGAAAAACAACAACAACCTCAACATTGAAAAACACCAACAAATTTAACAACAACCTCAACTTTGAAATACAACAACAACCTCAAAATTGAAAAACACCAACAAATTCAACAACAACCTCAACAATGAAAAACACCAACAAATTCAACAACAACCTCAACTTTGAAAAACAACAACAACCTCAACATGGAAAAACACCAACAAATTCAACAACAACCTCAACATTGAAAAACAACAACAACCTCAACATTGAAAAACACCAACAATTTCAACAACAACCTCAACATTGAAAAACAACAACAACCTCAACATTGAAAAACACCAACAAATTCAACAACAAACTCAACAATGAAAAACACCAACAAATTCAACAACAACCTCAACATTGAAAAACACCAACAAATTTAACAACAACCTCAACTTTGAAAAACAACAACAACCTCAACATGGAAAAACACCAACAAATTCAACAACAACCTCAACATTGAACAACAACAACCTCAAAATTGAAAAACACCAACAAATTCAACAACAACCTCAACATTTAAACACAACAACAACCTCAACATTGAAAAACACCAACAAATTCAACAACAACTTCAACATTGAAAAAACCAACAAATTCAACAACAACCTCAACATTGAAAAAGACCAACAAATTCAACAACAACCTCAACATTGAAAAACTACAACAACCTCAACATTGAGAAACACCAACAAATACAACAACAACCTCAACATTGAAAAACAACAACAACCTCAACAATGAAAAACACCAACAAATTTAACAACAACCTCAACTTTGAAAAACAACAACAACCTCAACATTGAAAAACACCAACAAATTCAACAACAACCTCAACATTGAAAAACAACAACAACCTCAACATTGAAAAACACCAACAAATTCAACAACAACCTCAACAATGAAAAACACCAACAAATTCAACAACAACCTCAACATTGAAAAACACCAACAAATTTAACAACAACCTCAACTTTGAAAAACAATAACAACCTCAACATGTAAAAACACCAACAAATTCAACAACAACCTCAACATTGAAAAACAACAACAACCTCAACATTGAAAAACACCAACAAATTCAACAACAACCTCAACAATGAAAAACACCAACAAATTGAACAACAACCTCAACATTGAACAACACCAACAAATTTAACAACAACCTCAACTTTGAAAAACAACAACAACCTCAACATGGAAAAACACCAACAAATTCAACAACAACCTCAACATTGAAAAACAACAACAACCTCAACATTGAAAAACACCAACAATTTCAACAACAACCTCAACATTGAAAAACAACAACAACCTCAACATTGAAAAACACCAACAAATTCAACAACAACCTCAACAATGAAAAACACCAACAAATTCAACAACAACCTCAACTTTGAAAAACAACAACAACCTCAACATGGAAAAACACCAACAAATTCAACAACAACCTCAACATTGAACAACAACAACCTCAAAATTGAAAAACACCAACAAATTCAACAACAACCTCAACATTTAAACACAACAACAACCTCAACATTGAAAAACACCAACAAATTCAACAACAACCTCAACATTGAAAAACACCAACAAATTTAACAACAACCTCAACTTTGAAATACAACAACAACCTCAAAATTGAAAAACACCAACAAATTCAACAACAACCTCAACATTGAAAAACAACAACAACCTCAACATTGAAAAACACCAACAAATTCAACAACAACCTCAACAATGAAAAACACCAACAAATTCAACAACAACCTCAACTTTGAAAAACAACAACAACCTCAACATGGAAAAACACCAACAAATTCAACAACAACCTCAACATTGAAAAACAACAACAACCTCAACATTGAAAAACACCAACAATTTCAACAACAACCTCAACATTGAAAAACAACAACAACCTCAACATTGAAAAACACCAACAAATTCAACAACAACCTCAACAATGAAAAACACCAACAAATTCAACAACAACCTCAACATTGAAAAACACCAACAAATTTAACAACAACCTCAACTTTGAAAAACAACAACAACCTCAACATGGAAAAACACCAACAAATTCAACAACAACCTCAACATTGAACAACAACAACCTCAAAATTGAAAAACACCAACAAATTCAACAACAACCTCAACATTTAAACACAACAACAACCTCAACATTGAAAAACACCAACAAATTCAACAACAACCTCAACATTGAAAAACAACAACATCCTCAACATTGAAAAACACCAACAAATTCAACAACAACCTCAACAATGAAAAACACCAACAAATTCAACAACAACCTCAACTTGGAAAAACAACAACAACCTCAACATGGAAAAACACCAACAAATTCAACAACAACCTCAACATTGAAAAACAACAACAACCTCAACATTGAAAAACACCAACAATTTCAACAACAACCTCAACATTGAAAAACAACAACAACCTCAACATTGAAAAACACCAACAAATTCAACAACAAACTCAACAATGAAAAACACCAACAAATTCAACAACAACCTCAACATTGAAAAACACCAACAAATTTAACAACAACTTCAACTTTGAAAAACAACAACAACCTCAACATGGAAAAACACCAACAAATTCAACAACAACCTCAACATTGAACAACAACAACCTCAAAATTGAAAAACACCAACAAATTCAACAACAACCTCAACATTTAAACACAACAACAACCTCAACATTGAAAAACACCAACAAATTCAACAACAACTTCAACATTGAAAAACACCAACAAATTCAACAACAACCTCAACATTGAAAAAGACCAACAAATTCAACAACAACCTCAACATTGAAAAACTACAACAACCTCAACATTGAGAAACACCAACAAATACAACAACAACCTCAACATTGAAAAACAACAACAACCTCAACAATGAAAAACACCAACAAATTTAACAACAACCTCAACTTTGAAAAACAACAACAACCTCAACATTGAAAAACACCAACAAATTCAACAACAACCTCAACATTGAAAAACAACAACAACCTCAACATTGAAAAACACCAACAAATTCAACAACAACCTCAACAATGAAAAACACCAACAAATTCAACAACAACCTCAACATCGAAAAACACCAACAAATTTAACAACAACCTCAACGTTGAAAAACAACAACAACCTCAACATGTAAAAACACCAAGAAATTCAACAACAACCTCAACATTGAAAAACAACAACAACCTCAACATTGAAAAACACCAACAAATTCAACAACAACCTCAACAATGAAAAACACCAACAAATTCAACAACAACCTCAACATTGAACAACACCAACAAATTTAAAAACAACCTCAACTTTGAAAAACAACAACAACCTCAACATGGAAAAACACCAACAAATTCAACAACAACCTCAACATTGAAAAACAACAACAACCTCAACATTGAAAAACACCAACAATTTCAACAACAACCTCAACATTGAAAAACAACAACAACCTCAACATTGAAAAACACCAACAAATTCAACAACAACCTCAACAATGAAAAAACACCAACAAATTCAACAACAACCTCAACTTTGAAAAACAACAACAACCTCAACATGGAAAAACACCAACAAATTCAACAACAACCTCAACATTGAACAACAACAACCTCAAAATTGAAAAACACCAACAAATTCAACAACAACCTCAACATTTAAACACAACAACAACCTCAACATTGAAAAACACCAACAAATTCAACAACAACCTCAACATTGAAAAACACCAACAAATTTAACAACAACCTCAACTTTGAAATACAACAACAACCTCAAAATTGAAAAACACCAACAAATTCAACAACAACCTCAACATTGAAAAACAACAACAACCTCAACATTGAAAAACACCAACAAATTCAACAACAACCTCAACAATGAAAAACACCAACAAATTCAACAACAACCTCAACTTTGAAAAACAACAACAACCTCAACATGGAAAAACACCAACAAATTCAACAACAACCTCAACATTGAAAAACAACAACAACCTCAACATTGAAAAACACCAACAATTTCAACAACAACCTCAACATTGAAAAACAACAACAACCTCAACATTGAAAAACACCAACAAATTCAACAACAACCTCAACAATGAAAAACACCAACAAATTCAACAACAACCTCAACATTGAAAAACACCAACAAATTTAACAACAACCTCAACTTTGAAAAACAACAACAACCTCAACATGGAAAAACACCAACAAATTCAACAACAACCTCAACATTGAACAACAACAACCTCAAAATTGAAAAACACCAACAAATTCAACAACAACCTCAACATTTAAACACAACAACAACCTCAACATTGAAAAACACCAACAAATTCAACAACAACCTCAACATTGAAAAACAACAACATCCTCAACATTGAAAAACACCAACAAATTCAACAACAACCTCAACAATGAAAAACACCAACAAATTCAACAACAACCTCAACTTGGAAAAACAACAACAACCTCAACATGGAAAAACACCAACAAATTCAACAACAACCTCAACATTGAAAAACAACAACAACCTCAACATTGAAAAACACCAACAATTTCAACAACAACCTCAACATTGAAAAACAACAACAACCTCAACATTGAAAAACACCAACAAATTCAACAACAAACTCAACAATGAAAAACACCAACAAATTCAACAACAACCTCAACATTGAAAAACACCAACAAATTTAACAACAACTTCAACTTTGAAAAACAACAACAACCTCAACATGGAAAAACACCAACAAATTCAACAACAACCTCAACATTGAACAACAACAACCTCAAAATTGAAAAACACCAACAAATTCAACAACAACCTCAACATTTAAACACAACAACAACCTCAACATTGAAAAACACCAACAAATTCAACAACAACTTCAACATTGAAAAACACCAACAAATTCAACAACAACCTCAACATTGAAAAAGACCAACAAATTCAACAACAACCTCAACATTGAAAAACTAAAACAACCTCAACATTGAGAAACACCAACAAATACAACAACAACCTCAACATTGAAAAACAACAACAACCTCAACAATGAAAAACACCAACAAATTTAACAACAACCTCAACTTTGAAAAACAACAACAACCTCAACATTGAAAAACACCAACAAATTCAACAACAACCTCAACATTGAAAAACAACAACAACCTCAACATTGAAAAACACCAACAAATTCAACAACAACCTCAACAATGAAAAACACCAACAAATTCAACAACAACCTCAACATCGAAAAACACCAACAAATTTAACAACAACCTCAACGTTGAAAAACAACAACAACCTCAACATGTAAAAACACCAAGAAATTCAACAACAACCTCAACATTGAAAAACAACAACAACCTCAACATTGAAAAACACCAACAAATTCAACAACAACCTCAACAATGAAAAACACCAACAAATTCAACAACAACCTCAACATTGAACAACACCAACAAATTTAAAAACAACCTCAACTTTGAAAAACAACAACAACCTCAACATGGAAAAACACCAACAAATTCAACAACAACCTCAACATTGAAAAACAACAACAACCTCAACATTGAAAAACACCAACAATTTCAACAACAACCTCAACATTGAAAAACAACAACAACCTCAACATTGAAAAACACCAACAAATTCAACAACAACCTCAACAATGAAAAACACCAACAAATTCAACAACAACCTCAACTTTGAAAAACAACAACAACCTCAACATGGAAAAACACCAACAAATTCAACAACAACCTCAACATTGAACAACAACAACCTCAAAATTGAAAAACACCAACAAATTCAACAACAACCTCAACATTTAAACACAACAACAACCTCAACATTGAAAAACACCAACAAATTCAACAACAACTTCAACATTGAAAAACACCAACAAATTTAACAACAACCTCAACTTTGAAATACAACAACAACCTCAAAATTGAAAAACACCAACAAATTCAACAACAACCTCAACATTGAAAAACAACAACAACCTCAACATTGAAAAACACCAACAAATTCAACAACAACCTCAACAATGAAAAACACCAACAAATTCAACAACAACCTCAACTTTGAAAAACAACAACAACCTCAACATGGAAAAACACCAACAAATTCAACAACAACCTCAACATTGAAAAACAACAACAACCTCAACATTGAAAAACACCAACAATTTCAACAACAACCTCAACATTGAAAAACAACAACAACCTCAACATTGAAAAACACCAACAAATTCAACAACAACCTCAACAATGAAAAACACCAACAAATTCAACAACAACCTCAACATTGAAAAACACCAACAAATTTAACAACAACCTCAACTTTGAAAAACAATAACAACCTCAACATGGAAAAACACCAACAAATTCAACAACAACCTCAACATTGAACAACAACAACCTCAAAATTGAAAAACACCAACAAATTCAACAACAACCTCAACATTTAAACACAACAACAACCTCAACATTGAAAAACACCAACAAATTCAACAACAACCTCAACATTGAAAAAGACCAACAAATTCAACAACAACCTCAACATTGAAAAACTACAACAACCTCAACATTGAGAAACACCAACAAATACAACAACAACCTCAACATTGAAAAACAACAACAACCTCAACAATGAAAAACACCAACAAATTCAACAACAACCTCAACATTGAAAAACACCAACAAATTTAACAACAACCTCAACTTTGAAAAACAACAACAACCTCAACATGTAAAAACACCAACAAATTCAACAACAACCTCAACATTGAAAAACAACAACAACCTCAACATTGAAAAACACCAACAAATTCAACAACAACCTCAACAATGAAAAACACCAACAAATTCAACAACAACCTCAACATTGAAAAACACCAACAAATTTAACAACAACCTCAACTTTGAAAAACAACAACAACCTCAACATGGAAAAACACCAACAAATTCAACAACAACCTCAACATTGAAAAACAACAACAACCTCAACATTGAAAAACACCAACAAATTCAACAACAACCTCAACAATGAAAAACACCAACAAATTCAACAACAACCTCAACATTGAAAAACACCAACAAATTTAACAACAACCTCAACTTTGAAAAACAACAACAACCTCAACATGTAAAAACACCAACAAATTCAACAACAACCTCAACATTGAAAAACAACAACAACCTCAACATTGAAAAACACCAACAAATTCAACAACAACCTCAACAATGAAAAACACCAACAAATTCAACAACAACCTCAACATTGAAAAACACCAACAAATTTAACAACAACCTCAACTTTGAAAAACAACAACAACCTCAACATGGAAAAACACCAACAAATTCAACAACAACCTCAACATTGAAAAACAACAACAACCTCAACATTGAAAAACACCAACAATTTCAACAACAACCTCAACATTGAAAAACAACAACAACCTCAACATTGAAAAACACCAACAAATTCAACAACAACCTCAACAATGAAAAACACCAACAAATTCAACAACAACCTCAACATTGAAAAACACCAACAAATTTACCAACAACCTCAACTTTGAAAAACAACAACAACCTCAACATGGAAAAACACCAACAAATTCAACAACAACCTCAACATTGAACAACGACAACCTCAAAATTGAAAAACACCAACAAATTCAACAACAACCTCAACATTTAAACACAACAACAACCTCAACATTGAAAAACACCAACAAATTCAACAACAACCTCAACATTGAAAAACACCAACAAATTCAACAACAACTTCAACAATGAAAAACACCAACAAATTCAACAACAACCTCAACATTGAAAAAGACCAACAAATTCAACAACAACCTCAACATTGAAAAACTACAACAACCTCAACATTGAGAAACACCAACAAATACAACAACAACCTCAACATTGAAAAACAACAACAACCTCAACAATGAAAAACACGAACAAATTCAACAACAACCTCAACATTGAAAAACACCAACAAATTTAACAACAACCTCAACGTTGAAAAACAACAACAACCTCAACATTGAAAAACATCAACAAATTCAACAACAACCTCAACATTGAATAACAACAACAACCTCAACATTGAAAAACACCAACAAATTCAACAACAACCTCAACAATGAAAAACACCAACAAATTCAACAACAACCTCAACATTGAAAAACACCAACAAATTTAACAACAACCTCAACTTTGAAAAACACCAACAACCTCAACATGTAAAAACACCAACAAATTCAACAACAACCTCAACATTGAAAAACAACAATAACCTCAACATTGAAAAACACCAACAAATTCAACAACAACCTCAACATTGAAAAACAACAACAACCTCAACATTGAAAAACACCAGCAAATTCAACAACAGCCTCAACAATGAAAAACACCAACAAATTCAACAACAACCTCAACATTGAAAAACACCAACAAATTTAACAACAACCTCAACTTTGAAATACAACAACAACCTCAAAATTGAAAAACACCAACAAATTCAACAACAACCTCAACATTGAAAAACAACAACAACCTCAACATTGAAAAACACCAACAAATTCAACAACAACCTCAACAATGAAAAACACCAACAAATTCAACAACAACCTCAACTTTGAAAAACAACAACAACCTCAACATGGAAAAACACCAACAAATTCAACAACAACCTCAACTTTGAAAAACAACAACAACCTCAACATGGAAAAACACCAACAAATTCAACAACAACCTCAACATTGAAAAACAACAACAACCTCAACATTGAAAAACACCAACAATTTCAACAACAACCTCAACATTGAAAAACAACAACAACCTCAACATTGAAAAACACCAACAAATTCAACAACAACCTCAACAATGAAAAACACCAACAAATTCAACAACAACCTCAACATTGAAAAACACCAACAAATTTAACAACAACCTCAACTTTGAAAAACAATAACAACCTCAACATGGAAAAACACCAACAAATTCAACAACAACCTCAACATTGAACAACAACAACCTCAAAATTGAAAAACACCAACAAATTCAACAACAACCTCAACATTTAAACACAACAACAACCTCAACATTGAAAAACACCAACAAATTCAACAACAACCTCAACATTGAAAAAGACCAACAAATTCAACAACAACCTCAACATTGAAAAACTACAACAACCTCAACATTGAGAAACACCAACAAATACAACAACAACCTCAACATTGAAAAACAACAACAACCTCAACAATGAAAAACACCAACAAATTCAACAACAACCTCAACATTGAAAAACACCAACAAATTTAACAACAACCTCAACTTTGAAAAACAACAACAACCTCAACATTGAAAAACACCAACAAATTCAACAACAACCTCAACATTGAAAAACAACAACAACCTCAACATTGAAAAACACCAACAAATTCAACAACAACCTCAACAATGAAAAACACCAACAAATTCAACAACAACCTCAACATTGAAAAACACCAACAAATTTAACAACAACCTCAACTTTGAAAAACAACAACAACCTCAACATGTAAAAACACCAACAAATTCAACAACAACCTCAACATTGAAAAACAACAACAACCTCAACATTGAAAAACACCAACAAATTCAACAACAACCTCAACAATGAAAAACACCAACAAATTCAACAACAACCTCAACATTGAAAAACACCAACAAATTTAACAACAACCTCAACTTTGAAAAACAACAACAACCTCAACATGGAAAAACACCAACAAATTCAACAACAACCTCAACATTGAAAAACAACAACAACCTCAACATTGAAAAACACCAACAATTTCAACAACAACCTCAACATTGAAAAACAACAACAACCTCAACATTGAAAAGCACCAACAAATTCAACAACAACCTCAACAATGAAAAACACCAACAAATTCAACAACAACCTCAACATTGAAAAACACCAACAAATTTACCAACAACCTCAACTTTGAAAAACAACAACAACCTCAACATGGAAAAACACCAACAAATTCAACAACAACCTCAACATTGAACAACGACAACCTCAACATTGAAAAACACCAACAAATTCAACAACAACCTCAACATTGAAAAACACCAACAAATTCAACAACAACTTCAACATTGAAAAACACCAACAAATTCAACAACAACCTCAACATTGAAAAAGACCAACAAATTCAACAACAACCTCAACATTGAAAAACTACAACAACCTCAACATTGAGAAACACCAACAAATACAACAACAACCTCAACATTGAAAAACAACAACAACCTCAACAATGAAAAACACGAACAAATTCAACAACAACCTCAACATTGAAAAACACCAACAAATTTAACAACAACCTCAACGTTGAAAAACAACAACAACCTCAACATTGAAAAACATCAACAAATTCAACAACAACCTCAACATTGAATAACAACAACAACCTCAACATTGAAAAACACCAACAAATTCAACAACAACCTCAACAATGAAAAACACCAACAAATTCAACAACAACCTCAACATTGAAAAACACCAACAAATTTAACAACAACCTCAACTTTGAAAAACACCAACAACCTCAACATGTAAAAACACCAACAAATTCAACAACAACCTCAACATTGAAAAACAACAACAACCTCAACATTGAAAAACACCAACAAATTCATCAACAACCTCAACAATGAAAAACACCAACAAATTCAACAACAACCTCAACATTGAAAAACAACAATAACCTCAACATTGAAAAACACCAACAAATTCAACAACAACCTCAACATTGAAAAACAACAACAACCTCAACATTGAAAAACACCAGCAAATTCAACAACAGCCTCAACAATGAAAAACACCAACAAGTTCAACAACAACCTCAACATTGAAAAACACCAACAAATTTAACAACAACCTCAACTTTGAAATACAACAACAACCTCAAAATTGAAAAACACCAACAAATTCAACAACAACCTCAACATTGAAAAACAACAACAACCTCAACATTGAAAAACACCAACAAATTCAACAACAACCTCAACAATGAAAAACACCAACAAATTCAACAACAACCTCAACTTTGAAAAACAACAACAACCTCAACATGGAAAAACACCAACAAATTCAACAACAACCTCAACATTGAAAAACAACAACAACCTCAACATTGAAAAACACCAACAATTTCAACAACAACCTCAACATTGAAAAACAACAACAACCTCAACATTGAAAAACACCAACAAATTCAACAACAACCTCAACAATGAAAAACACCAACAAATTCAACAACAACCTCAACATTGAAAAACACCAACAAATTTAACAACAACCTCAACTTTGAAAAACAACAACAACCTCAACATGGAAAAACACCAACAAATTCAACAACAACCTCAACATTGAACAACAACAACCTCAAAATTGAAAAACACCAACAAATTCAACAACAACCTCAACATTTAAACACAACAACAACCTCAACATTGAAAAACACCAACAAATTCAACAACAACCTCAACATTGAAAAAGACCAACAAATTCAACAACAACCTCAACATTGAAAAACTACAACAACCTCAACATTGAGAAACACCAACAAATACAACAACAACCTCAACATTGAAAAACAACAACAAACTCAACAATGAAAAACACCAACAAATTCAACAACAACCTCAACATTGAAAAACACCAACAAATTTAACAACAACATCAACTTTGAAAAACAACAACAACCTCAACATTGAAAAACACCAACAAATTCAACAACAACCTCAACATTGAAAAACAACAACAACCTCAACATTGAAAAACACCAACAAATTCAACAACAACCTCAACAATGAAAAACACCAACAAATTCAACAACAACCTCAACATTGAAAAACACCAACAAATTTAACAACAACCTCAACTTTGAAAAACAACAACAACCTCAACATGTAAAAACACCAACAAATTCAACAACAGCCTCAACATTGAAAAACAACAACAACCTCAACATTGAAAAACACGAACAAATTCATCAACAACCTCAACAATGAAAAACACCAACAAATTCAACAACAACCTCAACATTGAAAAACACCAACAAATTTAACAACAACCTCAACTTTGAAAAACAACAACAACCGCAACATGGAAAAACACCAACAAATTCAACAACAACCTCAACATTGAACAACAACAACCTCAAAATTGAAAAACACTAACAAATTCAACAACAACCTCAACATTTAAACACAACAACAACCTCAACATTGAAAAACACCAACAAATTCAACAACAACCTCAACATTGAAAAACACCAACAAATTTAACAACAACCTCAACTTTGAAAAACAACAACAACCTCAACATTGAAAAACACCAACAAATTCAACAACAACCTCAACATTGAAAAACACCAACAAATTCAACAACAACCTCAACATTGAAAAACACCAACAAATTTAACAACAACCTCAACTTTGAAAAACAACAACAACCTCAACATGTAAAAACACCAACAAATTCAACAACAACCTCAACATTGAAAAACAACAACAACCTCAACATTGAAAAACACCAACAAATTCAACAACAGCCTCAACAATGAAAAACACCAACAAATTCAACAACAACCTCAACATTGAAAAAGACCAACAAATTTAACAACAACCTCAACTTTGAAATACAACAACAACCTCAAAATTGAAAAACACCAACAAATTCAACAACAACCTCAACATTGAAAAACAACAACATCCTCAACATTGAAAAACACCAACAAATTCAACAACAACTTCAACAATGAAAAACACCAACAAATTCAACAACAACCTCAACTTTGAAAAACAACAACAACCTCAACATGGAAAAACACCAACAAATTCAACAACAACCTCAACATTGAAAAACAACAACAACCTCAACATTGAAAAACACCAACAATTTCAACAACAACCTCAACATTGAAAAACAACAACAACCTCAACATTGAAAAACACCAACAAATTCAACAACAAACTCAACAATGAAAAACACCAACAAATTCAACAACAACCTCAACATTGAAAAACACCAACAAATTTAACAACAACCTCAACTTTGAAAAACAACAACAACCTCAACATGGAAAAACACCAACAAATTCAACAACAACCTCAACATTGAACAACAACAACCTCAAAATTGAAAAACACCAACAAATTCAACAACAACCTCAACATTTAAACACAACAACAACCTCAACATTGAAAAACACCAACAAATTCAACAACAACTTCAACATTGAAAAACACCAACAAATTCAACAACAACCTCAACATTGAAAAAGACCAACAAATTCAACAACAACCTCAACATTGAAAAACTACAACAACCTCAACATTGAGAAACACCAACAAATACAACAACAACCTCAACATTGAAAAACAACAACAACCTCAACAATGAAAAACACCAACAAATTTAACAACAACCTCAACTTTGAAAAACAACAACAACCTCAACATTGAAAAACACCAACAAATTCAACAACAACCTCAACATTGAAAAACAACAACAACCTCAACATTGAAAAACACCAACAAATTCAACAACAACCTCAACAATGAAAAACACCAACAAATTCAACAACAACCTCAACATTGAAAAACACCAACAAATTTAACAACAACCTCAACTTTGAAAAACAACAACAACCTCAACATGTAAAAACACCAACAAATTCAACAACAACCTCAACATTGAAAAACAACAACAACCTCAACATTGAAAAACACCAACAAATTCAACAACAACCTCAACAATGAAAAACACCAACAAATTCAACAACAACCTCAACATTGAACAACACCAACAAATTTAACAACAACCTCAACTTTGAAAAACAACAACAACCTCAACATGGAAAAACACCAACAAATTCAACAACAACCTCAACATTGAAAAACAACAACAACCTCAACATTGAAAAACACCAACAATTTCAACAACAACCTCAACATTGAAAAACAACAACAACCTCAACATTGAAAAACGCCAACAAATTCAACAACAACCTCAACAATGAAAAACACCAACAAATTCAACAACAACCTCAACTTTGAAAAACAACAACAACCTCAACATGGAAAAACACCAACAAATTCAACAACAACCTCAACATTGAACAACAACAACCTCAAAATTGAAAAACACCAACAAATTCAACAACAACCTCAACATTTAAACACAACAACAACCTCAACATTGAAAAACACCAACAAATTCAACAACAACCTCAACATTGAAAAACACCAACAAATTTAACAACAACCTCAACTTTGAAATACAACAACAACCTCAAAATTGAAAAACACCAACAAATTCAACAACAACCTCAACATTGAAAAACAACAACAACCTCAACATTGAAAAACACCAACAAATTCAACAACAACCTCAACAATGAAAAACACCAACAAATTCAACAACAACCTCAACTTTGAAAAACAACAACAACCTCAACATGGAAAAACACCAACAAATTCAACAACAACCTCAACATTGAAAAACAACAACAACCTCAACATTGAAAAACACCAACAATTTCAACAACAACCTCAACATTGAAAAACAACAACAACCTCAACATTGAAAAACACCAACAAATTCAACAACAACCTCAACAATGAAAAACACCAACAAATTCAACAACAACCTCAACATTGAAAAACACCAACAAATTTAACAACAACCTCAACTTTGAAAAACAACAACAACCTCAACATGGAAAAACACCAACAAATTCAACAACAACCTCAACATTGAACAACAACAACCTCAAAATTGAAAAACACCAACAAATTCAACAACAACCTCAACATTTAAACACAACAACAACCTCAACATTGAAAAACACCAACAAATTCAACAACAACCTCAACATTGAAAAACAACAACATCCTCAACATTGAAAAACACCAACAAATTCAACAACAACCTCAACAATGAAAAACACCAACAAATTCAACAACAACCTCAACTTTGAAAAACAACAACAACCTCAACATGGAAAAACACCAACAAATTCAACAACAACCTCAACATTGAAAAACAACAACAACCTCAACATTGAAAAACACCAACAATTTCAACAACAACCTCAACATTGAAAAACAACAACAACCTCAACATTGAAAAACACCAACAAATTCAACAACAAACTCAACAATGAAAAACACCAACAAATTCAACAACAACCTCAACATTGAAAAACACCAACAAATTTAACAACAACCTCAACTTTGAAAAACAACAACAACCTCAACATGGAAAAACACCAACAAATTCAACAACAACCTCAACATTGAACAACAACAACCTCAAAATTGAAAAACACCAACAAATTCAACAACAACCTCAACATTTAAACACAACAACAACCTCAACATTGAAAAACACCAACAAATTCAACAACAACTTCAACATTGAAAAACACCAACAAATTCAACAACAACCTCAACATTGAAAAAGACCAACAAATTCAACAACAACCTCAACATTGAAAAACTACAACAACCTCAACATTGAGAAACACCAACAAATACAACAACAACCTCAACATTGAAAAACAACAACAACCTCAACAATGAAAAACACCAACAAATTTAACAACAACCTCAACTTTGAAAAACAACAACAACCTCAACATTGAAAAACACCAACAAATTCAACAACAACCTCAACATTGAAAAACAACAACAACCTCAACATTGAAAAACACCAACAAATTCAACAACAACCTCAACAATGAAAAACACCACAAATTCAACAACAACCTCAACATTGAAAAACACCAACAAATTTAACAACAACCTCAACTTTGAAAAACAACAACAACCTCAACATGTAAAAACACCAACAAATTCAACAACAACCTCAACATTGAAAAACAACAACAACCTCAACATTGAAAAACACCAACAAATTCAACAACAACCTCAACAATGAAAAACACCAACAAATTCAACAACACCTCAACATTGAACAACACCAACAAATTTAACAACAACCTCAACTTTGAAAAACAACAACAACCTCAACATGGAAAAACACCAACAAATTCAACAACAACCTCAACATTGAAAAACAACAACAACCTCAACATTGAAAAACACCAACAATTTCAACAACAACCTCAACATTGAAAAACAACAACAACCTCAACATTGAAAAACACCAACAAATTCAACAACAACCTCAACAATGAAAAACACCAACAAATTCAACAACAACCTCAACTTTGAAAAACAACAACAACCTCAACATGGAAAAACACCAACAAATTCAACAACAACCTCAACATTGAACAACAACAACCTCAAAATTGAAAAACACCAACAAATTCAACAACAACCTCAACATTTAAACACAACAACAACCTCAACATTGAAAAACACCAACAAATTCAACAACAACCTCAACATTGAAAAACACCAACAAATTTAACAACAACCTCAACTTTGAAATACAACAACAACCTCAAAATTGAAAAACACCAACAAATTCAACAACAACCTCAACATTGAAAAACAACAACAACCTCAACATTGAAAAACACCAACAAATTCAACAACAACCTCAACAATGAAAAACACCAACAAATTCAACAACAACCTCAACTTTGAAAAACAACAACAACCTCAACATGGAAAAACACCAACAAATTCAACAACAACCTCAACATTGAACAACAACAACAACCTCAACATTGAAAAACACCAACAATTTCAACAACAACCTCAACATTGAAAAACAACAACAACCTCAACATTGAAAAACACCAACAAATTCAACAACAACCTCAACAATGAAAAACACCAACAAATTCAACAACAACCTCAACATTGAAAAACACCAACAAATTTAACAACAACCTCAACTTTGAAAAACAACAACAACCTCAACATGGAAAAACACCAACAAATTCAACAACAACCTCAACATTGAACAACAACAACCTCAAAATTGAAAAACACCAACAAATTCAACAACAACCTCAACATTTAAACACAACAACAACCTCAACATTGAAAAACACCAACAAATTCAACAACAACCTCAACATTGAAAAACAACAACATCCTCAACATTGAAAAACACCAACAAATTCAACAACAACCTCAACAATGAAAAACACCAACAAATTCAACAACAACCTCAACTTTGAAAAACAACAACAACCTCAACATGGAAAAACACCAACAAATTCAACAACAACCTCAACATTGAAAAACAACAACAACCTCAACATTGAAAAACACCAACAATTTCAACAACAACCTCAACATTGAAAAACAACAACAACCTCAACATTGGAAAACACCAACAAATTCAACAACAAACTCAACAATGAAAAACACCAACAAATTCAACAACAACCTCAACATTGAAAAACACCAACAAATTTAACAACAACCTCAACTTTGAAAAACAACAACAACCTCAACATGGAAAAACACCAACAAATTCAACAACAACCTCAACATTGAACAACAACAACCTCAAAATTGAAAAACACCAACAAATTCAACAACAACCTCAACATTTAAACACAACAACAACCTCAACATTGAAAAACACCAACAAATTCAACAACAACTTCAACATTGAAAAACACCAACAAATTCAACAACAACCTCAACATTGAAAAAGACCAACAAATTCAACAACAACCTCAACATTGAAAAACTACAACAACCTCAACATTGAGAAACACCAACAAATACAACAACAACCTCAACATTGAAAAACAACAACAACCTCAACAATGAAAAACACCAACAAATTTAACAACAACCTCAACTTTGAAAAACAACAACAACCTCAACATTGAAAAACACCAACAAATTCAACAACAACCTCAACATTGAAAAACAACAACAACCTCAACATTGAAAAACACCAACAAATTCAACAACAACCTCAACAATGAAAAACACCAACAAATTCAACAACAACCTCAACATTGAAAAACACCAACAAATTTAACAACAACCTCAACTTTGAAAAACAACAACAACCTCAACATGTAAAAACACCAACAAATTCAACAACAACCTCAACATTGAAAAACAACAACAACCTCAACATTGAAAAACACCAACAAATTCAACAACAACCTCAACAATGAAAAACACCAACAAATTCAACAACAACCTCAACATTGAACAACACCAACAAATTTAACAACAACCTCAACTTTGAAAAACAACAACAACCTCAACATGGAAAAACACCAACAAATTCAACAACAACCCCAACATTGAAAAACAACAACAACCTCAACATTGAAAAACACCAACAATTTCAACAACAACCTCAACATTGAAAAACAACAACAACCTCAACATTGAAAAACACCAACAAATTCAACAACAACCTCAACAATGAAAAACACCAACAAATTCAACAACAACCTCAACTTTGAAAAACAACAACAACCTCAACATGGAAAAACACCAACAAATTCAACAACAACCTCAACATTGAACCATAACAACCTCAAAATTGAAAAACACCAACAAATTCAACAACAACCTCAACATTTAAACACAACAACAACCTCAACATTGAAAAACACCAACAAATTCAACAACAACCTCAACATTGAAAAACACCAACAAATTTAACAACAACCTCAACTTTGAAATACAACAACAACCTCAAAATTGAAAAACACCAACAAATTCAACAACAACCTCAACATTGACAAACAACAACAACCTCAACATTGAAAAACACCAACAAATTCAACAACAACCTCAACAATGAAAAACACCAACAAATTCAACAACAACCTCAACTTTGAAAAACAACAACAACCTCAACATGGAAAAACACCAACAAATTCAACAACAACCTCAACATTGAAAAACAACAACAACCTCAACATTGAAAAACACCAACAAATTCAACAACAAACTCAACAATGAAAAACACCAACAAATTCAACAACAACCTCAACATTGAAAAACACCAACAAATTTAACAACAACCTCAACTTTGAAAAACAACAACAACCTCAACATGGAAAAACACCAACAAATTCAACAACAACCTCAACATTGAACAACAACAACCTAAAAATTGAAAAACACCAACAAATTCAACAACAACCTCAACATTTAAACACAACAACCTCAACATTGAAAAACACCAACAAATTCAACAACAACTTCAACATTGAAAAACACCAACAAATTCAACAACAACCTCAACATTGAAAAAGACCAACAAATTCAACAACAACCTCAACATTGAAAAACTACAACAACCTCAACATTGAGAAACACCAACAAATACAACAACAACCTCAACATTGAAAAACAACAACAACCTCAACAATGAAAAACACCAACAAATTTAACAACAACCTCAACTTTGAAAAACAACAACAACCTCAACATTGAAAAACACCAACAAATTCAACAACAACCTCAACATTGAAAAACAACAACAACCTCAACATTGAAAAACACCAACAAATTCAACAACAACCTCAACAATGAAAAACACCAACAAATTCAACAACAACCTCAACATTGAAAAACACCAACAAATTTAACAACAACCTCAACTTTGAAAAACAACAACAACCTCAACATGTAAAAACACCAACAAATTCAACAACAACCTCAACATTGAAAAACAACAACAACCTCAACATTGAAAAACACCAACAAATTCAACAACAACCTCAACAATGAAAAACACCAACAAATTCAACAACAACCTCAACATTGAACAACACCAACAAATTTAACAACAACCTCAACTTTGAAAAACAACAACAACCTCAACATGGAAAAACACCAACAAATTCAACAACAACCCCAACATTGAAAAACAACAACAACCTCAACATTGAAAAACACCAACAATTTCAACAACAACCTCAACATTGAAAAACAACAACAACCTCAAAATTGAAAAACACCAACAAATTCAACAACAACCTCAACAATGAAAAACACCAACAAATTCAACAACAACCTCAACTTTGAAAAACAACAACAACCTCAACATGGAAAAACACCAACAAATTCAACAACAACCTCAACATTGAACAACAACAACCTCAAAATTGAAAAACACCAACAAATTCAACAACAACCTCAACATTTAAACACAACAACAACCTCAACATTGAAAAACACCAACAAATTCAACAACAACCTCAACATTGAAAAACACCAACAAATTTAACAACAACCTCAACTTTGAAATACAACAACAACCTCAAAATTGAAAAACACCAACAAATTCAACAACAACCTCAACATTGAAAAACAACAACAACCTCAACATTGAAAAACACCAACAAATTCAACAACAACCTCAACAATGAAAAACACCAACAAATTCAACAACAACCTCAACTTTGAAAAACAACAACAACCTCAACATGGAAAAACACCAACAAATTCAACAACAACCTCAACATTGAAAAACAACAACAACCTCAACATTGAAAAACACCAACAATTTCAACAACAACCTCAACATTGAAAAACAACAACAACCTCAACATTGAAAAACACCAACAAATTCAACAACAACCTCAACAATGAAAAACACCAACAAATTCAACAACAACCTCAACACTGAAAAACACCAACAAATTTAACAACAACCTCTACTTTGAAAAACAACAACAACCTCAACATGGAAAAACACCAACAAATTCAACAACAACCTCAACATTGAACAACAACAACCTCAAAATTGAAAAACACCAACAAATTCAACAACAACCTCAACATTTAAACACAACAACAACCTCAACATTGAAAAACACCAACAAATTCAACAACAACCTCAACATTGAAAAACAACAACATCCTCAACATTGAAAAACACCAACAAATTCAACAACAACTTCAACAATGAAAAACACCAACAAATTCAACAACAACCTCAACTTTGAAAAACAACAACAACCTCAACATGGAAAAACACCAACAAATTCAACAACAACCTCAACATTGAAAAACAACAACAACCTCAACATTGAAAAACACCAACAATTTCAACAACAACCTCAACATTGAAAAACAACAACAACCTCAACATTGAAAAACACCAACAAATTCAACAACAAACTCAACAATGAAAAACACCAACAAATTCAACAACAACCTCAACATTGAAAAACACCAACAAATTTAACAACAACCTCAACTTTGAAAAACAACAACAACCTCAACATGGAAAATCACCAACAAATTCAACAACAACCTCAACATTGAACAACAACAACCTCAAAATTGAAAAACACCAACAAATTCAACAACAACCTCAACATTTAAACACAACAACAACCTTAACATTGAAAAACACCTACAAATTCAACAACAACTTCAACATTGAAAAACACCAACAAATTCAACAACAACCTCAACATTGAAAAAGACCAACAAATTCAACAACAACCTCAACATTGAAAAACTACAACAACCTCAACATTGAGAAACACCAACAAATACAACAACAACCTCAACATTGAAAAACAACAACAACCTCAACAATGAAAAACACCAACAAATTTAACAACAACCTCAACTTTGAAAAACAACAACAACCTCAACATTGAAAAACACCAACAAATTCAACAACAACCTCAACATTGAAAAACAACAACAACCTCAACATTGAAAAACACCAACAAATTCAACAACAACCTCAACAATGAAAAACACCAACAAATTCAACAACAACCTCAACATTGAAAAACACCAACAAATTTAACAACAACCTCAACTTTGAAAAACAACAACAACCTCAACATGTAAAAACACCAACAAATTCAACAACAACCTCAACATTGAAAAACAACAACAACCTCAACATTGAAAAACACCAACAAATTCAACAACAACCTCAACAATGAAAAACACCAACAAATTCAACAACAACCTCAACATTGAACAACACCAACAAATTTAACAACAACCTCAACTTTGAAAAACAACAACAACCTCAACATGGAAAAACACCAACAAATTCAACAACAACCTCAACATTGAAAAACAACAACAACCTCAACATTGAAAAACACCAACAATTTCAACAACAACCTCAACATTGAAAAACAACAACAACCTCAACATTGAAAAACACCAACAAATTCAACAACAACCTCAACAATGAAATACACCAACAAATTCAACAACAACCTCAACTTTGAAAAACAACAACAACCTCAACATGGAAAAACACCAACAAATTCAACAACAACCTCAACATTGAACAACAACAACCTCAAAATTGAAAAACACCAACAAATTCAACAACAACCTCAACATTTAAACACAACAACAACCTCAACATTGAAAAACACCAACAAATTCAACAACAACCTCAACATTGAAAAACACCAACAAATTTAACAACAACCTCAACTTTGAAATACAACAACAACCTCAAAATTGAAAAACACCAACAAATTCAACAACAACCTCAACATTGAAAAACAACAACAACCTCAACATTGAAAAACACCAACAAATTCAACAACAACCTCAACAATGAAAAACACCAACAAATTCAACAACAACCTCAACTTTGAAAAACAACAACAACCTCAACATGGAAAAACACCAACAAATTCAACAACAACCTCAACATTGAAAAACAACAACAACCTCAACATTGAAAAACACCAACAATTTCAACAACAACCTCAACATTGAAAAACAACAACAACCTCAACATTGAAAAACACCAACAAATTCAACAACAAACTCAACAATGAAAAACACCAACAAATTCAACAACAACCTCAACATTGAAAAACACCAACAAATTTAACAACAACCTCAACTTTGAAAAACAACAACAACCTCAACATGGAAAAACACCAACAAATTCAACAACAACCTCAACATTGAACAACAACAACCTCAAAATTGAAAAACACCAACAAATTCAACAACAACCTCAACATTTAAACACAACAACAACCTCAACATTGAAAAACACCAACAAATTCAACAACAACTTCAACATTGAAAAACACCAACAAATTCAACAACAACCTCAACATTGAAAAAGACCAACAAATTCAACAACAACCTCAACATTGAAAAACTACAACAACCTCAACATTGAGAAACACCAACAAATACAACAACAACCTCAACATTGAAAAACAACAACAACCTCAACAATGAAAAACACCAACAAATTTAACAACAACCTCAACTTTGAAAAACAACAACAACCTCAACATTGAAAAACACCAACAAATTCAACAACAACCTCAACATTGAAAAACAACAACAACCTCAACATTGAAAAACACCAACAAATTCAACAACAACCTCAACAATGAAAAACACCAACAAATTCAACAACAACCTCAACATTGAAAAACACCAACAAATTTAACAACAACCTCAACTTTGAAAAACAACAACAACCTCAACATCTAAAAACACCAACAAATTCAACAACAACCTCAACATTGAAAAACAACAACAACCTCAACATTGAAAAACACCAACAAATTCAACAACAACCTCAACAATGAAAAACACCAACAAATTCAACAACAACCTCAACATTGAACAACACCAACAAATTTAACAACAACCTCAACTTTGAAAAACAACAACAACCTCAACATGGAAAAACACCAACAAATTCAACAACAACCTCAACATTGAAAAACAACAACAACCTCAACATTGAAAAACACCAACAATTTCAACAACAACCTCAACATTGAAAAACAACAACAACCTCAACATTGAAAAACACCAACAAATTCAACAACAACCTCAACAATGAAAAACACCAACAAATTCAACAACAACCTCAAGTTTGAAAAACAACAACAACCTCAACATTGAAAAACACCAACAAATTCAACAACAACCTCAACATTGAACAACAACCTCAAAATTGAAAAACACCAACAAATTCAACAACAACCTCAACATTTAAACACAACAACAACCTCAACATTGAAAAACACCAACAAATTCAACAACAACCTCAACATTGAAAAACACCAACAAATTTAACAACAACCTCAACTTTGAAATACAACAACAACCTCAAAATTGAAAAACACCAACAAATTCAACAACAACCTCAACATTGAAAAACAACAACAACCTCAACATTGAAAAACACCAACAAATTCAACAACAACCTCAACAATGAAAAACACCAACAAATTCAACAACAACCTCAACTTTGAAAAACAACAACAACCTCAACATGGAAAAACACCAACAAATTCAACAACAACCTCAACATTGAAAAACAACAACAACCTCAACATTGAAAAACACCAACAATTTCAACAACAACCTCAACATTGAAAAACAACAACAACCTCAACATTGAAAAACACCAACAAATTCAGCAACAACCTCAACAATGAAAAACACCAACAAATTCAACAACAACCTCAACATTGAAAAACACCAACAAATTTAACAAGAACCTCAACTTTGAAAAACAACAACAACCTCAACATGGAAAAACACCAACAAATTCAACAACAACCTCAACATTGAACAACAACAACCTCAAAATTGAAAAACACCAACAAATTCAACAACAACCTCAACATTTAAACACAACAACAACCTCAACATTGAAAAACACCAACAAATTCAACAACAACTTCAACATTGAAAAACACCAACAAATTCAACAACAACCTCAACATTGAAAAAGACCAACAAATTCAACAACAACCTCAACATTGAAAAACTACAACAACCTCAACATTGAGAAACACCAACAAATACAACAACAACCTCAACATTGAAAAACAACAACAACCTCAACAATGAAAAACACCAACAAATTCAACAACAACCTCAACATTGAAAAACACCAACAAATTTAACAACAACCTCAACTTTGAAAAACAACAACAACCTCAACATTGAAAAACACCAACAAATTCAACAACAACCTCAACATTGAAAAACAACAACAACCTCAACATTGAAAAACACCAATAAATTCAACAACAACCTCAACAATGAAAAACACCAACAAATTCAACAACAACCTCAACATTGAAAAACACCAACAAATTTAACAACAACCTCAACTTTGAAAAACAACAACAACCTCAACATGTAAAAACACCAACAAATTCAACAACAACCTCAACATTGAAAAACAACAACAACCTCAACATTGAAAAACACCAACAAATTCAACAACAACCTCAACAATGAAAAACACCAACAAATTCAACAACAACCTCAACATTGAAAAACACCAACAAATTTAACAACAACCTCAACTTTGAAAAACAACAACAACCTCAACATGGAAAAACACCAACAAATTCAACAACAACCTCAACATTGAAAAACAACAACAACCTCAACATTGAAAAACACCAACAATTTCAACAACAACCTCAACATTGAAAAAGAACAACAACCTCAACATTGAAAAACACCAACAAATTCAACAACAACCTCAACAATGAAAAACACCAACAAATTCAACAACAACCTCAACATTGAAAAACACCAACAAATTTAACAACAACCTCAACTTTGAAAAACAACAACAACCTCAACATGGAAAAACACCAACAAATTCAACAACAACCTCAACATTGAACAACGACAACCTCAAAATTGAAAAACACCAACAAATTCAACAACAACCTCAACATTTAAACACAACAACAACCTCAACATTGAAAAACACCAACAAATTCAACAACAACCTCAACATTGAAAAACACCAACAAATTCAACAACAACTTCAACATTGAAAAACACCAACAAATTCAACAACAACCTCAACATTGAAAAAGACCAACAAATTCAACAACAACCTCAACATTGAAAAACTACAACAACCTCAACATTGAGAAACACCAACAAATACAACAACAACCTCAACATTGAAAAACAACAACAACCTCAACAATGAAAAACACCAACAAATTCAACAACAACCTCAACATTGAAAAACACCAACAAATTTAACAACAACCTCAACGTTGAAAAACAACAACAACCTCAACATTGAAAAACATCAACAAATTCAACAACAACCTCAACATTGAATAACAACAACAACCTCAACATTGAAAAACACCAACAAATTCAACAACCTCAACAATGAAAAACACCAACAAATTCAACAACAACCTCAACATTGAAAAACACCAACAAATTTAACAACAACCTCAACTTTGAAAAACACCAACAACCTCAACATGTAAAAACACCAACAAATTCAACAACAACCTCAACATTGAAAAACAACAACAACCTCAACATTGAAAAACACCAACAAATTCATCAACAACCTCAACAATGAAAAACACCAACAAATTCAACAACAACCTCAACATTGAAAAACAACAATAACCTCAACATTGAAAAACACCAACAAATTCAACAACAACCTCAACATTGAAAAACAACAACAACCTCAACATTGAAAAACACCAGCAAATTCAACAACCGCCTCAACAATGAAAAACACCAACAAATTCAACAACAACCTCAACATTGAAAAACACCAACAAATTTAACAACAACCTCAACTTTGAAATACAACAACAACCTCAAAATTGAAAAACACCAACAAATTCAACAACAACCTCAACATTGAAAAACAACAACAACCTCAACATTGAAAAACACCAACAAATTCAACAACAACCTCAACAATGAAAAACACCAACAAATTCAACAACAACCTCAACTTTGAAAAACAACAACAACCTCAACATGGAAAAACACCAACAAATTCAACAACAACCTCAACATTGAAAAACAACAACAACCTCAACATTGAAAAACACCAACAATTTCAACAACAACCTCAACATTGAAAAACAACAACAACCTCAACATTGAAAAACACCAACAAATTCAACAACAACCTCAACAATGAAAAACACCAACAAATTCAACAACAACCTCAACATTGAAAAACACCAACAAATTTAACAACAACCTCCACTTTGAAAAACAACAACAACCTCAACATGGAAAAACACCAACAAATTCAACAACAACCTCAACATTGAACAACAACAACCTCAAAATTGAAAACACCAACAAATTCAACAACAACTTCGAAATTGAAAAACACCAACAAATTCAACAACAACCTCAACATTGAAAAACAACAACAACCTCAACATTGAAAAACACCAACAAATTCAACAACAACCTCAACATTGAAAAACAACAACAACCTCAACATTGAAAAACACCAGCAAATTCAACAACAACCTCAACATTGAAAAACACCAACAAATTCAACAACAACTTCAACATTGAAAAACACCAAGAAATTCAACATATACCTCGACATTGAAAAACACCAACAAATTCAACAACAACCTCAACATTGAATAACTACAACAACCTCAACATTGAAAAACACCAACAAATACAACAACAACCTCAACATTGAAAAACAACAACAACCTCAACATTGAAAAACACCAACAAATTCAACAACAACCTCAACACTGAAAAACAACAACAACCTCAACGTTGAAAAACAACAACAAATTCAACAACAACTTCAACATTGAAAAACACCAACAAATTCAACAACAACCTCAACATTGAAAAACAACAACAACCTCAACATGGAAAAACACCAACAAATTCAACAACAACCTCAACATTGAACAACAACAACCTCAAAATTGAAAAACACCAACAAATTCAACAACAACCTCAACATTTAAACACAACAACAACCTCAACATTGAAAAACACCAACAAATTCAACAACAACTTCAACATTGAAAAACACCAACAAATTCAACAACAACCTCAACATTGAAAAAGACCAACAAATTCAACAACAACCTCAACATTGAAAAACTACAACAACCTCAACATTGAGAAACACCAACAAATACAACAACAACCTCAACATTGAAAAACAACAACAACCTCAACAATGAAAAACACCAACAAATTCAACAACAACCTCAACATTGAAAAACACCAACAAATTTAACAACAACCTCAACTTTGAAAAACAACAACAACCTCAACATTGAAAAACACCAACAAATTCAACAACAACCTCAACATTGAAAAACAACAACAACCTCAACATTGAAAAACACCAACAAATTCAACAACAACCTCAACAATGAAAAACACCAACAAATTCAACAACAACCTCAACATTGAAAAACACCAACAAATTTAACAACAACCTCAACTTTGAAAAACAACAACAACCTCAACATGTAAAAACACCAACAAATTCAACAACAACCTCAACATTGAAAAACAACAACAACCTCAACATTGAAAAACACCAACAAATTCATCAACAACCTCAACAATGAAAAACACCAACAAATTCAACAACAACCTCAACTTTGAAAAACACCAACAAATTTAACAACAACCTCAACTTTGAAAAACAGCAACAACCGCAACATGGAAAAACACCAACAAATTCAACAACAACCTCAACATTGAACAACAACAACCTCAAAATTGAAAAACACTAACAAATTCAACAACAACCTCAACATTTAAACACAACAACAACCTCAACATTGAAAAACACCAACAAATTCAACAACAACCTCAACATTGAAAAACACCAACAAATTTAACAACAACCTCAACTTTGAAAAACAACAACAACCTCAACATTGAAAAACACCAACAAATTCAACAACAACCTCAACATTGAAAAACAACAACAACCTCAACATTGAAAAACACCAACAAATTCAACAACAACCTCAACATTGAAAAACACCAACAAATTTAACAACAACCTCAACTTTGAAAAACAACAACAACCTCAACATGGAAAAACACCAACAAATTCAACAACAACCTCAACATTGAAAAACAACAACAACCTCAACATTGAAAAACACCAACAAATTCATCAACAACCTCAACAATGAAAAACACCAACAAATTCAACAACAACCTCAACTTTGAAAAACAACAACAACCTCAACATTGAAAAAGACCAACAAATTCAACAACAACCTCAACATTGAAAAACTACAACAACCTCAACATTGAAAAACACCAACAAATTCAACAACAACCTCAACATTGAAAAAGAACAACAACCTCAACATTGAAAAACAACAACAACTTCAACATTGAAAAACACCAACAAATTCAACAACAACTTCAACATTGAAAAACACCAACAAATTCAACAACAACCTCGAAATTGAAAAACACCAACAAATTCAACAGCAACCTCAACATTGAAAAACAACAATAACCTCAACATTGAAAAACACCAACAAATTCAACAACAAGCTCAACATTGAAAAACAACAACAACCTCAACATTGAAAAACACCAACAAATTCAACAACAACCTCAACAATGAAAAACATCAACAAAATCAACAACAACCTCAACATTGAAAAACACCAACAAATTTAACAACAACCTCAACTTTGAAAAACAACAACAACCTCAACATGGAAAAACACCAACAAATTCAACAACAACCTCAACATTGAAAAACAACAACAACCTCAAAATTGAAAAACACCAACAAATTCAACAACAACCTCAACATTTAAAAACAACAACAACCTCAACATTGAAAAACACCAACAAATTCAACAACAACCTCAACATTGAAAAACACAAACAAATTCAACAACAACTTCAACATTGAAAAACACCAACAAATTCAACAACAACCTCAACATTGAAAAACTACAACAACCACAACATTGAAAAACACCAACAAATACAGCAACAACCTCAACATTGAAAAACAACAACAACCTCAACATTGAAAAACACCAACAAATTCAACAACAACCTCAACATTGAAAAACACCAACAAATTCAGCAACAACCTCAACATTGAAAAACAACAACAACCTCAACATTGAAAAACACCAACAAATTCAGCAACAACCTCAACATTGAAAAACAACAACAACCTGAGCATTGAAAAACACGAACAAATTCAACAACAACCTCAACATTGAAAAACACCAACAAATTCAACAACAACCTCAACATTGAAAAACAAAACAAACCTCAACATTGAAAAACACCAACAAATTCAACAACAACCTCAACATTGAAAAACACCAACAAATTAAGCAACAACCTCAACATTGAAAAACAACAACAACCTCAACATTGAAAAACACCAACAAATTCAACAACAACCTCAACATTGAAATACAACAACAACCTCAACATTGAAAAACACCAACAAATTCAACAACAACCTCAACATTGAAAAACAACAACAACCTCAACATTGAAAAACACCAACAAATTCAACAACTTCAACATTGAAAAACAACAACAAATTCAACAACAACCTCGAAATTGAAAAACACCAACAAATTCAACAACAACCTCAACATTGAAAAACAACAACAACCTCAACATTGAAAAACACCAACAAATTCAACAACAACCTCAACATTGAAAAACAACAACAACCTCAACATTGAAAAACACCAACAAATTCAACAACAGCCTCAACAACGAAAAACACCAACAAATTCAACAACAACCTCAACATTGAAAAACACCAACAAATTTAACAACAACCTCAACTTTGAAAAACAACAACAACCTCAAATTTGCAAAACACCAACAAATTCAACAACAACCTCAACATTTAAAAACAACAACAACCTCAACATTGAAAAACACCAGCAAATTCAACAACAACCTCAACATTGAAAAACACCAACAAATTCAACAACAACTTCAACATTGAAAAACACCAAGAAATTCAACATATACCTCGACATTGAAAAACACCAACAAATTCAACAACAACCTCAACATTGAATAACTACAACAACCTCAACATTGAAAAACACCAACAAATACAACAACAACCTCAACATTGAAAAACAACAACAACCTCAACATTGAAAAACACCAACAAATTCAACAACAACCTCAACACTGAAAAACAACAACAACCTCAACGTTGAAAAACAACAACAAATTCAACAACAACTTCAACATTGAAAAACACCAACAAATTCAACAACAACCTCAACATTGAAAAACAACAACAACCTCAACATTGAAAAACACCAACAAATTCAACAACAACCTCAACATTGAAAAACAACAACAACCTCAACATTGAAAAACACCAACAAATTCAACAACAACCTCAACAATGAAAAACACCAACAAATTCAACAACAACCTCAACATTGAAAAACACCAACAAAATTAACAACAAACTCAACTTTGAAAAACAACAACAACCTCAACATGGAAAAACACGGACAAATTCAACAACAACCTCTACATTGAAAAACAAGAACAACCTCAACATTGAAAAACACCAACCAATTCAACAACAACCTCAACATTGAAAAACAACAACAACCTCAACATTGAAAAACACCAACAAATTCAACAACAACCTCAACAATGAAAAACACCAACAAATTCAACAACAACCTCAACATTGAAAAACACCAACAAATTTAACAACAACCTCAACTTTGAAAAACAACAACAACCTCAACATGGAAAAACACCAACAAATTCAACAACAACCTCAACATTGAAAAACAACAACAACCTCAACATGGAAAAACACCAAAAAATTCAACAACAACCTCAACATTGAAAAACAACAACAACCTCAAATTTGCAAAACACCAACAAATTCAACAACAACCTCAACATTTAAAAACAACAACAACCTCAACATTGAATAACACCAACAAATTCAACAACAACCTCAACATTGAAAAACACCAACAAATTCAACGACAACTTCAACATTGAAAAACACCAACAAATTCATCAAGTACCTCGACATTGAAAAACACCAACAAATTCAACAACAACCTCAACATTGAATAACTACAACAACCTCAACATTGAAAAACACCAACAAATACAACAACAACCTCAACATTGAAAAACAACAACAACCTCAACATTGAAAAACACCAACAAATTCAACAACAACCTCAACATTGAAATACAACAACAACCTCAACATTGAAAAACAACAATAAATTCAACAACAACTTCAACATTGAAAAACACCAACAAATTCAACAACAACCTCAACATTGAAAAACAACAACAACCTCAACATTGAAAAACACCAACAAATTCAACAACTTCAACATTGAAAAACACCAACAAATTCAACAACAACCTCAACAATGAAAAAGACCAACAAATTCAACAACAACCTCAACAATGAAAAACACCAACAAATTCAACAACAACCTCAACATTGAAAAACACCAACAAATTTAACAACAACCTCAACTTTGAAAAACAACAACAACCTCAACATGGAAAAACACCAACAAATTCAACAACAACCTCAACATTGAACAACAACAACCTCAAAATTGAAAAAGACCAACAAATTCAACAACAACCTCAACATTTAAACACAACAACCTCAACATTGAAAAACACCAACAACCTCAACAACAACCTCAACATTGAAAAACACCAACAAATTCAACAACAACCTCAACATTGAAAAAGACCAACAAATTCAACAACAACCTCAACATTGAAAAACTACAACAACCTCAACATTGAGAAACACCAACAAATACAACAACAACCTCAACATTGAAAAACAACAACAACCTCAACAATGAAAAACACCAACAAATTCAACAACAACCTCAACATTGAAAAACACCAACAAATTTAACAACAACCTCAACTTTGAAAAACAACAACAACCTCAACATTGAAAAACACCAACAAATTCAACAACAACCTCAACATTGAAAAACAACAACAACCTCAACATTGAAAAACACCAACAAATTCAACAACAACCTCAACAATGAAAAACACCAACAAATTCAACAACAACCTCAACATTGAAAAACACCAACAAATTTAACAACAACCTCAACTTTGAAAAACAACAACAACCTCAACATGTAAAAACACCAACAAATTCAACAACAACCTCAACATTGAAAAACAACAACAACTTCAACATTGAAAAACACCAACAAATTCATCAACAACCTCAACAATGAAAAACACCAACAAATTCAACAACAACGTCAACATTGAAAAACACCAACAAATTTAACAACAACCTCAACTTTGAAAAACAACAACAACCGCAACATGGAAAAACACCAACAAATTCAACAACAACCTCAACATTGAACAACAACAACCTCAAAATTGAAAAACACCAACAAATTCAACAACAACCTCAACATTGAAAAACACCAACAAATTCAACAAAAACTTCAACATTGAAAAACACCAACAAATTCAACAACAACCTCAACATTGAAAAAGACCAACAAATTCAACAACAACCTCAACATTGAAAAACTACAACAACCTCAACATTGAAAAACACCAACAAATTCAACAACAACCTCAACATTGAAAAAGAACAACAACCTCAACATTGAAAAACAACAACAACCTCAACATTGAAAAACACCAACAAATTCAACAACAACTTCAACATTGAAAAACACCAACAAATTCAACAACAACCTCGAAATTGAAAAACACCAACAAATTCAACAACAAAATCAACATTGAAAAACAACAATAACCTCAACATTGAAAAACACCAACAAATTCAACAACAAGCTCAACATTGAAAAACAACAACAACCTCAACATTGAAAAACACCAACAAATTCAACAACAACCTCAACAATGAAAAACATCAACAAAATCAACAACAACCTCAACATTGAAAAACACCAACAAATTTAACAACAACCTCAACTTTGAAAAACAACAACAACCTCAACATGGAAAAACACCAACAAATTCAACAGCAACCTCAACATTGAAAAACAAAAACAACCTCAAAATTGAAAAACACCAACAAATTCAACAACAACCTCAACATTTAAAAACAACAACAACCTCAACATTGAAAAACACCAACAAATTCAACAACAATCTCAACATTGAAAAACACAAACAAATTCAACAACAACTTCAACATTGAAAAAAACCAACAAATTCAACAACAACCTCAACATTGAAAAACTACAACAACCACAACATTGAAAAACACCAACAAATACAGCAACAACCTCAACATTGAAAAACAACAACAACCTCAACATTGAAAAACACCAACAAATTCAACAACAACCTCAACATTGAAAAACACCAACAAATTCAGCAACAACCTCAACATTGAAAAACAACAACAACCTCAACATTGAAAAACACCAACAAATTCAGCAACAACCTCAACATTGAAAAACAACAACAACCTGAGCATTGAAAAACACGAACAAATTCAAAAACAACCTCAACATTGAAAAACACCAATAAATTCAACAACAACCTCAACATTGAAAAACAACACAAACCTCAACATTGAAAAACACCAACAAATTCAACAACAACCTCAACATTGAAAAACACCAACAAATTAAGCAACAACCTCAACATTGAAAAACAACAACAATCTCAACATTGAAAAACACCAACAAATTCAACAACAACCTCAACATTGAAAAACAACAACAACCTCAACATTGAAAAACACCAACAAATTCAACAACAACCTCAACATTGAAAAACAACAACAACCTCAACATTGAAAAATACCAACAAATTCAACAACTTCAACATTGAAAAACACCAACAAATTCAACAACAACCTCGAAATTGAAAAAGACCAACAAATTCAACAACAACCTCAACATTGAAAAACAACAACAACCTCAACATTGAAAAACACCAACAAATTCAACAACAACCTCAACATTGAAAAACAACAACAACCTCAACATTGAAAAACACCAACAAATTCAACAACAGCCTCAACAATGAAAAACACCAACAAATTCAACAACCACCTCAAGATTGAAAAACACCAACAAATTCAACAACAACCCCAAATTTGAAAAACAACAACAACCTCAACATGGAAAAACACCAACAAATTCAACAACAACCTCAACATTGAAAAACAACAACAACCTCAAATTTGCAAAACACCAACAAATTCAACAACAACCTCAACATTTAAAAACAACAACAACCTCAACATTGAAAAACACCAACAAATTCAACAACAACCTCAACATTGAAAAACACCAACAAATTCAACAACAACTTCAACATTGAAAAACACCAACAAATTCAACAACTACCTCGACATTGAAAAACACCAACAAATTCAACAACAACCTCAACATTGAATAACTACAACAACCTCAACATTGAAAAACACCAACAAATACAACAACAACCTCAACATTGAAAAACAACAACAACCTCAACATGGAAAAACACCAACAAATTCAACAACAACCTCAACATTGAACAACAACAACCTCAAAATTGAAAAAGACCAACAAATTCAACAACAACCTCAACATTTAAACACAACAACCTCAACATTGAAAAACACCAACAACCTCAACAACAACCTCAACATTGAAAAACACCAACAAATTCAACAACAACCTCAACATTGAAAAAGACCAACAAATTCAACAACAACCTCAACATTGAAAAACTACAACAACCTCAACATTGAGAAACACCAACAAATACAACAACAACCTCAACATTGAAAAACAACAACAACCTCAACAATGAAAAACACCAACAAATTCAACAACAACCTCAACATTGAAAAACACCAACAAATTTAACAACAACCTCAACTTTGAAAAACAACAACAACCTCAACATTGAAAAACACCAACAAATTCAACAACAACCTCAACATTGAAAAACAACAACAACCTCAACATTGAAAAACACCAACAAATTCAACAACAACCTCAACAATGAAAAACACCAACAAATTCAACAACAACCTCAACATTGAAAAACACCAACAAATTTAACAACAACCTCAACTTTGAAAAACAACAACAACCTCAACATGTAAAAACACCAACAAATTCAACAACAACCTCAACATTGAAAAACAACAACAACTTCAACATTGAAAAACACCAACAAATTCATCAACAACCTCAACAATGAAAAACACCAACAAATTCAACAACAACGTCAACATTGAAAAACACCAAAAAATTTAACAACAACCTCAACTTTGAAAAACAACAACAACCGCAACATGGAAAAACACCAACAAATTCAACAACAACCTCAACATTGAACAACAACAACCTCAAAATTGAAAAACACCAACAAATTCAACAACAACCTCAACATTGAAAAACACCAACAAATTCAACAAAAACTTCAACATTGAAAAACACCAACAAATTCAACAACAACCTCAACATTGAAAAAGACCAACAAATTCAACAACAACCTCAACATTGAAAAACTACAACAACCTCAACATTGAAAAACACCAACAAATTCAACAACAACCTCAACATTGAAAAAGAACAACAACCTCAACATTGAAAAACAACAACAACCTCAACATTGAAAAACACCAACAAATTCAACAACAACTTCAACATTGAAAAACACCAACAAATTCAACAACAACCTCGAAATTGAAAAACACCAACAAATTCAACAACAACCTCAACATTGAAAAACAACAATAACCTCAACATTGAAAAACACCAACAAATTCAACAACAAGCTCAACATTGAAAAACAACAACAACCTCAACATTGAAAAACACCAACAAATTCAACAACAACCTCAACAATGAAAAACATCAACAAAATCAACAACAACCTCAACATTGAAAAACACCAACAAATTTAACAACAACCTCAACTTTGAAAAACAACAACAACCTCAACATGGAAAAACACCAACAAATTCAACAGCAACCTCAACATTGAAAAACAAAAACAACCTCAAAATTGAAAAACACCAACAAATTCAACAACAACCTCAACATTTAAAAACAACAACAACCTCAACATTGAAAAACACCAACAAATTCAACAACAATCTCAACATTGAAAAACACAAACAAATTCAACAACAACTTCAACATTGAAAAAAACCAACAAATTCAACAACAACCTCAACATTGAAAAACTACAACAACCACAACATTGAAAAACACCAACAAATACAGCAACAACCTCAACATTGAAAAACAACAACAACCTCAACATTGAAAAACACCTACAAATTCAACAACAACCTCAACATTGAAAAACACCAACAAATTCAGCAACAACCTCAACATTGAAAAACAACAACAACCTCAACATTGAAAAACACCAACAAATTCAGCAACAACCTCAACATTGAAAAACAACAACAACCTGAGCATTGAAAAACACGAACAAATTCAAAAACAACCTCAACATTGAAAAACACCAATAAATTCAACAACAACCTCAACATTGAAAAACAACACAAACCTCAACATTGAAAAACACCAACAAATTCAACAACAACCTCAACATTGAAAAACACCAACAAATTAAGCAACAACCTCAACATTGAAAAACAACAACAATCTCAACATTGAAAAACACCAACAAATTCAACAACAACGTCAACATTGAAAAACAACAACAACCTCAACATTGAAAAACACCAACAAATTCAACAACAACCTCAACATTGAAAAACAACAACAACCTCAACATTGAAAAATACCAACAAATTCAACAACTTCAACATTGAAAAACACCAACAAATTCAACAACAACCTCGAAATTGAAAAACACCAACAAATTCAACAACAACCTCAACATTGAAAAACAACAACAACCTCAACATTGAAAAACACCAACAAATTCAACAACAACCTCAACATTGAAAAACAACAACAACCTCAACATTGAAAAACACCAACAAATTCAACAACAGCCTCAACAATGAAAAACACCAACAAATTCAACAACCACCTCAACATTGAAAAACACCAACAAATTCAACAACAACCCCAAATTTGAAAAACAACAACAACCTCAACATGGAAAAACACCAACAAATTCAACAACAACCTCAACATTGAAAAACAACAACAACCTCAAATTTGCAAAACACCAACAAATTCAACAACAACCTCAACATTTAAAAACAACAACAACCTCAACATTGAAAAACACCAACAAATTCAACAACAACCTCAACATTGAAAAACACCAACAAATTCAACAACAACTTCAACATTGAAAAACACCAACAAATTCAACAACTACCTCGACATTGAAAAACACCAACAAATTCAACAACAACCTCAACATTGAATAACTACAACAACCTCAACATTGAAAAACACCAACAAATACAACAACAACCTCAACATTGAAAAACAACAACAACCTCAACATTGAAAAACACCAACAAATTCAACAACAACCTCAACATTGAAAAACAACAACAACCTAAACATTGAAAAACACCAACAAATTCAACAACAACCTCAACATTGAAAAACAACAACAACCTCAACATTGAAAAACACCAACAAATTCAACAACAACCTCAACAATGAAAAACACCAACAAATTCAACAACAACCTCAACATTGAAAAAGAACAACAAATTCAACAACTACCTCGACATTGAAAAACACCAACAAATTCAACAACAACCTCAACATTGAATAACTACAACAACCTCAACATTGAAAAACACCAACAAATACAACAACAACCTCAACATAGAAAAACAACAACAACCTCAACATTGAAAAACACCAACAAATTCAACAACAACCTCAACACTGAAAAACAACAACTACCTCAACGTTGAAAAACAACAACAAATTCAACAACAACCTCAACATTGAAAAACAACAACAACCTCAACATTGAAAAACACCAACAAATTCAACAACAACCTCAACATTGAAAAACAACAACAACCTCAACATTGAAAAACACCAACAAATTCAACAACAACCTCAACAATGAAAAACACCAACAAATTCAACAACAACCTCAACATTGAAAAAGAACAACAAATTCAACAACTACCTCGACATTGAAAAACACCAACAAATTCAACAACAACCTCAACATTGAATAACTACAACAACCTCAACATTGAAAAACACCAACAAATACAACAACAACCTCAACATTGAAAAACAACAACAACCTCAACATTGAAAAACACCAACAAATTCAACAACAACCTCAACACTGAAAAACAACAACAACCTCAACGTTGAAAAACAACAACAAATTCAACAACAACTTCAACATTGAAAAACACCAACAAATTCAACAACAACCTCAACATTGAAAAACAACAACAACCTCAACATTGAAAAACACCAACAAATTTAACAACAAACTCAACTTTGAAAAACAACAACAACCTCAACATGGAAAAACACCAACAAATTCAACAACAACCTCAACATTGAAAAACAACAACAACCTCAACATTGAAAAACACCAACAAATTCAACAACAACGTCAACATTGAAAAACAACAACAACCTCAACATTGAAAAACACCAACAAATTCAACAACAACCTCAACAATGAAAAACACCAACAAATTCAACAACAACCTCAACATTGAAAAACACCAACAAATTTAACAACAACCTCAAATTTGAAAAACGACAACAACCTCAACATGGAAAAACACCAACAAATTCAACAACAACCTCAACATTGAAAAACAACAACAACCTCAACAAGGAAAAACACCAAAAAATTCAACAACAACCTCAACATTGAAAAACAACAACAACCTCAAATTTGCAAAACACCAACAAATTCAACAACAACCTCAACATTTAAAAACAACAACAACCTCAACTTTGAAAAACACCAACAAATTCAACAACAACCTCAACATTGAAAAACACCAACAAATTCAACGACAACTTCAACATTGAAAAACACCAACAAATTCATCAAGTACCTCGACATTGAAAAACACCAACAAATTCAACAACAACCTCAACATTGAATAACTACAACAACCTCAACATTGAAAAACACCAACAAATACAACAACAACCTCAACATTGAAAAACAACAACAACCTCAACATTGAAAAACACCAACAAATTCAACAACCTCAACATTGAAATACAACAACAACCTCAACATTGAAAAACAACAACAAATTCAACAACAACTTCAACATTGAAAAACACCAACAAATTCAACAACAACCTCAACATTGAAAAACAACAACAACCTCAACATTGAAAAACACCAACAAATTCAACAACTTCAACATTGAAAAACACCAACAAGTTCAACAACAACCTCAACATTGAAAAACACCAACAAATTCAACAACAACCTCAACAATGAAAAACACCAACAAATTCAACAACAACCTCAACATTGAAAAACACCAACAAATTTAACAACAGCCTCAACTTTGAAAAACAACAACAACCTCAACATGGAAAAACACCAACAAATTCTACAACAACCTCAACATTGAACAACAACAACCTCAAAATTGAAAAAAACCAACAAATTCAACAACAACCTCAACATTTAAACACAACAACCTCAACATTGAAAAACACCAACAACCTCAACAACAACCTCAACATTGAAAAACACCAACAAATTCAACAACAACCTCAACATTGAAAAAGACCAACAAATTCAACAACAACCTCAACATTGAAAAACTACAACAACCTCAACATTGAGAAACACCAACAAATACAACAACAACCTCAACATTGAAAAACAACAACAACCTCAACAATGAAAAACACCAACAAATTCAACAACAACCTCAACATTGAAAAACACCAACAAATTTAACAACAACCTCAACTTTGAAAAACAACAACAACCTCAACATTGAAAAACACCAACAAATTCAACAATAACCTCAACATTGAAAAACAACAACAACCTCAACATTGAAAAACACCAACAAATTCAACAACAACCTCAACAATGAAAAACACCAACAAATTCAACAACAACCTCAACATTGAAAAACACCAACAAATTCAACAATAACCTCAACATTGAAAAACAACAACAACCTCAACATTGAAAAACACCAACAAATTTAACAACAAACTCAACTTTGAAAAACAACAACAACCTCAACATGGAAAAACACCAACAAATTCAACAACAACCTCAACATTGAAAAACAACAACAACCTCAACATTGAAAAACACCAACAAATTCAACAACAACGTCAACATTGAAAAACAACAACAACCTCAACATTGAAAAACACCAACAAATTCAACAACAACCTCAACAATGAAAAACACCAACAAATTCAACAACAACCTCAACATTGAAAAACACCAACAAATTTAACAACAACCTCAAATTTGAAAAACGACAACAACCTCAACATGGAAAAACACCAACAAATTCAACAACAACCTCAACATTGAAAAACAACAACAACCTCAACAAGGAAAAACACCAAAAAATTCAACAACAACCTCAACATTGAAAAACAACAACAACCTCAAATTTGCAAAACACCAACAAATTCAACAACAACCTCAACATTTAAAAACAACAACAACCTCAACTTTGAAAAACACCAACAAATTCAACAACAACCTCAACATTGAAAAACACCAACAAATTCAACGACAACTTCAACATTGAAAAACACCAACAAATTCATCAAGTACCTCGACATTGAAAAACACCAACAAATTCAACAACAACCTCAACATTGAATAACTACAACAACCTCAACATTGAAAAACACCAACAAATACAACAACAACCTCAACATTGAAAAACAACAACAACCTCAACATTGAAAAACACCAACAAATTCAACAACCTCAACATTGAAATACAACAACAACCTCAACATTGAAAAACAACAACAAATTCAACAACAACTTCAACATTGAAAAACACCAACAAATTCAACAACAACCTCAACATTGAAAAACAACAACAACCTCAACATTGAAAAACACCAACAAATTCAACAACTTCAACATTGAAAAACACCAACAAGTTCAACAACAACCTCAACATTGAAAAACACCAACAAATTCAACAACAACCTCAACAATGAAAAACACCAACAAATTCAACAACAACCTCAACATTGAAAAACACCAACAAATTTAACAACAGCCTCAACTTTGAAAAACAACAACAACCTCAACATGGAAAAACACCAACAAATTCTACAACAACCTCAACATTGAACAACAACAACCTCAAAATTGAAAAACACCAACAAATTCAACAACAACCTCAACATTTAAACACAACAACCTCAACATTGAAAAACACCAACAACCTCAACAACAACCTCAACATTGAAAAACACCAACAAATTCAACAACAACCTCAACATTGAAAAAGACCAACAAATTCAACAACAACCTCAACATTGAAAAACTACAACAACCTCAACATTGAGAAACACCAACAAATACAACAACAACCTCAACATTGAAAAACAACAACAACCTCAACAATGAAAAACACCAACAAATTCAACAACAACCTCAACATTGAAAAACACCAACAAATTTAACAACAACCTCAACTTTGAAAAACAACAACAACCTCAACATTGAAAAACACCAACAAATTCAACAATAACCTCAACATTGAAAAACAACAACAACCTCAACATTGAAAAACACCAACAAATTCAACAACAACCTCAACAATGAAAAACACCAACAAATTCAACAACAACCTCAACATTGAAAAACACCAACAAATTTAACAACAACCTCAACTTTGAAAAACAACAACAACCTCAACATGTAAAAACACCAACAAATTCAACAACAACCTCAACATTGAAAAACAACAACAACCTCAACATTGAAAAACACCAACAAATTCATCAACAACCTCAACAATGAAAAACACCAACAAATTCAACAACAACGTCAACATTGAAAAACACCAACAAATTTAACAACAACCTCAACTTTGAAAAACAACAACAACCGCAAGATGGAAAAACACCAACAAATTCAACAACAACCTCAACATTGAACAACAACAACCTCAAAATTGAAAAACACCAACAAATTCAACAACAACCTCAACATTTAAACACAACAACAACCTCAACATTGAAAAACACCAACAAATTCAACAACAACCTCAACATTGAAAAACACCAACAAATTCAACAAAAACTTCAACATTGAAAAACACCAACAAATTCAACAACAACCTCAACATTGAAAAAGACCAACAAATTCAACAACAACCTCAACATTGAAAAACTACAACAACCTCAACATTGAAAAACACCAACAAATTCAACAACAACCACAACATTGAAAAAGAACAACAACCTCAACATTGAAAAACAACAACAACCTCAACATTGAAAAACACCAACAAATTCAACAACAACTTCAACATTGAAAAACACCAACAAATTCAACAACAACCTCGAAATTGAAAAACACCAACAAATTCAACAACAACCTCAACATTGAAAAACAACAACAACCTCAACATTGAAAAACACCAACAAATTCAAAAACAAGCTCAACATTGAAAAACAACAACAACCTCAACATTGAAAAACACCAACAAATTCAACAACAACCTCAACAATGAAAAACATCAACAAAATCAACAACAACCTCAACATTGAAAAACACCAACAAATTTAACAACAACCTAAACTTTGAAAAACAACAACATCCTCAACATGGAAAAACACCAACAAATTCAACAGCAACCTCAACATTGAAAAACAAAAACAACCTCAAAATTGAAAAACACCAACAAATTCAACAACAACCTCAACATTTAAAAACAACAACAACCTCAACATTGAAAAACACCAACAAATTCAACAACAACCTCAACATTGAAAAACACAAACAAATTCAACAACAACTTCAACATTGAAAAACACCAACAAATTCAACAACAACCTCAACATTGAAAAACTTCAACAACCACAACATTGAAAAACACCAACAAATACAGCAACAACCTCAACATTGAAAAACAACAACAACCTCAACATTGAAAAACACCAACAAATTCAACAACAACCTCAACATTGAAAAACAACAACAACCTCAACATTGAAAAATACCAACAAATTCAACAACTTCAACATTGAAAAACACCAACAAATTCAACAACAACCTCGAAATTGAAAAACACCAACAAATTCAACAACAACCTCAACATTGAAAAACAACAACAACCTCAACATTGAAAAACACCAACAAATTCAACAACAACCTCAACATTGAAAAACAACAACAACCTCAACATTGAAAAACACCAACAAATTCAACAACAGCCTCAACAATGAAAAACACCAACAAATTCAACAACCACCTCAACATTGAAAAACACCAACAAATTCAACAACAACCTCAACTTTGAAAAACAACAACAACCTCAACATGGAAAAACACCAACAAATTCAACAACAACCTCAACATTGAAAAACAACAACAACCTCAAATTTGCTAAACACCAAGAAATTCAACAACAACCTCAACATTTAAAAACAACAACAACCTCAACATTGAAAAACACCAACAAATTCAACAACAACCTCAACATTGAAAAACACCAACAAATTCAACAACAACTTCAACATTGAAAAACACCAACAAATTCAACAACTACCTCGACATTGAAAAACACCAACAAATTCAACAACAACCTCAACATTGAATGACTACAACAACCTCAACATTGAAAAACACCAACAAATACAACAACAACCTCAACATTGAAAAACAACAACAACCTCAACATTGAAAAACACCAACAAATTCAACAACAACCTCAACATTGAAAAACAACAACAACCTCAACATTGAAAAACACCAACAAATTCAACAACAACCTCAACATTGAAAAACAACAACAACCTCAACATTGAAAAACACCAACAAATTCAACAACAACCTCAACAATGAAAAACACCAACAAATTCAACAACAACCTCAACATTGAAAAAGAACAACAAATTCAACAACTACCTCGACATTGAAAAACACCAACAAATTCAACAACAACCTCAACATTGAATAACTACAACAACCTCAACATTGAAAAACACCAACAAATACAACAACAACCTCAACATTGAAAAACAACAACAACCTCAACATTGAAAAACACCAACAAATTCAACAACAACCTCAACACTGAAAAACAACAACAACCTCAACGTTGAAAAACAACAACAAATTCAACAACAACTTCAACATTGAAAAACACCAACAAATTCAACAACAACCTCAACATTGAAAAACAACAACAACCTCAACATTGAAAAACACCAACAAATTTAACAACAAACTCAACTTTGAAAAACAACAACAACCTCAACATGGAAAAACACCAACAAATTCAACAACAACCTCAACATTGAAAAACAACAACAACCTCAACATTGAAAAACACCAACAAATTCAACAACAAGCTCAACATTGAAAAACAACAACAACCTCAACATTGAAAAACACCAACAAATTCAACAACAACCTCAACAATGAAAAACATCAACAAAATCAACAACAACCTCAACATTGAAAAACACCAACAAATTTAACAACAACCTCAACTTTGAAAAACAACAACAACCTCAACATGGAAAAACACCAACAAATTCAACAACAACCTCAACATTGAAAAACAACAACAACCTCAAAATTGAAAAACACCAACAAATTCAACAACAACCTCAACATTTAAAAACAACAACAACCTCAACATTGAAAAACACCAACAAATTCAACAACAACCTCAACATTGAAAAACACAAACAAATTCAACAACAACTTCAACATTGAAAAACACCAACAAATTCAACAACAACCTCAACATTGAAAAACTACAACAACCACAACATTGAAAAACACCAACAAATACAGCAACAACCTCAACATTGAAAAACAACAACAACCTCAACATTGAAAAACACCAACAAATTCAACAACAACCTCAACATTGAAAAACACCAACAAATTCAGCAACAACCTCAACATTGAAAAACAACAACAACCTCAACATTGAAAAACACCAACAAATTCAGCAACAACCTCAACATTGAAAAACAACAACAACCTGAGCATTGAAAAACACGAACAAATTCAACAACAACCTCAACATTGAAAAACACCAACAAATTCAACAACAACCTCAACATTGAAAAACAAAACAAACCTCAACATTGAAAAACACCAACAAATTCAACAACAACCTCAACATTGAAAAACACCAACAAATTAAGCAACAACCTCAACATTGAAAAACAACAACAACCTCAACATTGAAAAACACCAACAAATTCAACAACAACCTCAACATTGAAAAACAACAACAACCTCAACATTGAAAAACACCAACAAATTCAACAACAACTTCAACATTGAAAATCACCAACAAATTCAACAACAAGCTCAACATTGAAAAACAACAACAACCTCAACATTGAAAAACACCAACAAATTCAACAACTTCAACATTGAAAAACACCAACAAGTTCAACAACAACCTCAACATTGAAAAACACCAACAAATTCAACAACAACCTCAACAATGAAAAACACCAACAAATTCAACAACAACCTCAACATTGAAAAACACCAACAAATTTAACAACAGCCTCAACTTTGAAAAACAACAACAACCTCAACATGGAAAAACACCAACAAATTCTACAACAACCTCAACATTGAACAACAACAACCTCAAAATTGAAAAACACCAACAAATTCAACAACAACCTCAACATTTAAACACAACAACCTCAACATTGAAAAACACCAACAACCTCAACAACAACCTCAACATTGAAAAACACCAACAAATTCAACAACAACCTCAACATTGAAAAAGACCAACAAATTCAACAACAACCTCAACATTGAAAAACTACAACAACCTCAACATTGAGAAACACCAACAAATACAACAACAACCTCAACATTGAAAAACAACAACAACCTCAACAATGAAAAACACCAACAAATTCAACAACAACCTCAACATTGAAAAACACCAACAAATTTAACAACAACCTCAACTTTGAAAAACAACAACAACCTCAACATTGAAAAACACCAACAAATTCAACAATAACCTCAACATTGAAAAACAACAACAACCTCAACATTGAAAAACACCAACAAATTCAACAACAACCTCAACAATGAAAAACACCAACAAATTCAACAACAACCTCAACATTGAAAAACACCAACAAATTTAACAACAACCTCAACTTTGAAAAACAACAACAACCTCAACATGTAAAAACACCAACAAATTCAACAACAACCTCAACATTGAAAAACAACAACAACCTCAACATTGAAAAACACCAACAAATTCATCAACAACCTCAACAATGAAAAACACCAACAAATTCAACAACAACGTCAACATTGAAAAACACCAACAAATTTAACAACAACCTCAACTTTGAAAAACAACAACAACCGCAAGATGGAAAAACACCAACAAATTCAACAACAACCTCAACATTGAACAACAACAACCTCAAAATTGAAAAACACCAACAAATTCAACAACAACCTCAACATTTAAACACAACAACAACCTCAACATTGAAAAACACCAACAAATTCAACAACAACCTCAACATTGAAAAACACCAACAAATTCAACAAAAACTTCAACATTGAAAAACACCAACAAATTCAACAACAACCTCAACATTGAAAAAGACCAACAAATTCAACAACAACCTCAACATTGAAAAACTACAACAACCTCAACATTGAAAAACACCAACAAATTCAACAACAACCACAACATTGAAAAAGAACAACAACCTCAACATTGAAAAACAACAACAACCTCAACATTGAAAAACACCAACAAATTCAACAACAACTTCAACATTGAAAAACACCAACAAATTCAACAACAACCTCGAAATTGAAAAACACCAACAAATTCAACAACAACCTCAACATTGAAAAACAACAACAACCTCAACATTGAAAAACACCAACAAATTCAAAAACAAGCTCAACATTGAAAAACAACAACAACCTCAACATTGAAAAACACCAACAAATTCAACAACAACCTCAACAATGAAAAACATCAACAAAATCAACAACAACCTCAACATTGAAAAACACCAACAAATTTAACAACAACCTAAACTTTGAAAAACAACAACATCCTCAACATGGAAAAACACCAACAAATTCAACAGCAACCTCAACATTGAAAAACAAAAACAACCTCAAAATTGAAAAACACCAACAAATTCAACAACAACCTCAACATTTAAAAACAACAACAACCTCAACATTGAAAAACACCAACAAATTCAACAACAACCTCAACATTGAAAAACACAAACAAATTCAACAACAACTTCAACATTGAAAAACACCAACAAATTCAACAACAACCTCAACATTGAAAAACTACAACAACCACAACATTGAAAAACACCAACAAATACAGCAACAACCTCAACATTGAAAAACAACAACAACCTCAACATTGAAAAACACCAACAAATTCAACAACAACCTCAACATTGAAAAACAACAACAACCTCAACATTGAAAAATACCAACAAATTCAACAACTTCAACATTGAAAAACACCAACAAATTCAACAACAACCTCGAAATTGAAAAACACCAACAAATTCAACAACAACCTCAACATTGAAAAACAACAACAACCTCAACATTGAAAAACACCAACAAATTCAACAACAACCTCAACATTGAAAAACAACAACAACCTCAACATTGAAAAACACCAACAAATTCAACAACAGCCTCAACAATGAAAAACACCAACAAATTCAACAACCACCTCAACATTGAAAAACACCAACAAATTCAACAACAACCTCAACTTTGAAAAACAACAACAACCTCAACATGGAAAAACACCAACAAATTCAACAACAACCTCAACATTGAAAAACAACAACAACCTCAAATTTGCTAAACACCAACAAATTCAACAACAACCTCAACATTTAAAAACAACAACAACCTCAACATTGAAAAACACCAACAAATTCAACAACAACCTCAACATTGAAAAACACCAACAAATTCAACAACAACTTCAACATTGAAAAACACCAACAAATTCAACAACTACCTCGACATTGAAAAACACCAACAAATTCAACAACAACCTCAACATTGAATAACTACAACAACCTCAACATTGAAAAACACCAACAAATACAACAACAACCTCAACATTGAAAAACAACAACAACCTCAACATTGAAAAACACCAACAAATTCAACAACAACCTCAACATTGAAAAACAACAACAACCTCAACATTGAAAAACACCAACAAATTCAACAACAACCTCAACATTGAAAAACAACAACAAATTCAACAACAACTTCAACATTGAAAAACACCAACAAATTCAACAACAACCTCAACATCGAAAAACTACAACAACCACAACATTGAAAAACACCAACAAATACAGCAACAACCTCAACATTGAAAAACAACAACAACCTCAACATTGAAAAACACCAACAAATTCAACAACAACCTCAACATTGAAAAACAACAACAACCTCAACATTGAAAAATACCAACAAATTCAACAACTTCAACATTGAAAAACACCAACAAATTCAACAACAACCTCGAAATTGAAAAACACCAACAAATTCAACAACAACCTCAACATTGAAAAACAACAACAACCTCAACATTGAAAAACACCAACAAATTCAACAACAACCTCAACATTGAAAAACAACAACAACCTCAACATTGAAAAACACCAACAAATTCAACAACAGCCTCAACAATGAAAAACACCAACAAATTCAACAACCACCTCAACATTGAAAAACACCAACAAATTCAACAACAACCTCAACTTTGAAAAACAACAACAACCTCAACATGGAAAAACACCAACAAATTCAACAACAACCTCAACATTGAAAAACAACAACAACCTCAAATTTGCTAAACACCAACAAATTCAACAACAACCTCAACATTTAAAAACAACAACAACCTCAACATTGAAAAACACCAACAAATTCAACAACAACCTCAACATTGAAAAACACCAACAAATTCAACAACAACTTCAACATTGAAAAACACCAACAAATTCAACAACTACCTCGACATTGAAAAACACCAACAAATTCAACAACAACCTCAACATTGAATAACTACAACAACCTCAACATTGAAAAACACCAACAAATACAACAACAACCTCAACATTGAAAAACAACAACAACCTCAACATTGAAAAACACCAACAAATTCAACAACAACCTCAACATTGAAAAACAACAACAACCTCAACATTGAAAAACACCAACAAATTCAACAACAACCTCAACATTGAAAAACAACAACAACCTCAACATTGAAAAACACCAACAAATTCAACAACAACCTCAACAATGAAAAACACCAACAAATTCAACAACAACCTCAACATTGAAAAAGAACAACAAATTCAACAACTACCTCGACATTGAAAAACACCAACAAATTCAACAACAACCTCAACATTGAATAACTACAACAACCTCAACATTGAAAAACACCAACAAATACAACAACAACCTCAACATTGAAAAACAACAACAACCTCAACATTGAAAAACACCAACAAATTCAACAACAACCTCAACACTGAAAAACAACAACAACCTCAACGTTGAAAAACAACAACAAATTCAACAACAACTTCAACATTGAAAAACACCAACAAATTCAACAACAACCTCAACATTGAAAAACAACAACAACCTCAACATTGAAAAACACCAACAAATTTAACAACAAACTCAACTTTGAAAAACAACAACAACCTCAACATGGAAAAACACCAACAAATTCAACAACAACCTCAACATTGAAAAACAACAACAACCTCAACATTGAAAAACACCAACAAATTCAACAACAAGCTCAACATTGAAAAACAACAACAACCTCAACATTGAAAAACACCAACAAATTCAACAACAACCTCAACAATGAAAAACATCAACAAAATCAACAACAACCTCAACATTGAAAAACACCAACAAATTTAACAACAACCTCAACTTTGAAAAACAACAACAACCTCAACATGGAAAAACACCAACAAATTCAACAACAACCTCAACATTGAAAAACAACAACAACCTCAAAATTGAAAAACACCAACAAATTCAACAACAACCTCAACATTTAAAAACAACAACAACCTCAACATTGAAAAACACCAACAAATTCAACAACAACCTCAACATTGAAAAACACAAACAAATTCAACAACAACTTCAACATTGAAAAACACCAACAAATTCAACAACAACCTCAACATTGAAAAACTACAACAACCACAACATTGAAAAACACCAACAAATACAGCAACAACCTCAACATTGAAAAACAACAACAACCTCAACATTGAAAAACACCAACAAATTCAACAACAACCTCAACATTGAAAAACACCAACAAATTCAGCAACAACCTCAACATTGAAAAACAACAACAACCTCAACATTGAAAAACACCAACAAATTCAGCAACAACCTCAACATTGAAAAACAACAACAACCTGAGCATTGAAAAACACGAACAAATTCAACAACAACCTCAACATTGAAAAACACCAACAAATTCAACAACAACCTCAACATTGAAAAACAAAACAAACCTCAACATTGAAAAACACCAACAAATTCAACAACAACCTCAACATTGAAAAACACCAACAAATTAAGCAACAACATCAACATTGAAAAACAACAACAACCTCAACATTGAAAAACACCAACAAATTCAACAACAACCTCAACATTGAAAAACAACAACAACCTCAACATTGAAAAACACCAACAAATTCAACAACAACTTCAACATTGAAAAACACCAACAAATTCAACAACAACCTCAACATTGAAAAACAACAACAACCTCAACATTGAAAAACACCAACAAATTCAACAACTTCAACATTGAAAAACACCAACAAGTTCAACAACAACCTCAACATTGAAAAACACCAACAAATTCAACAACAACCTCAACAATGAAAAACACCAACAAATTCAACAACAACCTCAACATTGAAAAACACCAACAAATTTAACAACAGCCTCAACTTTGAAAAACAACAACAACCTCAACATGGAAAAACACCAACAAATTCTACAACAACCTCAACATTGAACAACAACAACCTCAAAATTGAAAAACACCAACAAATTCAACAACAACCTCAACATTTAAACACAACAACCTCAACATTGAAAAACACCAACAACCTCAAGAACAACCTCAACATTGAAAAACACCAACAAATTCAACAACAACCTCAACATTGAAAAAGACCAACAAATTCAACAACAACCTCAACATTGAAAAACTACAACAACCTCAACATTGAGAAACACCAACAAATACAACAACAACCTCAACATTGAAAAACAACAACAACCTCAACAATGAAAAACACCAACAAATTCAACAACAACCTCAACATTGAAAAACACCAACAAATTTAACAACAACCTCAACTTTGAAAAACAACAACAACCTCAACATTGAAAAACACCAACAAATTCAACAATAACCTCAACATTGAAAAACAACAACAACCTCAACATTGAAAAACACCAACAAATTCAACAACAACCTCAACAATGAAAAACACCAACAAATTCAACAACAACCTCAACATTGAAAAACACCAACAAATTTAACAACAACCTCAACTTTGAAAAACAACAACAACCTCAACATGTAAAAACACCAACAAATTCAACAACAACCTCAACATTGAAAAACAACAACAACCTCAACATTGAAAAACACCAACAAATTCATCAACAACCTCAACAATGAAAAACACCAACAAATTCAACAACAACGTCAACATTGAAAAACACCAACAAATTTAACAACAACCTCAACTTTGAAAAACAACAACAACCGCAAGATGGAAAAACACCAACAAATTCAACAACAACCTCAACATTGAACAACAACAACCTCAAAATTGAAAAACACCAACAAATTCAACAACAACCTCAACATTTAAACACAACAACAACCTCAACATTGAAAAACACCAACAAATTCAACAACAACCTCAACATTGAAAAACACCAACAAATTCAACAAAAACTTCAACATTGAAAAACACCAACAAATTCAACAACAACCTCAACATTGAAAAAGACCAACAAATTCAACAACAACCTCAACATTGAAAAACTACAACAACCTCAACATTGAAAAACACCAACAAATTCAACAACAACCACAACATTGAAAAAGAACAACAACCTCAACATTGAAAAACAACAACAACCTCAACATTGAAAAACACCAACAAATTCAACAACAACTTCAACATTGAAAAACACCAACAAATTCAACAACAACCTCGAAATTGAAAAACACCAACAAATTCAACAACAACCTCAACATTGAAAAACAACAACAACCTCAACATTGAAAAACACCAACAAATTCAAAAACAAGCTCAACATTGAAAAACAACAACAACCTCAACATTGAAAAACACCAACAAATTCAACAACAACCTCAACAATGAAAAACATCAACAAAATCAACAACAACCTCAACATTGAAAAACACCAACAAATTTAACAACAACCTAAACTTTGAAAAACAACAACATCCTCAACATGGAAAAACACCAACAAATTCAACAGCAACCTCAACATTGAAAAACAAAAACAACCTCAAAATTGAAAAACACCAACAAATTCAACAACAACCTCAACATTTAAAAACAACAACAACCTCAACATTGAAAAACACCGACAAATTCAACAACAACCTCAACATTGAAAAACACAAACAAATTCAACAACAACTTCAACATTGAAAAACACCAACAAATTCAACAACCTCAACATTGAAAAACTACAACAACCACAACATTGAAAAACACCAACAAATACAGCAACAACCTCAACATTGAAAAACAACAACAACCTCAACATTGAAAAACACCAACAAATTCAACAACAACCTCAACATTGAAAAACAACAACAACCTCAACATTGAAAAATACCAACAAATTCAACAACTTCAACATTGAAAAACACCAACAAATTCAACAACAACCTCGAAATTGAAAAACACCAACAAATTCAACAACAACCTCAACATTGAAAAACAACAACAACCTCAACATTGAAAAACACCAACAAATTCAACAACAACCTCAACATTGAAAAACAACAACAACCTCAACATTGAAAAACACCAACAAATTCAACAACAGCCTCAACAATGAAAAACACCAACAAATTCAACAACCACCTCAACATTGAAAAACACCAACAAATTCAACAACAACCTCAACTTTGAAAAACAACAACAACCTCAACATGGAAAAACACCAACAAATTCAACAACAACCTCAACATTGAAAAACAACAACAACCTCAAATTTGCTAAACACCAACAAATTCAACAACAACCTCAACATTTAAAAACAACAACAACCTCAACATTGAAAAACACCAACAAATTCAACAACAACCTCAACATTGAAAAACACCAACAAATTCAACAACAACTTCAACATTGAAAAACACCAACAAATTCAACAACTACCTCGACATTGAAAAACACCAACAAATTCAACAACAACCTCAACATTGAATAACTACAACAACCTCAACATTGAAAAACACCAACAAATACAACAACAACCTCAACATTGAAAAACAACAACAACCTCAACATTGAAAAACACCAACAAATTCAACAACAACCTCAACATTGAAAAACAACAACAACCTCAACATTGAAAAACACCAACAAATTCAACAACAACCTCAACATTGAAAAACAACAACAACCTCAACATTGAAAAACACCAACAAATTCAACAACAACCTCAACAATGAAAAACACCAACAAATTCAACAACAACCTCAACATTGAAAAAGAACAACAAATTCAACAACTACCTCGACATTGAAAAACACCAACAAATTCAACAACAACCTCAACATTGAATAACTACAACAACCTCAACATTGAAAAACACCAACAAATACAACAACAACCTCAACATTGAAAAACAACAACAACCTCAACATTGAAAAACACCAACAAATTCAACAACAACCTCAACACTGAAAAACAACAACAACCTCAATGTTGAAAAACAACAACAAATTCAACAACAACCTCAACATTGAAAAACACCAACAAATTCAACAACAACCTCAACAATGAAAAACACCAACAAATTCAACAACAACCTCAACATTGAAAAACACCAACAAATTTAACAACAGCCTCAACTTTGAAAAACAACAACAACCTCAACATGGAAAAACACCAACAAATTCTACAACAACCTCAACATTGAACAACAACAACCTCAAAATTGAAAAACACCAACAAATTCAACAACAACCTCAACATTTAAACACAACAACCTCAACATTGAAAAACACCAACAACCTCAAGAACAACCTCAACATTGAAAAACACCAACAAATTCAACAACAACCTCAACATTGAAAAAGACCAACAAATTCAACAACAACCTCAACATTGAAAAACTACAACAACCTCAACATTGAGAAACACCAACAAATACAACAACAACCTCAACATTGAAAAACAACAACAACCTCAACAATGAAAAACACCAACAAATTCAACAACAACCTCAACATTGAAAAACACCAACAAATTTAACAACAACCTCAACTTTGAAAAACAACAACAACCTCAACATTGAAAAACACCAACAAATTCAACAATAACCTCAACATTGAAAAACAACAACAACCTCAACATTGAAAAACACCAACAAATTCAACAACAACCTCAACAATGAAAAACACCAACAAATTCAACAACAACCTCAACATTGAAAAACACCAACAAATTTAACAACAACCTCAACTTTGAAAAACAACAACAACCTCAACATGTAAAAACACCAACAAATTCAACAACAACCTCAACATTGAAAAACAACAACAACCTCAACATTGAAAAACACCAACAAATTCATCAACAACCTCAACAATGAAAAACACCAACAAATTCAACAACAACGTCAACATTGAAAAACACCAACAAATTTAACAACAACCTCAACTTTGAAAAACAACAACAACCGCAAGATGGAAAAACACCAACAAATTCAACAACAACCTCAACATTGAACAACAACAACCTCAAAATTGAAAAACACCAACAAATTCAACAACAACCTCAACATTTAAACACAACAACAACCTCAACATTGAAAAACACCAACAAATTCAACAACAACCTCAACATTGAAAAACACCAACAAATTCAACAAAAACTTCAACATTGAAAAACACCAACAAATTCAACAACAACCTCAACATTGAAAAAGACCAACAAATTCAACAACAACCTCAACATTGAAAAACTACAACAACCTCAACATTGAAAAACACCAACAAATTCAACAACAACCACAACATTGAAAAAGAACAACAACCTCAACATTGAAAAACAACAACAACCTCAACATTGAAAAACACCAACAAATTCAACAACAACTTCAACATTGAAAAACACCAACAAATTCAACAACAACCTCGAAATTGAAAAACACCAACAAATTCAACAACAACCTCAACATTGAAAAACAACAACAACCTCAACATTGAAAAACACCAACAAATTCAAAAACAAGCTCAACATTGAAAAACAACAACAACCTCAACATTGAAAAACACCAACAAATTCAACAACAACCTCAACAATGAAAAACATCAACAAAATCAACAACAACCTCAACATTGAAAAACACCAACAAATTTAACAACAACCTAAACTTTGAAAAACAACAACATCCTCAACATGGAAAAACACCAACAAATTCAACAGCAACCTCAACATTGAAAAACAAAAACAACCTCAAAATTGAAAAACACCAACAAATTCAACAACAACCTCAACATTTAAAAACAACAACAACCTCAACATTGAAAAACACCAACAAATTCAACAACAACCTCAACATTGAAAAACACAAACAAATTCAACAACAACTTCAACATTGAAAAACACCAACAAATTCAACAACCTCAACATTGAAAAACTACAACAACCACAACATTGAAAAACACCAACAAATACAGCAACAACCTCAACATTGAAAAACAACAACAACCTCAACATTGAAAAACACCAACAAATTCAACAACAACCTCAACATTGAAAAACAACAACAACCTCAACATTGAAAAATACCAACAAATTCAACAACTTCAACATTGAAAAACACCAACAAATTCAACAACAACCTCGAAATTGAAAAACACCAACAAATTCAACAACAACCTCAACATTGAAAAACAACAACAACCTCAACATTGAAAAACACCAACAAATTCAACAACAACCTCAACATTGAAAAACAACAACAACCTCAACATTGAAAAACACCAACAAATTCAACAACAGCCTCAACAATGAAAAACACCAACAAATTCAACAACCACCTCAACATTGAAAAACACCAACAAATTCAACAACAACCTCAACTTTGAAAAACAACAACAACCTCAACATGGAAAAACACCAACAAATTCAACAACAACCTCAACATTGAAAAACAACAACAACCTCAAATTTGCTAAACACCAACAAATTCAACAACAACCTCAACATTTAAAAACAACAACAACCTCAACATTGAAAAACACCAACAAATTCAACAACAACCTCAACATTGAAAAACACCAACAAATTCAACAACAACTTCAACATTGAAAAACACCAACAAATTCAACAACTACCTCGACATTGAAAAACACCAACAAATTCAACAACAACCTCAACATTGAATAACTACAACAACCTCAACATTGAAAAACACCAACAAATACAACAACAACCTCAACATTGAAAAACAACAACAACCTCAACATTGAAAAACACCAACAAATTCAACAACAACCTCAACATTGAAAAACAACAACAACCTCAACATTGAAAAACACCAACAAATTCAACAACAACCTCAACATTGAAAAACAACAACAACCTCAACATTGAAAAACACCAACAAATTCAACAACAACCTCAACAATGAAAAACACCAACAAATTCAACAACAACCTCAACTTTGAAAAAGAACAACAAATTCAACAACTACCTCGACATTGAAAAACACCAACAAATTCAACAACAACCTCAACATTGAATAACTACAACAACCTCAACATTGAAAAACACCAACAAATACAACAACAACCTCAACATTGAAAAACAACAACAACCTCAACATTGAAAAACACCAACAAATTCAACAACAACCTCAACACTGAAAAACAACAACAACCTCAATGTTGAAAAACAACAACAAATTCAACAACAACTTCAACATTGAAAAACACCAACAAATTCAACAACAACCTCAACATTGAAAAACAACAACAACCTCAACATTGAAAAACACCAACAAATTTAACAACAAACTCAACTTTGAAAAACAACAACAACCTCAACATGGAAAAACACCAACAAATTCAACAACAACCTCAACATTGAAAAACAACAACAACCTCAACATTGAAAAACACCAACAAATTCAACAACAAGCTCAACATTGAAAAACAACAACAACCTCAACATTGAAAAACACCAACAAATTCAACAACAACCTCAACAATGAAAAACATCAACAAAATCAACAACAACCTCAACATTGAAAAACACCAACAAATTTAACAACAACCTCAACTTTGAAAAACAACAACAACCTCAACATGGAAAAACACCAACAAATTCAACAACAACCTCAACATTGAAAAACAACAACAACCTCAAAATTGAAAAACACCAACAAATTCAACAACAACCTCAACATTTAAAAACAACAACAACCTCAACATTGAAAAACACCAACAAATTCAACAACAACCTCAACATTGAAAAACACAAACAAATTCAACAACAACTTCAACATTGAAAAACACCAACAAATTCAACAACAACCTCAACATTTAAAAACTACAACAACCACAACATTGAAAAACACCAACAAATACAGCAACAACCTCAACATTGAAAAACAACAACAACCTCAACATTGAAAAACACCAACAAATTCAACAACAACCTCAACATTGAAAAACACCAACAAATTCAGCAACAACCTCAACATTGAAAAACAACAACAACCTCAACATTGAAAAACACCAACAAATTCAGCAACAACCTCAACATTGAAAAACAACAACAACCTGAGCATTGAAAAACACGAACAAATTCAACAACAACCTCAACATTGAAAAACACCAACAAATTCAACAACAACCTCAACATTGAAAAACAAAACAAACCTCAACATTGAAAAACAACAACAAATTCAACAACAACCTCAACATTGAAAAACACCAACAAATTAAGCAACAACCTCAACATTGAAAAACAACAACAACCTCAACATTGAAAAACACCAACAAATTCAACAACAACCTCAACATTGAAAAACAACAACAACCTCAACATTGAAAAACACCAACAAATTCAACAACAACCTCAACATTGAAAAACAACAACAACCTCAACATTGAAAAACACCAACAAATTCAACAACATCAACATTGAAAAACAACAACAAATTCAACAACAACCTCGAAATTGAAAAACACCAACAAATTCAACAACAACCTCAACATTGAAAAACAACAACAACCTCAACATTGAAAAACACCAACAAATTCAACAACAACCTCAACATTGAAAAACAACAACAACCTCAACATTGAAAAACACCAACAAATTCAACAACAGCCTCAACAACGAAAAACACCAACAAATTCAACAACAACCTCAACATTGAAAAACACCAACAAATTTAACAACAACCTCAACTTTGAAAAACAACAACAACCTCAACATGGAAAAACATCAACAAATTCAACAACAACCTCAACATTGAAAAACAACAACAACCTCAAATTTGCAAAACACCAACAAATTCAACAACAACCTCAACATTTAAAAACAACAACAACCTCAACATTGAAAAACACCAGCAAATTCAACAACAACCTCAACATTGAAAAACACCAACAAATTCAACAACAACTTCAACATTGAAAAACACCAAGAAATTCAACATATACCTCGACATTGAAAAACACCAACAAATTCAACAACAACCTCAACATTGAATAACTACAACAACCTCAACATTGAAAAACACCAACAAATACAACAACAACCTCAACATTGAAAAACAACAACAACCTCAACATTGAAAAACACCAACAAATTCAACAACAACCTCAACACTGAAAAACAACAACAACCTCAACGTTGAAAAACAACAACAAATTCAACAACAACTTCAACATTGAAAAACACCAACAAATTCAACAACAACCTCAACATTGAAAAACAACAACAACCTCAACATTGAAAAACACCAACAAATTCAACAACAACCTCAACATTGAAAAACAACAACAACCTCAACATTGAAAAACACCAACAAATTCAACAACAACCTCAACAATGAAAAACACCAACAAATTCAACAACAACCTCAACATTGAAAAACACCAACAAAATTAACAACAAACTCAACTTTGAAAAACAACAACAACCTCAACATGGAAAAACACGGACAAATTCAACAACAACCTCTACATTGAAAAACAAGAACAACCTCAACATTGAAAAACACCAACCAATTCAACAACAACCTCAACATTGAAAAACAACAACAACCTCAACATTGAAAAACACCAACAAATTCAACAACAACCTCAACAATGAAAAACACCAACAAATTCAACAACAACCTCAACATTGAAAAACACCAACAAATTTAACAACAACCTCAACTTTGAAAAACAACAACAACCTCAACATGGAAAAACACCAACAAATTCAACAACAACCTCAACATTGAAAAACAACAACAACCTCAACATGGAATAACACCAACAAATTCAACAACAACCTCAACATTGAAAAACACCAACAAATTCAACGACAACTTCAACATTGAAAAACACCAACAAATTCATCAAGTACCTCGACATTGAAAAACACCAACAAATTCAACAACAACCTCAACATTGAATAACTACAACAACCTCAACATTGAAAAACACCAACAAATACAACAACAACCTCAACATTGAAAAACAACAACAACCTCAACATTGAAAAACACCAACAAATTCAACAACAACCTCAACATTGAAATACAACAACAACCTCAACATTGAAAAACAACAACAAATTCAACAACAACTTCAACATTGAAAAACACCAACAAATTCAACAACAACCTCAACATTGAAAAACAACAACAACCTCAACATTGAAAAACACCAACAAATTCAACAACTTCAACATTGAAAAACACCAACAAATTCAACAACAACCTCAACAATGAAAAAGACCAACAAATTCAACAACAACCTCAACAATGAAAAACACCAACAAATTCAACAACAACCTCAACATTGAAAAACACCAACAAATTTAACAACAACCTCAACTATGAAAAACAACAACAACCTCAACATGGAAAAACACCAACAAATTCAACAACAACCTCAACATTGAACAACAACAACCTCAAAATTGAAAAAGACCAACAAATTCAACAACAACCTCAACATTTAAACACAACAACCTCAACATTGAAAAACACCAACAACCTGAACAACAACCTCAACATTGAAAAACTACAACAACCTCAACATTGAGAAACACCAACAAATACAACAACAACCTCAACATTGAAAAACAACAACAACCTCAACAATGAAAAACACCAACAAATTCAACAACAACCTCAACATTGAAAAACACCAACAAATTTAACAACAACCTCAACTTTGAAAAACAACAACAACCTCAACATTGAAAAACACCAACAAATTCAACAACAACCTCAACATTGAAAAACAACAACAACCTCAACAATGAAAAACACCAACAAATTCAACAACAACCTCAACAATGAAAAACACCAACAAATTCAACAACAACCTCAACATTGAAAAACACCAACAAATTTAACAACAACCTCAACTTTGAAAAACAACAACAACCTCAACATGTAAAAACACCAACAAATTCAACAACAACCTCAACATTGAAAAACAACAACAACCTCAACATTGAAAAACACCAACAAATTCATCAACAACCTCAACAATGAAAAACACCAACAAATTCAACAACAACGTCAACATTGAAAAACACCAACAAATTTAACAACAACCTCAACTTTGAAAAACAACAACAACCGCAACATGGAAAAACACCAACAAATTCAACAACAACCTCAACATTGAACAACAACAACCTCAAAATTGAAAAACACCAACAAATTCAACAACAACCTCAACATTGAAAAACACCAACAAATTCAACAAAAACTTCAACATTGAAAAACACCAACAAATTCAACAACAACCTCAACATTGAAAAAGACCAACAAATTCAACAACAACCTCAACATTGAAAAACTACAACAACCTCAACATTGAAAAACACCAACAAATTCAACAACAACCTCAACATTGAAAAAGAACAACAACCTCAACATTGAAAAACAACAACAACCTCAACATTGAAAAACACCAACAAATTCAACAACAACTTCAACATTGAAAAACACCAACAAATTCAACAACAACCTCGAAATTGAAAAACACCAACAAATTCAACAACAACCTCAACATTGAAAAACAACAATAACCTCAACATTGAAAAACACCAACAAATTCAACAACAAGCTCAACATTGAAAAACAACAACAACCTCAACATTGAAAAACACCAACAAATTCAACAACAACCTCAACAATGAAAAACATCAACAAAATCAACAACAACCTCAACATTGAAAAACACCAACAAATTTAACAACAAACTCAACTTTGAAAAACAACAACAACCTCAACATGGAAAAACACCAACAAATTCAACAGCAACCTCAACATTGAAAAACAAAAACAACCTCAAAATTGAAAAACACCAACAAATTCAACAACAACCTCAACATTTAAAAACAACAACAACCTCAACATTGAAAAACACCAACAAATTCAACAACAATCTCAACATTGAAAAACACAAACAAATTCAACAACAACTTCAACATTGAAAAACACCAACAAATTCAACAACAACCTCAACATTGAAAAACTACAACAACCACAACATTGAAAAACACCAACAAATACAGCAACAACCTCAACATTGAAAAACAACAACAACCTCAACATTGAAAAACACCAACAAATTCAACAACAACCTCAACATTGAAAAACACCAACAAATTCAGCAACAACCTCAACATTGAAAAACAACAACAACCTCAACATTGAAAAACACCAACAAATTCAGCAACAACCTCAACATTGAAAAACAACAACAACCTGAGCATTGAAAAACACGAACAAATTCAAAAACAACCTCAACATTGAAAAACACCAATAAATTCAACAACAACCTCAACATTGAAAAACAACACAAACCTCAACATTGAAAAACATCAACAAATTCAACAACAACCTCAACATTGAAAAACACCAACAAATTAAGCAACAACCTCAACATTGAAAAACAACAACAATCTCAACATTGAAAAACACCAACAAATTCAACAACAACCTCAACATTGAAAAACAACAACAACCTCAACATTGAAAAACACCAACAAATTCAACAACAACCTCAACATTGAAAAACAACAACAACCTCAACATTGAAAAATACCAACAAATTCAACAACTTCAACATTGAAAAACACCAACAAATTCAACAACAACCTCGAAATTGAAAAACACCAACAAATTCAACAACAACCTCAACATTGAAAAACAACAACAACCTCAACATTGAAAAACACCAACAAATTCAACAACAACCTCAACATTGAAAAACAACAACAACCTCAACATTGAAAAACACCAACAAATTCAACAACAGCCTCAACAATGAAAAACACCAACAAATTCAACAACCACCTCAACATTGAAAAACACCAACAAATTCAACAACAACCTCAACTTTGAAAAACAACAACAACCTCAACATGGAAAAACACCAACAAATTCAACAACAACCTCAACATTGAAAAACAACAACAACCTCAAATTTGCAAAACACCAACAAATTCAACAACAACCTCAACATTTAAAAACAACAACAACCTCAACATTGAAAAACACCAACAAATTCAACAACAACCTCAACATTGAAAAACACCAACAAATTCAACAACAACTTCAACATTGAAAAACACCAACAAATTCAACAACTACCTCGACATTGAAAAACACCAACAAATTCAACAACAACCTCAACATTGAATAACTACAACAACCTCAACATTGAAAAACACCAACAAATACATCAACAACCTCAACATTGAAAAACAACAACAACCTCAACATTGAAAAACACCAACAAATTCAACAACAACCTCAACATTGAAAAACAACAACAACCTAAACATTGAAAAACACCAACAAATTCAACAACAACCTCAACATTGAAAAACAACAACAACCTCAACATTGAAAAACACCAACAAATTCAACAACAACCTCAACAATGAAAAACACCAACAAATTCAACAACAACCTCAACATTGAAAAAGAACAACAAATTCAACAACTACCTCGACATTGAAAAACACCAACAAATTCAACAACAACCTCAACATTGAATAACTACAACAACCTCAACATTGAAAAACACCAACAAATACAACAACAACCTCAACATTGAAAAACAACAACAACCTCAACATTGAAAAACACCAACAAATTCAACAACAACCTCAACACTGAAAAACAACAACTACCTCAACGTTGAAAAACAACAACAAATTCAACAACAACCTCAACATTGAAAAACAACAACAACCTCAACATTGAAAAACACCAACAAATTCAACAACAACCTCAACATTGAAAAACAACAACAACCTCAACATTGAAAAACACCAACAAATTCAACAACAACCTCAACAATGAAAAACACCAACAAATTCAACAACAACCTCAACATTGAAAAAGAACAACAAATTCAACAACTACCTCGACATTGAAAAACACCAACAAATTCAACAACAACCTCAACATTGAATAACTACAACAACCTCAACATTGAAAAACACCAACAAATACAACAACAACCTCAACATTGAAAAACAACAACAACCTCAACATTGAAAAACACCAACAAATTCAACAACAACCTCAACACTGAAAAACAACAACAACCTCAACGTTGAAAAACAACAACAAATTCAACAACAACTTCAACATTGAAAAACACCAACAAATTCAACAGCAACCTCAACATTGAAAAACAAAAACAACCTCAAAATTGAAAAACACCAACAAATTCAACAACAACCTCAACATTTAAAAACAACAACAACCTCAACATTGAAAAACACCAACAAATTCAACAACAATCTCAACATTGAAAAACACAAACAAATTCAACAACAACTTCAACATTGAAAAACACCAACAAATTCAACAACAACCTCAACATTGAAAAACTACAACAACCACAACATTGAAAAACACCAACAAATACAGCAACAACCTCAACATTGAAAAACAACAACAACCTCAACATTGAAAAACACCAACAAATTCAACAACAACCTCAACATTGAAAAACACCAACAAATTCAGCAACAACCTCAACATTGAAAAACAACAACAACCTCAACATTGAAAAACACCAACAAATTCAGCAACAACCTCAACATTGAAAAACAACAACAACCTGAGCATTGAAAAACACGAACAAATTCAAAAACAACCTCAACATTGAAAAACACCAATAAATTCAACAACAACCTCAACATTGAAAAACAACACAAACCTCAACATTGAAAAACATCAACAAATTCAACAACAACCTCAACATTGAAAAACACCAACAAATTAAGCAACAACCTCAACATTGAAAAACAACAACAATCTCAACATTGAAAAACACCAACAAATTCAACAACAACCTCAACATTGAAAAACAACAACAACCTCAACATTGAAAAACACCAACAAATTCAACAACAACCTCAACATTGAAAAACAACAACAACCTCAACATTGAAAAATACCAACAAATTCAACAACTTCAACATTGAAAAACACCAACAAATTCAACAACAACCTCGAAATTGAAAAACACCAACAAATTCAACAACAACCTCAACATTGAAAAACAACAACAACCTCAACATTGAAAAACACCAACAAATTCAACAACAACCTCAACATTGAAAAACAACAACAACCTCAACATTGAAAAACACCAACAAATTCAACAACAGCCTCAACAATGAAAAACACCAACAAATTCAACAACCACCTCAACATTGAAAAACACCAACAAATTCAACAACAACCTCAACTTTGAAAAACAACAACAACCTCAACATGGAAAAACACCAACAAATTCAACAACAACCTCAACATTGAAAAACAACAACAACCTCAAATTTGCAAAACACCAACAAATTCAACAACAACCTCAACATTTAAAAACAACAACAACCTCAACATTGAAAAACACCAACAAATTCAACAACAACCTCAACATTGAAAAACACCAACAAATTCAACAACAACTTCAACATTGAAAAACACCAACAAATTCAACAACTACCTCGACATTGAAAAACACCAACAAATTCAACAACAACCTCAACATTGAATAACTACAACAACCTCAACATTGAAAAACACCAACAAATACATCAACAACCTCAACATTGAAAAACAACAACAACCTCAACATTGAAAAACACCAACAAATTCAACAACAACCTCAACATTGAAAAACAACAACAACCTAAACATTGAAAAACACCAACAAATTCAACAACAACCTCAACATTGAAAAACAACAACAACCTCAACATTGAAAAACACCAACAAATTCAACAACAACCTCAACAATGAAAAACACCAACAAATTCAACAACAACCTCAACATTGAAAAAGAACAACAAATTCAACAACTACCTCGACATTGAAAAACACCAACAAATTCAACAACAACCTCAACATTGAATAACTACAACAACCTCAACATTGAAAAACACCAACAAATACAACAACAACCTCAACATTGAAAAACAACAACAACCTCAACATTGAAAAACACCAACAAATTCAACAACAACCTCAACACTGAAAAACAACAACTACCTCAACGTTGAAAAACAACAACAAATTCAACAACAACCTCAACATTGAAAAACAACAACAACCTCAACATTGAAAAACACCAACAAATTCAACAACAACCTCAACATTGAAAAACAACAACAACCTCAACATTGAAAAACACCAACAAATTCAACAACAACCTCAACAATGAAAAACACCAACAAATTCAACAACAACCTCAACATTGAAAAAGAACAACAAATTCAACAACTACCTCGACATTGAAAAACACCAACAAATTCAACAACAACCTCAACATTGAATAACTACAACAACCTCAACATTGAAAAACACCAACAAATACAACAACAACCTCAACATTGAAAAACAACAACAACCTCAACATTGAAAAACACCAACAAATTCAACAACAACCTCAACACTGAAAAACAACAACAACCTCAACGTTGAAAAACAACAACAAATTCAACAACAACTTCAACATTGAAAAACACCAACAAATTCAACAACAACCTCAACATTGAAAAACAACAACAACCTCAACATTGAAAAACACCAACAAATTTAACAACAAACTCAACTTTGAAAAACAACAACAACCTCAACATGGAAAAACACCAACAAATTCAACAACAACCTCAACATTGAAAAACAACAACAACCTCAACATTGAAAAACACCAACAAATTCAACAACAACCTCAACATTGAAAAACAACAACAACCTCAACATTGAAAAACACCAACAAATTCAACAACAACCTCAACAATGAAAAACACCAACAAATTCAACAACAACCTCAACATTGAAAAACACCAACAAATTTAACAACAACCTCAACTTTGAAAAACAACAACAACCTCAACATGTAAAAACACCAACAAATTCAACAACAACCTCAACATTGAAAAACAACAACAACCTCAACATTGAAAAACACCAACAAATTCATCAACAACCTCAACAATGAAAAACACCAACAAATTCAACAACAACGTCAACATTGAAAAACACCAACAAATTTAACAACAACCTCAACTTTGAAAAACAACAACAACCGCAACATGGAAAAACACCAACAAATTCAACAACAACCTCAACATTGAACAACAACAACCTCAAAATTGAAAAACACCAACAAATTCAACAACAACCTCAACATTGAAAAACACCAACAAATTCAACAAAAACTTCAACATTGAAAAACACCAACAAATTCAACAACAACCTCAACATTGAAAAAGACCAACAAATTCAACAACAACCTCAACATTGAAAAACTACAACAACCTCAACATTGAAAAACACCAACAAATTCAACAACAACCTCAACATTGAAAAAGAACAACAACCTCAACATTGAAAAACAACAACAACCTCAACATTGAAAAACACCAACAAATTCAACAACAACTTCAACATTGAAAAACACCAACAAATTCAACAACAACCTCGAAATTGAAAAACACCAACAAATTCAACAACAACCTCAACATTGAAAAACAACAATAACCTCAACATTGAAAAACACCAACAAATTCAACAACAAGCTCAACATTGAAAAACAACAACAACCTCAACATTGAAAAACACCAACAAATTCAACAACAACCTCAACAATGAAAAACATCAACAAAATCAACAACAACCTCAACATTGAAAAACACCAACAAATTTAACAACAAACTCAACTTTGAAAAACAACAACAACCTCAACATGGAAAAACACCAACAAATTCAACAGCAACCTCAACATTGAAAAACAAAAACAACCTCAAAATTGAAAAACACCAACAAATTCAACAACAACCTCAACATTTAAAAACAACAACAACCTCAACATTGAAAAACACCAACAAATTCAACAACAATCTCAACATTGAAAAACACAAACAAATTCAACAACAACTTCAACATTGAAAAACACCAACAAATTCAACAACAACCTCAACATTGAAAAACTACAACAACCACAACATTGAAAAACACCAACAAATACAGCAACAACCTCAACATTGAAAAACAACAACAACCTCAACATTGAAAAACACCAACAAATTCAACAACAACCTCAACATTGAAAAACACCAACAAATTCAGCAACAACCTCAACATTGAAAAACAACAACAACCTCAACATTGAAAAACACCAACAAATTCAGCAACAACCTCAACATTGAAAAACAACAACAACCTGAGCATTGAAAAACACGAACAAATTCAAAAACAACCTCAACATTGAAAAACACCAATAAATTCAACAACAACCTCAACATTGAAAAACAACACAAACCTCAACATTGAAAAACACCAACAAATTCAACAACAACCTCAACATTGAAAAACACCAACAAATTAAGCAACAACCTCAACATTGAAAAACAACAACAATCTCAACATTGAAAAACACCAACAAATTCAACAACAACCTCAACATTGAAAAACAACAACAACCTCAACATTGAAAAACACCAACAAATTCAACAACAACCTCAACATTGAAAAACAACAACAACCTCAACATTGAAAAATACCAACAAATTCAACAACTTCAACATTGAAAAACACCAACAAATTCAACAACAACCTCGAAATTGAAAAACACCAACAAATTCAACAACAACCTCAACATTGAAAAACAACAACAACCTCAACATTGAAAAACACCAACAAATTCAACAACAACCTCAACATTGAAAAACAACAACAACCTCAACATTGAAAAACACCAACAAATTCAACAACAGCCTCAACAATGAAAAACACCAACAAATTCAACAACCACCTCAACATTGAAAAACACCAACAAATTCAACAACAACCTCAACTTTGAAAAACAACAACAACCTCAACATGGAAAAACACCAACAAATTCAACAACAACCTCAACATTGAAAAACAACAACAACCTCAAATTTGCAAAACACCAACAAATTCAACAACAACCTCAACATTTAAAAACAACAACAACCTCAACATTGAAAAACACCAACAAATTCAACAACAACCTCAACATTGAAAAACACCAACAAATTCAACAACAACTTCAACATTGAAAAACACCAACAAATTCAACAACTACCTCGACATTGAAAAACACCAACAAATTCAACAACAACCTCAACATTGAATAACTACAACAACCTCAACATTGAAAAACACCAACAAATACATCAACAACCTCAACATTGAAAAACAACAACAACCTCAACATTGAAAAACACCAACAAATTCAACAACAACCTCAACATTGAAAAACAACAACAACCTAAACATTGAAAAACACCAACAAATTCAACAACAACCTCAACATTGAAAAACAACAACAACCTCAACATTGAAAAACACCAACAAATTCAACAACAACCTCAACAATGAAAAACACCAACAAATTCAACAACAACCTCAACATTGAAAAAGAACAACAAATTCAACAACTACCTCGACATTGAAAAACACCAACAAATTCAACAACAACCTCAACATTGAATAACTACAACAACCTCAACATTGAAAAACACCAACAAATACAACAACAACCTCAACATTGAAAAACAACAACAACCTCAACATTGAAAAACACCAACAAATTCAACAACAACCTCAACACTGAAAAACAACAACTACCTCAACGTTGAAAAACAACAACAAATTCAACAACAACCTCAACATTGAAAAACAACAACAACCTCAACATTGAAAAACACCAACAAATTCAACAACAACCTCAACATTGAAAAACAACAACAACCTCAACATTGAAAAACACCAACAAATTCAACAACAACCTCAACAATGAAAAACACCAACAAATTCAACAACAACCTCAACATTGAAAAAGAACAACAAATTCAACAACTACCTCGACATTGAAAAACACCAACAAATTCAACGACAACCTCAACATTGAATAACTACAACAACCTCAACATTGAAAAACACCAACAAATACAACAACAACCTCAACATTGAAAAACAACAACAACCTCAACATTGAAAAACACCAACAAATTCAACAACAACCTCAACACTGAAAAACAACAACAACCTCAACGTTGAAAAACAACAACAAATTCAACAACAACTTCAACATTGAAAAACACCAACAAATTCAACAACAACCTCAACATTGAAAAACAACAACAACCTCAACATTGAAAAACACCAACAAATTTAACAACAAACTCAACTTTGAAAAACAACAACAACCTCAACATGGAAAAACACCAACAAATTCAACAACAACCTCAACATTGAAAAACAACAACAACCTCAACATTGAAAAACACCAACAAATTCAACAACAACCTCAACATTGAAAAACAACAACAACCTCAACATTGAAAAACACCAACAAATTCAACAACAACCTCAACAATGAAAAACACCAACAAATTCAACAACAACCTCAACATTGAAAAACACCAACAAATTTAACAACAACCTCAAATTTGAAAAACGACAACAACCTCAACATGGAAAAACACCAACAAACTCAACAACAACCTCAACATTGAAAAACAACAACAACCTCAACAAGGAAAAACACCAAAAAATTCAACAACAGCCTCAACATTGAAAAACAACAACAACCTCAAATTTGCAAAACACCAACAAATTCAACAACAACCTCAACATTTAAAAACAACAACAACCTCAACTTTGAAAAACACCAACAAATTCAACAACAACCTCAACATTGAAAAACACCAACAAATTCAACGACAACTTCAACATTGAAAAACACCAACAAATTCATCAAGTACCTCGACATTGAAAAACACCAACAAATTCAACAACAACCTCAACATTGAATAACTACAACAACCTCAACATTGAAAAACACCAACAAATACAACAACAACCTCAACATTGAAAAACAACAACAACCTCAACATTGAAAAACACCAACAAATTCAACAACCTCAACATTGAAATACAACAACAACCTCAACATTGAAAAACAACAACAAATTCAACAACAACTTCAACATTGAAAAACACCAACAAATTCAACAACAACCTCAACATTGAAAAACAACAACAACCTCAACATTGAAAAACACCAACAAATTCAACAACTTCAACATTGAAAAACACCAACAAGTTCAACAACAACCTCAACATTGAAAAACACCAACAAATTCAACAACAACCTCATCAATGAAAAACACCAACAAATTCAACAACAACCTCAACATTGAAAAACACCAACAAATTTAACAACAGCCTCAACTTTGAAAAACAACAACAACCTCAACATGGAAAAACACCAACAAATTCTACAACAACCTCAACATTGAACAACAACAACCTCAAAATTGAAAAACACCAACAAATTCAACAACAACCTCAACATTTAAACACAACAACCTCAACATTGAAAAACACCAACAACCTCAACAACAACCTCAACATTGAAAAACACCAACAAATTCAACAACAACCTCAACATTGAAAAAGACCAACAAATTCAACAACAACCTCAACATTGAAAAACTACAACAACCTCAACATTGAGAAACACCAACAAATACAACAACAACCTCAACATTGAAAAACAACAACAACCTCAACAATGAAAAACACCAACAAATTCAACAACAACCTCAACATTGAAAAACACCAACAAATTTAACAACAACCTCAACTTTGAAAAACGACAACAACCTCAACATTGAAAAACACCAACAAATTCAACAATAACCTCAACATTGAAAAACAACAACAACCTCAACATTGAAAAACACCAACAAATTCAACAACAACCTCAACAATGAAAAACACCAACAAATTCAACAACAACCTCAACATTGAAAAACACCAACAAATTTAACAACAACCTCAACTTTGAAAAACAACAACAACCTCAACATGTAAAAACACCAACAAATTCAACAACAACCTCAACATTGAAAAACAACAACAACCTCAACATTGAAAAACACCAACAAATTCATCAACAACCTCAACAATGAAAAACACCAACAAATTCAACAACAACGTCAACATTGAAAAACACCAACAAATTTAACAACAACCTCAACTTTGAAAAACAACAACAACCGCAAGATGGAAAAACACCAACAAATTCAACAACAACCTCAACATTGAACAACAACAACCTCAAAATTGAAAAACACCAACAAATTCAACAACAACCTCAACATTTAAACACAACAACAACCTCAACATTGAAAAACACCAACAAATTCAACAACAACCTCAACATTGAAAAACACCAACAAATTCAACAAAAACTTCAACATTGAAAAAGACCAACAAATTCAACAACAACCTCAACATTGAAAAAGACCAACAAATTCAACAACAACCTCAACATTGAAAAACTACAACAACCTCAACATTGAAAAACACCAACAAATTCAACAACAACCACAACATTGAAAAAGAACAACAACCTCAACATTGAAAAACAACAACAACCTCAACATTGAAAAACACCAACAAATTCAACAACAACTTCAACATTGAAAAACACCAACAAATTCAACAACAACCTCGAAATTGAAAAACACCAACAAATTCAACAACAACCCCAACATTGAAAAACAACAACAACCTCAACATTGAAAAACACCAACAAATTCAAAAACAAGCTCAACATTGAAAAACAACAACAACCTCAACATTGAAAAACACCAACAAATTCAACAACAACCTCAACAATGAAAAACATCAACAAAATCAACAACAACCTCAACATTGAAAAACACCAACAAATTTAACAACAACCTAAACTTTGAAAAACAACAACATCCTCAACATGGAAAAACACCAACAAATTCAACAGCAACCTCAACATTGAAAAACAAAAACAACCTCAAAATTGAAAAACACCAACAAATTCAACAACAACCTCAACATTTAAAAACAACAACAACCTCAACATTGAAAAACACAAACAAATTCAACAACAACTTCAACATTGAAAAACACCAACAAATTCAACAACAACCTCAACATTGAAAAACTACAACAACCACAACATTGAAAAACACCAACAAATACAGCAACAACCTCAACATTGAAAAACAACAACAACCTCAACATTGAAAAACACCAACAAATTCAACAACAACCTCAACATTGAAAAACAACAACAACCCCAACATTGAAAAATACCAACAAATTCAACAACTTCAACATTGAAAAACACCAACAAATTCAACAACAACCTCGAAATTGAAAAACACCAACAAATTCAACAACAACCTCAACATTGAAAAACAACAACAACCTCAACATTGAAAAACACCAACAAATTCAACAACAACCTCAACATTGAAAAACAACAACAACCTCAACATTGAAAAACACCAACAAATTCAACAACAGCCTCAACAATGAAAAACACCAACAAATTCAACAACCACCTCAACATTGAAAAACACCAACAAATTCAACAACAACCTCAACTTTGAAAAACAACAACAACCTCAACATGGAAAAACACCAACAAATTCAACAACAACCTCAACATTGAAAAACAACAACAACCTCAAATTTGCTAAACACCAACAAATTCAACAACAACCTCAACATTTAAAAACAACAACAACCTCAACATTGAAAAACACCAACAAATTCAACAACAACCTCAACATTGAAAAACACCAACAAATTCAACAACAACTTCAACATTGAAAAACACCAACAAATTCAACAACTACCTCGACATTGAAAAACACCAACAAATTCAACAACAACCTCAACATTGAATAACTACAACAACCTCAACATTGAAAAACACCAACAAATACAACAACAACCTCAACATTGAAAAACAACAACAACCTCAACATTGAAAAACACCAACAAATTCAACAACAACCTCAACATTGAAAAACAACAACAACCTCAACATTGAAAAACACCAACAAATTCAACAACAACCTCAACATTGAAAAACAACAACAACCTCAACATTGAAAAACACCAACAAATTCAACAACAACCTCAACAATGAAAAACACCAACAAATTCAACAACAACCTCAACATTGAAAAAGAACAACAAATTCAACAACTACCTCGACATTGAAAAACACCAACAATTTCAACAACAACCTCAACATTGAATAACTACAACAACCTCAACATTGAAAAACACCAACAAATACAACAACAACCTCAACATTGAAAAACAACAACAACCTCAACATTGAAAAACACCAACAAATTCAACAACAACCTCAACACTGAAAAACAACAACAACCTCAACGTTGAAAAACAACAACAAATTCAACAACAACTTCAACATTGAAAAACACCAACAAATTCAACAACAACCTCAACATTGAAAAACAACAACAACCTCAACATTGAAAAACACCAACAAATTTAACAACAAACTCAACTTTGAAAAACAACAACAACCTCAACATGGAAAAACACCAACAAATTCAACAACAACCTCAACATTGAAAAACAACAACAACCTCAACATTGAAAAACACCAACAAATTCAACAACAACCTCAACATTGAAAAACAACAACAACCTCAACATTGAAAAACACCAACAAATTCAACAACAACCTCAACAATGAGAAACACCAACAAATTCAACAACAACGTCAACATTGAAAAACACCAACAAATTTAACAACAACCTCAAAATTGAAAAACAACAACAACCTCAACATGGAAAAACACCAACAAATTCAACAACAACCTCAACATTGAAAAACAACAACAACCTCAACATGGAAAAACACCAAAAAATTCAACAACAACCTCAACATTGAAAAACAACAACAACCTCAAATTTGCAAAACACCAACAAATTCAACAACAACCTCAACATTTAAAAACAACAACAACCTCAACATTGAAAAACACCAACAAATTCAACAACAACCTCAACATTGAAAAACACCAACAAATTCAACGACAACTTCAACATTGAAAAACACCAACAAATTCATCAAGTACCTCGACATTGAAAAACACCAACAAATTCAACAACAACCTCAACATTGAATAACTACAACAACCTCAACATTGAAAAACACCAACAAATACAACAACAACCTCAACATTGAAAAACAACAACAACCTCAACATTGAAAAACACCAACAAATTCAACAACCTCAACATTGAAATACAACAACAACCTCAACATTGAAAAACAACAACAAATTCAACAACAACTTCAACATTGAAAAACACCAACAAATTCAACAACAACCTCAACATTGAAAAACAACAACAACCTCAACATTGAAAAACACCAACAAATTCAACAACTTCAACATTGAAAAACACCAACAAGTTCAACAACAACCTCAACATTGAAAAACACCAACAAATTCAACAACAACCTCAACATTGAAAAACACCAACAAATTTAACAACAGCCTCAACTTTGAAAAACAACAACAACCTCAACATGGAAAAACACCAACAAATTCAACAACAACCTCAACATTGAACAACAACAACCTCAAAATTGAAAAACACCAACAAATTCAACAACAACCTCAACATTTAAACACAACAACCTCAACATTGAAAAACACCAACAAGCTCAACAACAACCTCAACATTGAAAAACACCAACAAATTCAACAACAACCTCAACATTGAAAAAGACCAACAAATTCAACAACAACCTCAACATTGAAAAACTACAACAACCACAACATTGAAAAACACCAACAAATATAGCAACAACCTCAACATTGAAAAACAACAACAACCTCAACATTGAAAAACACCAACAAATTCAACAACAACCTCAACATTGAAAAACAACAACAACCTCAACATTGAAAAATACCAACAAATTCAACAACTTCAACATTGAAAAACACCAACAAATTCAACAACAACCTCGAAATTGAAAAACACCAACAAATTCAACAACAACCTCAACATTGAAAAACAACAACAACCTCAACATTGAAAAACACCAACAAATTCAACAACAACCTCAACATTGAAAAACAACAACAACCTCAACATTGAAAAACACCAACAAATTCAACAACAGCCTCAACAATGAAAAACACCAACAAGTTCAACAACCACCTCAACATTGAAAAACACCAACAAATTCAACAACAACCTCAACTTTGAAAAACAACAACAACCTCAACATGGAAAAACACCAACAAATTCAACAACAACCTCAACATTGAAAAACAACAACAACCTCAAATTTGCTAAACACCAACAAATTCAACAACAACCTCAACATTTAAAAACAACAACAACCTCAACATTGAAAAACACCAACAAATTCAACAACAACCTCAACATTGAAAAACACCAACAAATTCAACAACAACTTCAACATTGAAAAACACCAACAAATTCAACAACTACCTCGACATTGAAAAACACCAACAAATTCAACAACAACCTCAACATTGAATAACTACAACAACCTCAACATTGAAAAACACCAACAAATACAACAACAACCTCAACATTGAAAAACAACAACAACCTCAACATTGAAAAACACCAACAAATTCAACAACAACCTCAACATTGAAAAACAACAACAACCTCAACATTGAAAAACACCAACAAATTCAACAACAACCTCAACATTGAAAAACAACAACAACCTCAACATTGAAAAACACCAACAAATTCAACAACAACCTCAACAATGAAAAACACCAACAAATTCAACAACAACCTCAACATTGAAAAAGAACAACAAATTCAACAACTACCTCGACATTGAAAAACACCAACAAATTCAACAACAACCTCAACATTGAATAACTACAACAACCTCAACATTGAAAAACACCAACAAATACAACAACAACCTCAACATTGAAAAACAACAACAACCTCAACATTGAAAAACACCAACAAATTCAACAACAACCTCAACACTGAAAAACAACAACAACCTCAACGTTGAAAAACAACAACAAATTCAACAAAAACTTCAACATTGAAAAACACCAACAAATTCAACAACAACCTCAACATTGAAAAACAACAACAACCTCAACATTGAAAAACACCAACAAATTTAACAACAAACTCAACTTTGAAAAACAACAACAACCTCAACATGGAAAAACACCAACAAATTCAACAACAACCTCAACATTGAAAAACAACAACAACCTCAACATTGAAAAACACCAACAAATTCAACAACAACCTCAACATTGAAAAACAACAACAACCTCAACATTGAAAAACACCAACAAATTCAACAACAACCTCAACAATGAAAAACACCAACAAATTCAACAACAACCTCAACATTGAAAAACACCAACAAATTTAACAACAACCTCAAAATTGAAAAACAACAACAACCTCAACATGGAAAAACACCAACAAATTCAACAACAACCTCAACATTGAAAAACAACAACAACCTCAACATGGAAAAACACCAAAAAATTCAACAACAACCTCAACATTGAAAAACAACAACAACCTCAAATTTGCAAAACACCAACAAATTCAACAACAACCTCAACATTTAAAAACAACAACAACCTCAACATTGAAAAACACCAACAAATTCAACAACAACCTCAACATTGAAAAACACCAACAAATTCAACGACAACTTCAACATTGAAAAACACCAACAAATTCATCAAGTACCTCGACATTGAAAAACACCAACAAATTCAACAACAACCTCAACATTGAATAACTACAACAACCTCAACATTGAAAAACACCAACAAATACAACAACAACCTCAACATTGAAAAACAACAACAACCTCAACATTGAAAAACACCAACAAATTCAACAACCTCAACATTGAAATACAACAACAACCTCAACATTGAAAAACAACAACAAATTCAACAACAACTTCAACATTGAAAAACACCAACAAATTCAACAACAACCTCAACATTGAAAAACAACAACAACCTCAACATTGAAAAACACCAACAAATTCAACAACTTCAACATTGAAAAACACCAACAAGTTCAACAACAACCTCAACATTGAAAAACACCAACAAATTCAACAACAACCTCAACATTGAAAAACACCAACAAATTTAACAACAGCCTCAACTTTGAAAAACAACAACAACCTCAACATGGAAAAACACCAACAAATTCAACAACAACCTCAACATTGAACAACAACAACCTCAAAATTGAAAAACACCAACAAATTCAACAACAACCTCAACATTTAAACACAACAACCTCAACATTGAAAAACACCAACAACCTCAACAACAACCTCAACATTGAAAAACACCAACAAATTCAACAACAACCTCAACATTGAAAAAGACCAACAAATTCAACAACAACCTCAACATTGAAAAACTACAACAACCTCAACATTGAGAAACACCAACAAATACAACAACAACCTCAACATTGAAAAACAACAACAACCTCAACAATGAAAAACACCAACAAATTCAACAACAACCTCAACATTGAAAAACACCAACAAATTTAACAACAACCTCAACTTTGATATCAACAACAACCTCAACATTGAAAAACACCAACAAATTCAACAACAACCTCAACATTGAAAAACAACAACAACCTCAACATTGAAAAACACCAACAAATTCAACCACAACCTCAACAATGAAAAACACCAACAAATTCAACAACAACCTCAACATTGAAAAACACCAACAAATTTAACAACAACCTCAACTTTGAAAAACAACAACAACCTCAACATGTAAAAACACCAACAAATTCAACAACAACCTCAACATTGAAAAACAACAACAACCTCAACATTGAAAAACACCAACAAATTCATCAACAACCTCAACAATGAAAAACACCAACAAATTCAACAACAACGTCAACATTGAAAAACACCAACAAATTTAACAACAACCTCAACTTTGAAAAACAACAACAACCGCAACATGGAAAAACACCAACAAATTCAACAACAACCTCAACATTGAACAACAACAACCTCAAAATTGAAAAACACCAACAAATTCAACAACAACCTCAACATTTAAACACAACAACAACCTCAACATTGAAAAACACCAACAAATTCAACAACAACCTCAACATTGAAAAACACCAACAAATTCAACAAAAACTTCAACATTGAAAAACACCAACAAATTCAACAACAACCTCAACATTAAAAAAGACCAACAAATTCAACAATAACCTCAACATTGAAAAACTACAACAACCTCAACATTGAAAAACACCAACAAATTCAACAACAACCTCAACATTGAAAAAGAACAACAACCTCAACATTGAAAAACAACAACAACCTCAACATTGAAAAACACCAACAAATTCAACAACAACTTCAACATTGAAAAACACCAACAAATTCAACAACAACCTCGAAATTGAAAAACACCAACAAATTCAACAACAACCTCAACATTGAAAAACACCAACAAATTCAAAAACAAGCTCAACATTGAAAAACAACAACAACCTCAACATTGAAAAACACCAACAAATTCAACAACAACCTCAACAATGAAAAACATCAACAAAATCAACAACAACCTCAACATTGAAAAACACCAACAAATTTAACAACAAGCTAAACTTTGAAAAACAACAACAACCTCAACATGGAAAAACACCAACAAATTCAACAGCAACCTCAACATTGAAAAACAAAAACAACCTCAAAATTGAAAAACACCAACAAATTCAACAACAACCTCAACATTTAAAAACAACAACAACCTCAACATTGAAAAACACCAACAAATTCAACAACAACCTCAACATTGAAAAACACAAACAAATTCAACAACAACTTCAACATTGAAAAACACCAACAAATTCAACAACAACCTCAACATTGAAAAACTACAACAACCACAACATTGAAAAACACCAACAAATACAGCAACAACCTCAACATTGAAAAACAACAACAACCTCAACATTGAAAAACAACAACAAATTCAACAACAACCTCAACATTGAAAAACACCAACAAATTCAGCAACAACCTCAACATTGAAAAACAACAACAACCTCAACATTGAAAAACACCAACAAATTCAGCAACAACCTCAACATTGAAAAACAACAACAACCTGAGCATTGAAAAACACGAACAAATTCAAAAACAACCTCAACATTGAAAAACACCAACAAATTCAACAACAACCTCAACATTGAAAAACAACACAAACCTCAACATTGAAAAACACCAACAAATTCAACAACAACCTCAACATTGAAAAACACCAACAAATTAAGCAACAACCTCAAGATTGAAAAACAACAACAAGCTCAACATTGAAAAACACCAACAAATTCAACAACAACCTCAACATTGAAAAACAACAACAACCTCAACATTGAAAAACACCAACAAATTCAACAACAACCTCAACATTGAAAAACAACAACAACCTCAACATTGAAAAACACCAACAAATTCAACAACTTCAACATTGAAAAACACCAACAAATTCAACAACAACCTCGAAATTGAAAAACACCAACAAATTCAAAAACAACCTCAACATTGAAAAACAACAACAACCTCAACATTGAAAAACACCAACAAATTCAACAACAACCTCAACATTGAAAAACAACAACAACCTCAACATTGAAAAACACCAACAAATTCAACAACAGCCTCAACAATGAAAAACACCAACAAATTCAACAACCACCTCAACATTGAAAAACACCAACAAATTCAACAACAACCTCAACTTTGAAAAACAACAACAACCTCAACATGGAAAAACACCAACAAATTCAACAACAACCTCAACATTGAAAAACAACAACAACCTCAAATTTGCAAAACACCAACAAATTCAACAACAACCTCAACATTTAAAAACAACAACAACCTCAACATTGAAAAACACCAACAAATTCAACAACAACGTCAACATTGAAAAACACCAACAAATTCAACAACAAGTTCAACATTGAAAAACACCAACAAATTCAACAACTACCTCGACATTGAAAAACACCAACAAATTCAACAACAACCTCAACATTGAATAACTACAACAACCTCAACATTGAAAAACACCAACAAATACAACAACAATCTCAACATTGAAAAACAACAACAACCTCAACATTGAAAAACACCAACAAATTCAACAACAACCTCAACACTGAAAAACAACAACAACCTCAACGTTGAAAAACAACAACAAATTCAACAACAACTTCAACATTGAAAAACACCAACAAATTCAACAACAACCTCAACATTGAAAAACAACAACAACCTCAACATTGAAAAACACCAACAAATTCAACAACAACCTCAACATTGAAAAACAACAACAACCTCAACATTGAAAAACACCAACAAATTCAACAACAACCTCAACAATGAAAAACACCAACAAATTCAACAACAACCTCAACATTGAAAAAGAACAACAACCTCAACACTGAAAAACAACAACAACCTCAACATTGAAAAACACCAACAAATTCAACAACAACTTCAACATTGAAAAACACCAACAAATTCAACAACAACCTCGAAATTGAAAAACACCAACAAATTCAGCGACAACCTCAACATTGAAAAACAACAATAACCTCAACATTGAAAAACAGCAACAAATTCAAAAACAAGCTCAACATTGAAAAACAACAACAACCTCAACATTGAAAAACACCAACAAATTCAACAACAACCTCAACATTGAAAAACACCAACAAATTCAACGACAACTTCAACATTGAAAAACACCAACAAATTCATCAACTACCTCGACATTGAAAAACACCAACAAATTCAACAGCAACCTCAACATTGAATAACTACAACAACCTCAACATTGAAAAACACCGACAAATACAACAACAACCTCAACATTGAAGAACAACAACAACCTCAACATTGAAAAACAACAACAAATACAACAACAACCTCAACATTGAAAAACAACAACAAATTCAACAACAACTTCAACATTGAAAAACACCAACAAATTCAACAACAACCTCAACATTGAAAAACAACAACAACCTCAACATTGAAAAACACCAACAAATTCAACAACTTCAACATTGAAAAACACCAACAAATTCAACAACAACCTCAGCATTGAAAAACACCAACAAATTCAACAACAACCTCAACAATGAAAAACACCAACAAATTCAACAACAACCTCAACATTGAAAAACACCAACAAATTTAACAACAACCTCAACTTTGAAAAACAACAACAACCTCAACATGGAAAAACACCAACAAATTCAACAACAACCTCAACATTGAACAACAACAACCTCAAAATTGAAAAACACCAACAAATTCAACAACAACCTCAACATTTAAACACAACAACCTCAACATTGAAAAACACCAACAAATTCAACAACAACCTCAACATTGAAAAACACCAACAAATTCAACAACAACTTCAACATTGAAAAACACCAACAAATTCAACAACAACCTCAACATTGAAAAAGACCAACAAATTCAACAACAACCTCAACATTGAAAAACTACAACAACCTCAACATTGAGAAACACCAACAAATACAACAACAACCTCAACATTGAAAAACAACAACAACCTCAACAATGAAAAACACCAACAAATTCAACAACAACCTCAACATTGAAAAACACCAACAAATTTAACAACAACCTCAACTTTGAAAAACAACAACAACCTCAACATTGAAAAACACCAACAAATTCAACAACAACCTCAACATTGAAAAACAACAACAACCTGAACATTGAAAAACACCAACAAATTCAACAACAACCTCAACAATGAAAAACACCAACAAATTCAACAACAACCTCAACATTGAAAAACACCAACAAATTTAACAACAACCTCAACTTTGAAAAACAACAACAACCTCAACATGTAAAAACACCAACAAATTCAACAACAACCTCAACATTGAAAAACAACAACAACCTCAACATTGAAAAACACCAACAAATTCATCAACAACCTCAACAATGAAAAACACCAACAAATTCAACAACAACGTCAACATTGAAAAACACCAACAAATTTAACAACAACCTCAACTTTGAAAAACAACAACAACCGCAACATGGAAAAACACCAACAAATTCAACAACAACTTCAACATTGAACAACAACAACCTCAAAATTGAAAAACACCAACAAATTCAACAACAACCTCAACATTTAAACACAACAACAACCTCAACATCGAAAAATACCAACAAATTCAACAACAACCTCAACATTGAAAAACACCAACAAATTCAACAACAACTTCAACATTGAAAAACACCAACAAATTCAACAACAACCTCAACATTGAAAAAGACCAACAAATTCAACAACAACCTCAACATTGAAAAACTACAACAACCTCAACATTGAAAAACACCAACAAATTCAACAACAACCTCAACATTGAAAAAGAACAACAACCTCAACATTGAAAAACAACAACAACCTCAACATTGATAAACACCAACAAATTCAACAACAACTTCAACATTGAAAAACACCAACAAATTCAACAACAACCTCGAAATTGAAAAACACCAACAAATTCAACAACAACCTCAACATTGAAAAACAACAATAACCTCAACATTGAAAAACACCAACAAATTCAACAACAAGCTCAACATTGAAAAACAACAACTACCTCAACATTGAAAAACACCAACAAATTCAACAACATCCTCAACAATGAAAAACATCAACAAAATCAACAACAACCTCAACATTGAAAAACACCAACAAATTTAACAACAACCTCAACTTTGAAAAACAACAACAACCTCAACATTGAAAAACAAAAACAACCTCAAAATTGAAAAACACCAACAAATTCAACAACAACCTCAACATTTAAAAAGAACAACAACCTCAACATTGAAAAACACAAACAAATTCAACAACAACTTCAACATTGAAAAACGCCAACAAATTCAACAACAACCTCAACATTGAAAAACTACAACAACCACAACATTGAAAAACACCAACAAATACAGCAACAACCTCAACATTGAAAAACAACAACAACCTCAACATTGAAAAACACCAACAAATTCAACAACAACCTCAACATTGAAAAACACCAACAAATTCAGCAACAACCTCAACATTGAAAAACAACAACAACCTCAACATTGAAAAACACCAACAAATTCAGCAACAACCTCAACATTGAAAAACAACAACAACCTGAGCATTGAAAAATACGAACAAATTCAAAAACAACCTCAACATTGAAAAACACCAACAAATTCAACAACAACCTCAACATTGAAAAACAACACAAACCTCAACATTGAAAAACACCAACAAATTCAACAACAACCTCAACATTGAAAAACACCAACAAATTAAGCAACAACCTCAACATTGAAAAACAACAACAAGCTCAACATTGAAAAACACCAACAAATTCAACAACAACCTCAACATTGAAAAACAACAACAACCTCAACATTGAAAAACACCAACAAATTCAACAACAACCTCAACATTGAAAAACAACAACAACCTCAACATTGAAAAACACCAACAAATTCAACAACTTCAACATTGAAAAACACCAACAAATTCAACAACAACCTCGAAATTGAAAAACACCAACAAATTTAACAACCACCTCAACATTGAAAAACAACAACAACCTCAACATTGAAAAACACCAACAAATTCAACAACAACCTCAACATTGAATAACAACAACAACCTCAACATTGAAAAACACCAACAAATTCAACAACAGCCTCAACAATGAAAAACACCAACAAATTCAACAACCACCTCAACATTGAAAAACACCAACAAATTCAACAACAACTTCAACATTGAAAAACACCAACAAATTCAACAACTTCCTCGACATTGAAAAACACCAACAAATTCAACAACAACCTCAACATTGAATAACTACAACAACCTCAACATTGAAAAACACCAACAAATACAACAACAACCTCAACATTGAAAAACAACAACAACCTCAACATTGAAAAACACCAACAAATTCAACAACAACCTCAACACTGAAAAACAACAACAACCTCAACGTTGAAAAACAACAACAAATTCAACAACAACTTCAACATTGAAAAACACCAACAAATTCAACAACAACCTCAACATTGAAAAACAACAACAACCTCAACATTGAAAAACACCAACAAATTCAACAACAACCTCAACATTGAAAAACAACAACAACCTCAACATTGAAAAACACCAACAAATTCAACAACAACCTCAACAATGAAAAACACCAACAAATTCAACAACAACCTCAACATTGAAAAAGAACAACAACCTCAACATTGAAAAACAACAACAACCTCAACATTGAAAAACACCAACAAATTCAACAACAACTTCAACATTGAAAAACACCAAAAAATTCAGCAACAACCTCAACATTGAAAAACAACAACAACCTCAACATTGAAAAACACCAACAAATTCAACAACAACCTCAACATTGAAAAACAACAACAACCTCAACATTGAAAAACACCAACAAATTCAACAACAACCTCAACAATGAAAAACACCAACAAATTCAACAACAACCTCAACATTGAAAAAGAACAACAACCTCAACACTGAAAAACAACAACAACCTCAACATTGAAAAACACCAACAAATTCAACAACAACTTCAACATTGAAAAACACCAACAAATTCAACAACAACCTCGAAATTGAAAAACACCAACAAATTCAGCAACAACCTCAACATTGAAAAACACCAATAACCTCAACATTGAAAAACAGCAACAAATTCAACAACAAGCTCAACATTGAAAAACAACAACAACCTCAACATTGAAAAACACCAACAAATTCAACAACAACCTCAACATTGAAAAACACCAACAAATTCAACGACAACTTCAACATTGAAAAACACCAACAAATTCATCAACTACCTCGACATTGAAAAACACCAACAAATTCCACAGCAACCTCAACATTGAATAACTACAACAACCTCAACATTGAAAAACACCAACAAATACAACAACAACCTCAACATTGAAGAACAACAACAACCTCAACATTGAAAAACACCAACAAATACAACAACAACCTCAAAATTGAAAAACAACAACAAATTCAACAACAACTTCAACATTGAAAAACACCAACAAATTCAACAACAACCTCAACATTGAAAAACAACAACAACCTCAACATTGAAAAACACCAACAAATTCAACAACTTCAACATTGAAAAACACCAACAAATTCAACAACAACCTCAACATTGAAAAACACCAACAAATTCAACAACAACCTCAACAATGAAAAACACCAACAAATTCAACAACAACTTCAACATTGAAAAACACCAACAAATTTAACAACAACCTCAACTTTGAAAAACAACAACAACCTCAACATGGAAAAACACCAACAAATTCAACAACAACCTCAACATTGAACAACAACAACCTCAAAATTGAAAAACACCAACAAATTCAACAACAACCTCAACATTTAAACACAACAACCTCAACATTGAAAAACACCAACAAATTCAACAACAACCTCAACATTGAAAAACACCAACAAATTCAACAACAACCTCAACATTGAAAAAGACCAACAAATTCAACAACAACCTCAACATTGAAAAAGTACAACAACCTCAACATCGAGAAACACCAACAAATACAACAACAACCTCAACATTGAAAAACAACAACAACCTCAACAATGAAAAACACCAACAAATTCAACAACAACCTCAACATTGAAAAACACCAACAAATTTAACAACAACCTCAACTTTGAAAAACAACAACAACCTCAACATTGAAAAACACCAACAAATTCAACAACAACCTCAACATTGAATAACAACAACAACCTGAACATTGAAAAACACCAACAAATTCAACAACAACCTCAACAATGAAAAACACCAACAAATTCAACAACAACCTCAACATTGAAAAACACCAACAAATTTAACAACAACCTCAACTTTGAAAAACAACAACAACCTCAACATGTAAAAACACCAACAAATTCAACAACAACCTCAACATTGAAAAACAACAACAACCTCAACATTGAAAAACACCAACAAATTCATCAACAACCTCAACAATGAAAAACACCAACAAATTCAACAACAACGTCAACATTGAAAAACACCAACAAATTTAACAACAACCTCAACTTTGAAAAACAACAACAACCGCAACATGGAAAAACACCAACAAATTCAACAACAACTTCAACATTGAACAACAACAACCTCAAAATTGAAAAACACCAACAAAGTCAACAACAACCTCAACATTTAAACACAACAACAACCTCAACATCGAAAAATACCAACAAATTCAACAACAACCTCAACATTGAAAAAGACCAACAAATTCAACAACAACTTCAACATTGAAAAACACCAACAAATTCAACAACAACCTCAACATTGAAAAAGACCAACAAATTCAACAACAACCTCAACATTGAAAAACTACAACAACCTCAACATTGAAAAACACCAACAAATTCAACAACAACCTCAACATTGAAAAAGAACAACAACCTCAACATTGAAAAACAACAACAACCTCAACATTGAAAAACACCAACAAATTCAACAACAACTTCAACATTGAAAAACACCAACAAATTCAACAACAACCTCGAAATTGAAAAACACCAACAAATTCAACAACAACCTCAACATTGAAAAACAACAATAACCTCAACATTGAAAAACACCAACAAATTCAACAACAAGCTCAACATTGAAAAACAACAACTACCTCAACATTGAAAAACACCAACAAATTCAACAACATCCTCAACAATGAAAAACATCAACAAAATCAACAACAACCTCAACATTGAAAAACACCAACAAATTTAACAACAACCTCAACTTTGAAAAACAACAACAACCTCAACATTGAAAAACAAAAACAACCTCAAAATTGAAAAACACCAACAAATTCAACAACAACCTCAACATTTAAAAAGAACAACAACCTCAACATTGAAAAACACAAACAAATTCAACAACAACTTCAACATTGAAAAACACCAACAAATTCAACAACAACCTCAACATTGAAAAACTACAACAACCACAACATTGAAAAACACCAACAAATACAGCAACAACCTCAACATTGAAAAACAACAACAACCTCAACATTGAAAAACACCAACAAATTCAACAACAACCTCAACATTGAAAAACACCAACAAATTCAGCAACAACCTCAACATTGAAAAACAACAACAACCTCAACATTGAAAAACACCAACAAATTCAGCAACAACCTCAACATTGAAAAACAACAACAACCTGAGCATTGAAAAATACGAACAAATTCAAAAACAACCTCAACATTGAAAAACACCAACAAATTCAACAACAACCTCAACATTGAAAAACAACACAAACCTCAACATTGAAAAACACCAACAAATTCAACAACAACCTCAACATTGAAAAACACCAACAAATTAAGCAACAACCTCAACATTGAAAAACAACAACAAGCTCAACATTGAAAAACACCAACAAATTCAACAACAACCTCAACATTGAAAAACAACAACAACCTCAACATTGAAAAACACCAACAAATTCAACAACAACCTCAACATTGAAAAACAACAACAACCTCAACATTGAAAAACACCAACAAATTCAACAACTTCAACATTGAAAAACACCAACAAATTCAACAACAACCTCGAAATTGAAAAACACCAACAAATTTAACAACAACCTCAACATTGAAAAACAACAACAACCTCAACATTGAAAAACACCAACAAATTCAACAACAACCTCAACATTGAATAACAACAACAACCTCAACATTGAAAAACACCAACAAATTCAACAACAGCCTCAACAATGAAAAACACCAACAAATTCAACAACCACCTCAACATTGAAAAACACCAACAAATTCAACAACAACTTCAACATTGAAAAACACCAACAAATTCAACAACTTCCTCGACATTGAAAAACACCAACAAATTCAACAACAACCTCAACATTGAATAACTACAACAACCTCAACATTGAAAAACACCAACAAATACAACAACAACCTCAACATTGAAAAACAACAACAACCTCAACATTGAAAAACACCAACAAATTCAACAACAACCTCAACACTGAAAAACAACAACAACCTCAACGTTGAAAAACAACAACAAATTCAACAACAACTTCAACATTGAAAAACACCAACAAATTCAACAACAACCTCAACATTGAAAAACAACAACAACCTCAACATTGAAAAACACCAACAAATTCAACAACAACCTCAACATTGAAAAACAACAACAACCTCAACATTGAAAAACACCAACAAATTCAACAACAACCTCAACAATGAAAAACACCAACAAATTCAACAACAACCTCAACATTGAAAAAGAACAACAACCTCAACATTGAAAAACAACAACAACCTCAACATTGAAAAACACCAACAAATTCAACAACAACTTCAACATTGAAAAACACCAAAAAATTCAGCAACAACCTCAACATTGAAAAACAACAACAACCTCAACATTGAAAAACACCAACAAATTCAACAACAACCTCAACATTGAAAAACAACAACAACCTCAACATTGAAAAACACCAACAAATTCAACAACAACCTCAACAATGAAAAACACCAACAAATTCAACAACAACCTCAACATTGAAAAAGAACAACAACCTCAACACTGAAAAACAACAACAACCTCAACATTGAAAAACACCAACAAATTCAACAACAACTTCAACATTGAAAAACACCAACAAATTCAACAACAACCTCGAAATTGAAAAACACCAACAAATTCAGCAACAACCTCAACATTGAAAAACAACAATAACCTCAACATTGAAAAACAGCAACAAATTCAACAACAAGCTCAACATTGAAAAACAACAACAACCTCAACATTGAAAAACACCAACAAATTCAACAACAACCTCAACATTGAAAAACACCAACAAATTCAACGACAACTTCAACATTGAAAAACACCAACAAATTCATCAACTACCTCGACATTGAAAAACACCAACAAATTCCACAGCAACCTCAACATTGAATAACTACAACAACCTCAACATTGAAAAACACCAACAAATACAACAACAACCTGAACATTGAAGAACAACAACAACCTCAACATTGAAAAACACCAACAAATACAACAACAACCTCAAAATTGAAAAACAACAACAAATTCAACAACAACTTCAACATTGAAAAACACCAACAAATTCAACAACAACCTCAACATTGAAAAACAACAACAACCTCAACATTGAAAAACACCAACAAATTCAACAACTTCAACATTGAAAAACACCAACAAATTCAACAACAACCTCAACATTGAAAAACACCAACAAATTCAACAACAACCTCAACAATGAAAAACACCAACAAATTCAACAACAACTTCAACATTGAAAAACACCAACAAATTTAACAACAACCTCAACTTTGAAAAACAACAACAACCTCAACATGGAAAAACACCAACAAATTCAACAACAACCTCAACATTGAACAACAACAACCTCAAAATTGAAAAACACCAACAAATTCAACAACAACCTCAACATTTAAACACAACAACCTCAACATTGAAAAACACCAACAAATTCAACAACAACCTCAACATTGAAAAACACCAACAAATTCAACAACAACTTCAACATTGAAAAACACCAACAAATTCAACAACAACCTCAACATTGAAAAAGACCAACAAATTCAACAACAACCTCAACATTGAAAAACTACAACAACCTCAACATTGAGAAACACCAACAAATACAACAACAACCTCAACATTGAAAAACAACAACAACCTCAACAATGAAAAACACCAACAAATTCAACAACAACCTCAACATTGAAAAACACCAACAAATTTAACAACAACCTCAACTTTGAAAAACAACAACAACCTCAACATTGAAAAACACCAACAAATTCAACAACAACCTCAACATTGAAAAACAACAACAACCTCAACATTGAAAAACACCAACAAATTCAACAACAACCTCAACAATGAAAAACACCAACAAATTCAACAACAACCTCAACATTGAAAAACACCAACAAATTTAACAACAACCTCAACTTTGAAAAACAACAACAACCTCAACATGTAAAAACACCAACAAATTCAACAACAACATCAACATTGAAAAACAACAACAACCTCAACATTGAAAAACACCAACAAATTCATCAACAACCTCAACAATGAAAAACACCAACAAATTCAACAACAACGTCAACATTGAAAAACACCAACAAATTTAACAACAACCTCAACTTTGAAAAACAACAACAACCGCAACATGGAAAAACACCAACAAATTCAACAACAACTTCAACATTGTACAACAAAAACCTCAAAATTGAAAAACACCAACAAATTCAACAACAACCTCAACATTTAAACAGAACAACAACCTCAACATCGAAAAACACCAACAAATTCAACAACAACCTCAACATTGAAAAACACCAACAAATTCAACAACAACTTCAACATTGAAAAACACCAACAAATTCAACAACAACCTCAACATTGAAAAAGACCAACAAATTCAACAACAACCTCAACATTGAAAAACTACAACAACCTCAACATTGAAAAACACCAACAAATTCAACAACAACCTCAACATTGAAAAAGAACAACAACCTCAACATTGAAAAACAACAACAACCTCAACATTGAAAAACAGCAACAAATTCAACAACAACTTCAACATTGAAAAACACCAACAAATTCAACAACAACCTCGAAATTGAAAAACACCAACAAATTCAACAACAACCTCAACATTGAAAAACAACAATAACCTCAACATTGAAAAACACCAACAAATTCAACAACAAGCTCAACATTGAAAAACAACAACAACCTCAACATTGAAAAACACCAACAAATTCAACAACAACCTCAACAATGAAAAACATCAACAAAATCAACAACAACCTCAACATTGAAAAACACCAACAAATTTAACAACAACCTCAACTTTGAAAAACAACAACAACCTCAACATGGAAAAACACCAACAAATTCAACAGCAACCTCAACATTGAAAAACAAAAACAACCTCAACATTGAAAAACACCAACAAATTCAACAACAACCTCAACATTGAAAAACAACAACAACCTCAACATTGAAAAACACCAACAAATTCAACAACAACCTCAACATTGAAAAACAACAACAACCTCAACATTGAAAAACACCAACAAATTCAACAACAACCTCAACAATGAAAAACACCAACAAATTCAACAACAACCTCAACATTGAAAAAGAACAACAACCTCAACATTGAAAAACAACAACAACCTCAACATTGAAAAACACCAACAAATTCAACAACAACTTCAACATTGAAAAACACCAACAAATTCAGCAACAACCTCAACATTGAAAAACAACAACAACCTCAACATTGAAAAACACCAACAAATTCAACAACAACCCCAACATTGAAAAACAACAACAACCTCAACATTGAAAAACACCAACAAGTTCAACAACAACCTCAACAATGAAAAACACCAACAAATTCAACAACAACCTCAACATTGAAAAAGAACAACAACCTCAACACTGAAAAACAACAACAACCTCAACATTGAAAAACACCAACAAATTCAACAACAACTTCAACATTGAAAAACACCAACAAATTCAACAACAACCTCGAAATTGAAAAACACCAACAAATTCAGCAACAACCTCAACATTGAAAAACAACAATAACCTCAACATTGAAAAACAGCAACAAATTCAACAACAAGCTCAACATTGAAAAACAACAACAACCTCAACATTGAAAAACACCAACAAATTCAACAACAACCTCAACATTGAAAAACACCAACAAATTCAACGACAACTTCAACATTGAAAAACACCAACAAATTCATCAACTACCTCGACATTGAAAAACACCAACAAATTCAACAGCAACCTCAACATTGAATAACTACAACAACCTCAACATTGAAAAACACCAACAAATACAACAACAACCTCAACATTGAAGAACAACAACAACCTCAACATTGAAAAACACCAACAAATACAACAACAACCTCAACATTGAAAAACAACAACAAATTCAACAACAACTTCAACATTGAAAAACACCAACAAATTCAACAACAACCTCAACATTGAAAAACAACAACAACCTCAACATTGAAAAACACCAACAAATTCAACAACTTCAACATTGAAAAACACCAACAAATTCAACAACAACCTCAACATTGAAAAACACCAACAAATTCAACAACAACCTCAACAATGAAAAACACCAACAAATTCAACAACAACCTCAACATTGAAAAACAACAACAACCTCAACATTGAAAAACACCAACAAATTCAACAACAACCTCAACAATGAAAAACACCAACAAATTCAACAACAACCTCAACATTGAATAACTACAACAACCTCAACATTGAAAAACACCAACAAATACAACAACAACCTCAACATTGAAGAACAACAACAACCTCAACATTGAAAAACACCAACAAATACAACAACAACCTCAACATTGAAAAACAACAACAAATTCAACAACAACTTCAACATTGAAAAACACCAACAAATTCAACAACAACCTCAACATTGAAAAACAACAACAACCTCAACAGTGAAAAACACCAACAAATTCAACAACTTCAACATTGAAAAACACCAACAAATTCAACAACAACCTCAACATTGAAAAACACCAACAAATTCAACAACAACCTCAACAATGAAAAACACCAACAAATTCAACAACAACCTCAACATTGAAAAACAGCAACAACCTCAACATTGAAAAACACCAACAAATTCAACAACAACCTCAACAATGAAAAACACCAACAAATTCAACAACAACCTCAACATTGAAAAACACCAACAAATTTAACAACAACCTCAACTTTGAAAAACAACAACAACCTCAACATGTAAAAACACCAACAAATTCAACAACAACATCAACATTGAAAAACAACAACAACCTCAACATTGAAAAACACCAACAAATTCATCAACAACCTCAACAATGAAAAACACCAACAAATTCAACAACAACGTCAACATTGAAAAACACCAACAAATTTAACAACAACCTCAACTTTGAAAAACAACAACAACCGCAACATGGAAAAACACCAACAAATTCAACAACAACTTCAACATTGTACAACAACAACCTCAAAATTGAAAAACACCAACAAATTCAACAACAACCTCAACATTTAAACACAACAACAACCTCAACATCGAAAAACACCAACAAATTCAACAACAACCTCAACATTGAAAAACACCAACAAATTCAACAACAACTTCAACATTGAAAAACACCAACAAATTCAACAACAACCTCAACATTGAAAAAGACCAACAAATTCAACAACAACCTCAACATTGAAAAACTACAACAACCTCAACATTGAAAAACACCAACAAATTCAACAACAACCTCAACATTGAAAAAGAACAACAACCTCAACATTGAAAAACAACAACAACCTCAACATTGAAAAACACCAGCAAATTCAACAACAACTTCAACATTGAAAAACACCAACAAATTCAACAACAACCTCGAAATTGAAAAACACCAACAAATTCAACAACAACCTCAACATTGAAAAACAACAATAACCTCAACATTGAAAAACACCAACAAATTCAACAACAAGCTCAACATTGAAAAACAACAACAACCTCAACATTGAAAAACAACAACAACCTCAACAATGAAAAACACCAACAAATTCAACAACAACCTCAACATTGAAAAACACCAACAAATTTAACAACAACCTCAACTTTGAAAAACAACAACAACCTCAACATTGAAAAACACCAACAAATTCAACAACAACCTCAACATTGAAAAACAACAACAACCTCAACATTGAAAAACACCAACAAATTCAACATCAACGTCAACAATGAAAAACACCAACAAATTCAACAACAACCTCAACATTGAAAAACACCAACAAATTTAACAACAACCGCAACTTTGAAAAACAACAACAACCTCAACATGTAAAAACACCAACAAATTCAACAACAACCTCAACATTGAAAAACAACAACAACCTCAACATTGAAAAACACCAACAAATTCATCAACAACCTCAACAATGAAAAACACCAACAAATTCAACAACAACGTCAACATTGAAAAACACCAACAAATTTAACAACAACCTCAACTTTGAAAAACAACAACAACCGCAACAGGGAAAAACACCAACAAATTCAACAACAACTTCAACATTGTACAACAACAACCTCAAAATTGAAAAACACCAACAAATTCAACAACAACCTCAACATTTAAACACAACAACAACCTCAACATTTAAACACAACAACAACCTCAACATCGAAAAACACCAACAAATTCAACAACAACCTCAACATTGAAAAACACCAACAAATTCAACAACAACCTCAACAATGAAAAACATCAACAAAATCAACAACAACCTCAACATTGAAAAACACCAACAAATTTAACAACAACCTCAACTTTGAAAAACAACAACAACCTCAACATGGAAAAACACCAACAAATTCAACAGCAACCTCAACATTGAAAAACAAAAACAACCTCAACATTGAAAAACACCAACAAATTCAACAACAACCTCAACATTGAAAAACAACAACAACCTCAACATTGAAAAACACCAACAAATTCAACAACAACCTCAACATTGAAAAACAACAACAACCTCAACATTGAAAAACACCAACAAATTCAACAACAACCTCAACAATGAAAAACACCAACAAATTCAACAACAACCTCAACATTGAAAAAGAACAACAACCTCAACATTGAAAAACAACAACAACCTCAACATTGAAAAACACCAACAAATTCAACAACAACTTCAACATTGAAAAACACCAACAAATTCAGCAACAACCTCAACATTGAAAAACAACAACAACCTCAACATTGAAAAACACCAACAAATTCAACAACAACCCCAACATTGAAAAACAACAACAACCTCAACATTGAAAAACACCAACAAGTTCAACAACAACCTCAACAATGAAAAACACCAACAAATTCAACAACAACCTCAACATTGAAAAAGAACAACAACCTCAACACTGAAAAACAACAACAACCTCAACATTGAAAAACACCAACAAATTCAACAACAACTTCAACATTGAAAAACACCAACAAATTCAACAACAACCTCGAAATTGAAAAACACCAACAAATTCAGCAACAACCTCAACATTGAAAAACAACAATAACCTCAACATTGAAAAACACCAACAAATTCAACAACAACCTCAACATTGAAAAACACCAACAAATTCAACGACAACTTCAACATTGAAAAACACCAACAAATTCATCAACTACCTCGACATTGAAAAACACCAACAAATTCAACAGCAACCTCAACATTGAATAACTACAACAACCTCAACATTGAAAAACACCAACAAATACAACAACAACCTCAACATTGAAGAACAACAACAACCTCAACATTGAAAAACACCAACAAATACAACAACAACCTCAACATTGAAAAACAACAACAAATTCAACAACAACTTCAACATTGAAAAACACCAACAAATTCAACAACAACCTCAACATTGAAAAACAACAACAACCTCAACATTGAAAAACACCAACAAATTCAACAACTTCAACATTGAAAAACACCAACAAATTCAACAACAACCTCAACATTGAAAAACACCAACAAATTCAACAACAACCTCAACAATGAAAAACACCAACAAATTCAACAACAACCTCAACATTGAAAAACAACAACAACCTCAACATTGAAAAACACCAACAAATTCAACAACAACCTCAACAATGAAAAACACCAACAAATTCAACAACAACCTCAACATTGAATAACTACAACAACCTCAACATTGAAAAACACCAACAAATACAACAACAACCTCAACATTGAAGAACAACAACAACCTCAACATTGAAAAACACCAACAAATACAACAACAACCTCAACATTGAAAAACAACAACAAATTCAACAACAACTTCAACATTGAAAAACACCAACAAATTCAACAACAACCTCAACATTGAAAAACAACAACAACCTCAACAGTGAAAAACACCAACAAATTCAACAACTTCAACATTGAAAAACACCAACAAATTCAACAACAACCTCAACATTGAAAAACACCAACAAATTCAACAACAACCTCAACAATGAAAAACACCAACAAATTCAACAACAACCTCAACATTGAAAAACAACAACAACCTCAACATTGAAAAACACCAACAAATTCAACAACAACCTCAACAATGAAAAACACCAACAAATTCAACAACAACCTCAACATTGAAAAACACCAACAAATTTAACAACAACCTCAACTTTGAAAAACAACAACAACCTCAACATGTAAAAACACCAACAAATTCAACAACAACATCAACATTGAAAAACAACAACAACCTCAACATTGAAAAACACCAACAAATTCATCAACAACCTCAACAATGAAAAACACCAACAAATTCAACAACAACGTCAACATTGAAAAACACCAACAAATTTAACAACAACCTCAACTTTGAAAAACAACAACAACCGCAACATGGAAAAACACCAACAAATTCAACAACAACTTCAACATTGTACAACAACAACCTCAAAATTGAAAAACACCAACAAATTCAACAACAACCTCAACATTTAAACACAACAACAACCTCAACATCGAAAAACACCAACAAATTCAACAACAACCTCAACATTGAAAAACACCAACAAATTCAACAACAACTTCAACATTGAAAAACACCAACAAATTCAACAACAACCTCAACATTGAAAAAGACCAACAAATTCAACAACAACCTCAACATTGAAAAACTACAACAACCTCAACATTGAAAAACACCAACAAATTCAACAACAACCTCAACATTGAAAAAGAACAACAACCTCAACATTGAAAAACAACAACAACCTCAACATTGAAAAACACCAGCAAATTCAACAACAACTTCAACATTGAAAAACACCAACAAATTCAACAACAACCTCGAAATTGAAAAACACCAACAAATTCAACAACAACCTCAACATTGAAAAACAACAATAACCTCAACATTGAAAAACACCAACAAATTCAACAACAAGCTCAACATTGAAAAACAACAACAACCTCAACATTGAAAAACACCAACAAATTCAACAACAACCTCAACAATGAAAAACATCAACAAAATCAACAACAACCTCAACATTGAAAAACACCAACAAATTTAACAACAACCTCAACTTTGAAAAACAACAACAACCTCAACATGGAAAAACACCAACAAATTCAACAGCAACCTCAACATTGAAAAACAAAAACAACCTCAACATTGAAAAACACCAACAAATTCAACAACAACCTCAACATTGATAAACAACAACAACCTCAACATTGAAAAACACCAACAAATTCAACAACAACCTCAACATTGAAAAACAACAACAACCTCAAAATTGAAATACACCAACAAATTCAACAACAACCTCAACAATGAAAAACACCAACAAATTCAACAACAACCTCAACATTAAAAAAGAACAACAACCTCAACATTGAAAAACAACAACAACCTCAACATTGAAAAACACCAACAAATTCAACAACAACTTCAACATTGAAAAACACCAACAAATTCAGCAACAACCTCAACATTGAAAAACAACAACAACCTCAACATTGAAAAACACCAACAAATTCAACAACAACCTCAACATTGAAAAACAACAACAACCTCAACATTGAAAAACACCAACAAATTCAACAACAACCTCAACAATGAAAAACACCAACAAATTCAACAACAACCTCAACATTGAAAAAGAACAACAACCTCAACACTGAAAAACAACAACAACCTCAACATTGAAAAACACCAACAAATTCAACAACAACTTCAACATTGAAAAACACCAACAAATTCAACAACAACCTCGAAATTGAAAAACACCAACAAATTCAGCAACAACCTCAACATTGAAAAACAACAATAACCTCAACATTGAAAAACAGCAACAAATTCAACAACAAGCTCAACATTGAAAAACAACAACAACCTCAACATTGAAAAACACCAACAAATTCAACAACAACCTCAACATTGAAAAACACCAACAAATTCAACGACAACTTCAACATTGAAAAACACCAACAAATTCATCAACTACCTCGACATTGAAAAACACCAACAAATTCAACAGCAACCTCAACATTGAATAACTACAACAACCTCAACATTGAAAAACACCAGCAAATACAACAACAACCTCCACATTGAAGAACAACAACAACCTCAACATTGAAAAACACCAACAAATACAACAACAACCTCAACATTGAAAAACAACAACAAATTCAACAACAACTTCAACATTGAAAAACACCAACAAATTCAACAACAACCTCAACACTGAAAAACAACAACAACCTCAACATTGAAAAACACCAACAAATTCAACAACTTCAACATTGAAAAACACCAACAAATTCAACAACAACCTCAACATTGAAAAACACCAACAAATTCAACAACAACCTCAACAATGAAAAACACCAACAAATTCAACAACAACCTCAACATTGAAAAACACCAACAAATTTAACAACAACCTCAACTTTGAAAAACAACAACAACCTCAACATGGAAAAACACCATCAAATTCAACAACAACCTCAACATTGAACAACAACAACCTCAAAATTGAAAAACACCAACAAAGTCAACAACAACCTCAACATTTAAACACAACAACCTCAACATTGAAAAACACCAACAAATTCAACACCAACCTCAACATTGAAAAACACCAACAAATTCAACAACAACTTCAACATTGAAAAACACCAACAAATTCAACAACAACCTCAACATTGAAAAAGACCAACAAATTCAACAACAACCTCAACATTGAAAAACTACAACAACCTCAACATTGAGAAACACCAACAAATACAACAACAACCTCAACATTGAAAAACAACAACAACCTCAACAATGAAAAACACCAACAAATTCAACAACAACCTCAACATTGAAAAACACCAACAAATTTAACAACAACCTCAACTTTGAAAAACAACAACAACCTCAACATTGAAAAACACCAACAAATTCAACAACAACCTCAACATTGAAAAACAACAACAACCTCAACATTGAAAAACACCAACAAATTCAACATCAACGTCAACAATGAAAAACACCAACAAATTCAACAACAACCTCAACATTGAAAAACACCAACAAATTTAACAACAACCGCAACTTTGAAAAACAACAACAACCTCAACATGTAAAAACACCAACAAATTCAACAACAACCTCAACATTGAAAAACAACAACAACCTCAACATTGAAAAACACCAACAAATTCATCAACAACCTCAACAATGAAAAACACCAACAAATTCAACAACAACGTCAACATTGAAAAACACCAACAAATTTAACAACAACCTCAACTTTGAAAAACAACAACAACCGCAACAGGGAAAAACACCAACAAATTCAACAACAACTTCAACATTGTACAACAACAACCTCAAAATTGAAAAACACCAACAAATTCAACAACAACCTCAACATTTAAACACAACAACAACCTCAACATCGAAAAACACCAACAAATTCAACAACAACCTCAACATTGAAAAACACCAACAAATTCAACAACAACTTCAACATTGAAAAACACCAACAAATTCAACAACAACCTCAACATTGAAAAAGACCAACAAATTCAACAACAACCTCAACATTGAAAAACTACAACAACCTCAACATCGAAAAACACCAACAAATTAAACAACAACCTCAACATTGAAAAAGAACAACAACCTCAACATTGAAAAACAACAACAACCTCAACATTGAAAAACACCAACAAATTCAACAACAACTTCAACATTGAAAAACACCAACAAATTCAACAACAACCTCAACATTGAAAAACAACAATAACCTCAACATTGAAAAACACCAACAAATTCAACAACAAGCTCAACATTGAAAAACAACAACAACCTCAACATTGAAAAACACCAACAAATTCAACAACAACCTCAACAATGAAAAACATCAACAAAATCAACAACAACCTCAACATTGAAAAACACCAACAAATTTAACAACAACCTCAACTTTGAAAAACAACAACAACCTCAACATGGAAAAACACCAACAAATTCAACAGCAACCTCAACATTGAAAAACAAAAACAACCTCAAAATTGAAAAACACCAACAAATTCAACAACAACCTCAACATTTAAAAAGAACAACAACCTCAACATTGAAAAACACAAACAAATTCAACAACAACTTCAACATTGAAAAACACCAACAAATTCAACAACAACCTCAACATTGAAAAACTACAACAACCACAACATTGAAAAACACCAACAAATACAGCAACAACCTCAACATTGAAAAACAACAACAACCTCAACATTGAAAAACACCAACAAATTCAACAACAACCTCAACATTGAAAAACACCAACAAATTCAGCAACAACCTCAACATTGAAAAACAACAACAACCTCAACATTGAAAAACACCAACAAATTCAGCAACAACCTCAACATTGAAAAACAACAACAACCTGAGCATTGAAAAATACGAACAAATTCAAAAACAACCTCAACATTGAAAAACACCAACAAATTCAACAACAACCTCAACATTGAAAAACAACACAAACCTCAACATTGAAAAACACCAACAAATTCAACAACAACCTCAACATTGAAAAACACCAACAAATTAAGCAACAACCTCAACATTGAAAAAGAACAACAAGCTCAACATTGAAAAACACCAACAAATTCAACAACAACCTCAACATTGAAAAACAACAACAACCTCAACATTGAAAAACACCAACAAATTCAACAACAACCTCAACATTGAAAAACAACAACAACCTCAACATTGAAAAACACCAACAAATTCAACAACTTCAACATTGAAAAACACCAACAAATTCAACAACAACCTCGAAATTGAAAAACACCAACAAATTTAACAACAACCTCAACATTGAAAAACAACAACAACCTCAACATTGAAAAACACCAACAAATTCAACAACAACCTCAACATTGAATAACAACAACAACCTCAACATTGAAAAACACCAACAAATTCAACAACAGCCTCAACAATGAAAAACACCAACAAATTCAACAACCACCTCAACATTGAAAAACACCAACAAATTCAACAACAACTTCAACATTGAAAAACACCAACAAATTCAACAACTACCTCGACATTGAAAAACACCAACAAATTCAAAAACAACCTCAACATTGAATAACTACAAGAACCTCAACATTGAAAAACACCAACAAATACAACAACAACCTCAACATTGAAAAACAACAACAACCTCAACATTGAAAAACACCAACAAATTCAACAACAACCTCAACACTGAAAAACAACAACAACCTCAACGTTGAAAAACAACAACAAATTCAACAACAACTTCAACATTGAAAAACACCAACAAATTCAACAACAACCTCAACATTGAAAAACAACAACAACCTCAACATTGAAAAACACCAACAAATTCAACAACAACCTCAACATTGAAAAACAACAACAACCTCAACATTGAAAAACACCAACAAATTCAACAACAACCTCAACAATGAAAAACACCAACAAATTCAACAACAACCTCAACATTGAAAAAGAACAACAACCTCAACATTGAAAAACAACAACAACCTCAACATTGAAAAACACCAACAAATTCAACAACAACTTCAACATTGAAAAACACCAACAAATTCAACAACAACCTCGAAATTGAAAAACACCAACAAATTCAACAACAACCTCAACATTGAAAAACAACAATAACCTCAACATTGAAAAACAGCAACAAATTCAACAACAAGCTCAACATTGAAAAACAACAACAACCTCAACATTGAAAAACACCAACAAATTCAACAACAACCTCAACAATGAAAAACATCAACAAAATCAACAACAACCTCAACATTGAAAAACACCAACAAATTTAACAACAACCTCAACTTTGAAAAACAACAACAACCTCAACATGGAAAAACACCAACAAATTCAACAGCAACTTCAACATTGAAAAACAACAACAACCTCAAAATTGAAAAACACCAACAAATTCAACAACAACCACAACATTTAAAAAGAACAACAACCTCAACATTGAAAAACACCAACAAATTCAACAACAACCTCAACATTGAAAAACACAAACAAATTCAACAACAACTTCAACATTGAAAAACACCAACAAATTCAACAACAACCTCAACATTGAAAAACTACAACAACCACAACATTGAAAAACACCAACAAATACAGCAACAACCTCAACATTGAAAAACAACAACAACCTCAACATTGAAAAACACCAACAAATTCAACAACAACCTCAACATTGAAAAACACCTACAAATTCAGCAACAACCTCAACATTGAAAAACAACAACAACCTCAACATTGAAAAACACCAACAAATTCAGCAACAACCTCAACATTGAAAAACAACAACAACCTGAGCATTGAGAAACACGAACAAATTCAACAACAACCTCAACATTGAAAAACACCAACAAATTCAACAACAACCTCAACATTGAAAAACAACACAAACCTCAACATTGAAAAACACTAACAAATTCAACAACAACCTCAACATTGAAAAACACCAACAAATTAAGCAACAACCTCATCATTGAAAAACAACAACAACCTCAACATTTAAAAACACCAACATATTCAACAACAACCTCAACGTTGAAAAACAACAACAACCTCAACATTGAAAAACACCAACAAATTCAACAACAACCTCAACATTGAAAAACAACAACAACCTCAACATTGAAAAACACCAACAAATTCAACAACTTCAACATTGAAAAACACCAACAAATTCAACAGCAACCTCGAAATTGAAAAACACCAACAAATTCAACAACAACCTCAACATTGAAAAACAACAACAACCTCAACATTGAAAAACACCAACAAATTCAACAACAACCTCAACATTGAAAAACAACAACAACCTCAACATTGAAAAACACCAACAAATTCAACAACAGCCTCAACAATGAAAAACACCAACAAATTCAACAACAACCTCAACTTTGAAAAACAACAACATCCTCAACATGGAAAAACACCAACAAATTCAACAACAAACTCAACATTGAAAAACAACAACAACCTCAAATTTGCAAAACACCAACAAATTCAACAACAACCTCAACATTTAAAAACAACAACAACCTCAACATTAAAAAACACCAACAAATTCAACAACAACCTCAACATTGAAAAACACCAACAAATTCAACAACAACCTCAACAATGAAAAACACCAACAAATTCAACAACAACCTCAACATTGAAAAACACCAACAAATTTAACAACAACCTCAACTTTGAAAAACAACAACAACCGCAACATGGAAAAACACCAACAAATTCAACAACAACCTCAACATTGAAAAACACCAACAAATTCAACAACAACCTCAACATTGAAAAACAACAACAACCTCAACATTGAAAAACACCAACAAATTCAACAACAACCTCAACAATGAAAAACACCAACAAATTCAACAACAACCTCAACATTGAAAAAGAACAACAACCTCAACATTGAAAAACAACAACAACCTCAACATTGAAAAACACCAACAAATTCAACAACAACTTCAACATTGAAAAACACCAACAAATTCAACAACAACCTCGAAATTGAAAAACACCAACAAATTCAACAACAACCTCAACATTGAAAAACAACAATAACCTCAACATGGAAAAACAGCAACAAATTCAACAACAAGCTCAACATTGAAAAACAACAACAACCTCAACATTGAAAAACACCAACAAATTCAACAACAACCTCAACAATGAAAAACATCAACAAAATCAACAACAACCTCAACATTGAAAAACACCAACAAATTTAACAACAACCTCAACTTTGAAAAACAACAACAACCTCAACATGGAAAAACACCAACAAATTCAACAGCAACTTCAACATTGAAAAACAACAACAACCTCAAAATTGAAAAACACCAACAAATTCAACAACAACCACAACATTTAAAAAGAACAACAACCTCAACATTGAAAAACACCAACAAATTCAACAACAACCTCAACATTGAAAAACACAAACAAATTCAACAACAACTTCAACATTGAAAAACACCAACAAATTCAACAACAACCTCAACATTGAAAAACTACAACAACCACAACATTGAAAAACACCAACAAATACAGCAACAACCTCAACATTGAAAAACAACAACAACCTCAACATTGAAAAACACCAACAAATTCAACAACAACCTCAACATTGAAAAACACCTACAAATTCAGCAACAACCTCAACATTGAAAAACAACAACAACCTCAACATTGAAAAACACCAACAAATTCAGCAACAACCTCAACATTGAAAAACAACAACAACCTGAGCATTGAAAAACACGAACAAATTCAACAACAACCTCAACATTGAAAAACACCAACAAATTCAACAACAACCTCAACATTGAAAAACAACACAAACCTCAACATTGAAAAACACTAACAAATTCAACAACAACCTCAACATTGAAAAACACCAACAAATTAAGCAACAACCTCATCATTGAAAAACAACAACAACCTCAACATTTAAAAACACCAACAAATTCAACAACAACCTCAACGTTGAAAAACAACAACAACCTCAACATTGAAAAACACCAACAAATTCAACAACAACCTCAACATTGAAAAACAACAACAACCTCAACATTGAAAAACACCAACAAATTCAACAACTTCAACATTGAAAAACACCAACAAATTCAACAGCAACCTCGAAATTGAAAAACACCAACAAATTCAACAACAACCTCAACATTGAAAAACAACAACAACCTCAACATTGAAAAACACCAACAAATTCAACAACAACCTCAACATTGAAAAACAACAACAACCTCAACATTGAAAAACACCAACAAATTCAACAACAGCCTCAACAATGAAAAACACCAACAAATTCAACAACAACCTCAACTTTGAAAAACAACAACATCCTCAACATGGAAAAACACGAACAAATTCAACAACAAACTCAACATTGAAAAACAACAACAACCTCAAATTTGCAAAACACCAACAAATTCAACAACAACCTCAACATTTAAAAACAACAACAACCTCAACATTGAAAAACACCAACAAATTCAACAACAACCTCAACATTGAAAAACACCAACAAATTCAACAACAACCTCAACAATGAAAAACACCAACAAATTCAACAACAACCTCAACATTGAAAAACACCAACAAATTTAACAACAACCTCAACTTTGAAAAACAACAACAACCGCAACATGGAAAAACACCAACAAATTCAACAACAACCTCAACATTGAAAAACAACAACAACCTCAACATTGAAAAACACCAACAAATTCATCAACAACCTCAACAATGAAAAACACCAACAAATTCAACAACAACCTCAACATTGAAAAACACCAACAAATTTAACAACAACCTCAACTTTGAAAAACAACAACAACCGCAACATGGAAAAACACCAACAAATTCAACAACAACCTCAACATTGAACAACAACAACCTCAAAATTGAAAAACACTAACAAATTCAACAACAACCTCAACATTTAAATACAACAACAACCTCAACATTGAAAAACACCAACAAATTCAACAACAACCTCAACATTGAAAAACACCAACAAATTTAACAACAACCTCAACTTTGAAAAACAACAACAACCTCAACATTGAAAAACACCAACAAATTCAACAACAACCTCAACATTGAAAAACAACAACAACCTCAACAGTGAAAAACACCAACAAATTCAACAACAACCTCAACATTGAAAAACACCAACAAATTTAACAACAACCTCAACTTTGAAAAACAACAACAACCTCAACATGTAAAAACACCAACAAATTCAACAACAACCTCAACATTGAAAAACAACAACAACCTCAACATTGAAAAACACCAACAAATTCATCAACAACCTCAACAATGAAAAACACCAACAAATTCAACAACAACCTCAACATTGAAAAACACCAACAAATTTAACAACAACTTCAACTTTGAAAAACAACAACAACCTCAACATTGAAAAAGACCAACAAATTCAACAACAACCTCAACATTGAAAAACTACAACAACCTCAACTTTGAAAAACACCAACAAATTCAACAACAACCTCAACATTGAAAAAGAACAACAAGCTCAACATTGAAAAACAACAACAACCTCAACATTGAAAAACACCAACAAATTCAACAACAACCTCAACAATGAAAAACACCAACAAATTTAACAACAACCTCAACTTTGAAAAACAACAACAACCTCAACATGGAAAAACACCAACAAATTCAACAGCAACTTCAACATTGAAAAACAACAACAACCTCAAAATTGAAAAACACCAACAAATTCAACAACAACCACAACATTTAAAAAGAACAACAACCTCAACATTGAAAAACACCAACAAATTCAACAACAACCTCAACATTGAAAAACACAAACAAATTCAACAACAACTTCAACATTGAAAAACACCAACAAATTCAACAACAACCTCAACATTGAAAAACTACAACAACCACAACATTGAAAAACACCAACAAATACAGCAACAACCTCAACATTGAAAAACAACAACAACCTCAACATTGAAAAACACCAACAAATTCAACAACAACCTCAACATTGAAAAACACCTACAAATTCAGCAACAACCTCAACATTGAAAAACAACAACAACCTCAACATTGAAAAACACCAACAAATTCAGCAACAACCTCAACATTGAAAAACAACAACAACCTGAGCATTGAAAAACACGAACAAATTCAACAACAACCTCAACATTGAAAAACACCAACAAATTCAACAACAACCTCAACATTGAAAAACAACACAAACCTCAACATTGAAAAACACTAACAAATTCAACAACAACCTCAACATTGAAAAACACCAACAAATTAAGCAACAACCTCATCATTGAAAAACAACAACAACCTCAACATTTAAAAACACCAACAAATTCAACAACAACCTCAACGTTGAAAAACAACAACAACCTCAACATTGAAAAACACCAACAAATTCAACAACAACCTCAACATTGAAAAACAACAACAACCTCAACATTGAAAAACACCAACAAATTCAACAACTTCAACATTGAAAAACACCAACAAATTCAACAGCAACCTCGAAATTGAAAAACACCAACAAATTCAACAACAACCTCAACATTGAAAAACAACAACAACCTCAACATTGAAAAACACCAACAAATTCAACAACAACCTCAACATTGAAAAACAACAACAACCTCAACATTGAAAAACACCAACAAATTCAACAACAGTCTCAACAATGAAAAACACCAACAAATTCAACAACAACCTCAACTTTGAAAAACAACAACATCCTCAACATGGAAAAACACGAACAAATTCAACAACAAACTCAACATTGAAAAACAACAACAACCTCACATTTGCAAAACACCAACAAATTCAACAACAACCTCAACATTTAAAAACAACAACAACCTCAACATTGAAAAACACCAACAAATTCAACAACAACCTCAACATTGAAAAACACCAACAAATTCAACAACAACCTCAACAATGAAAAACACCAACAAATTCAACAACAACCTCAACATTGAAAAACACCAACAAATTTAACAACAACCTCAACTTTGAAAAACAACAACAACCGCAACATGGAAAAACACCAACAAATTCAACAACAACCTCAACATTGAAAAACAACAACAACCTCAACATTGAAAAACACCAACAAATTCATCAACAACCTCAACAATGAAAAACACCAACAAATTCAACAACAACCTCAACATTGAAAAACACCAACAAATTTAACAACAACCTCAACTTTGAAAAACAACAACAACCGCAACATGGAAAAACACCAACAAATTCAACAACAACCTCAACATTGAACAACAACAACCTCAAAATTGAAAAACACTAACAAATTCAACAACAACCTCAACATTTAAATACAACAACAACCTCAACATTGAAAAACACCAACAAATTCAACAACAACCTCAACATTGAAAAACACCAACAAATTTAACAACAACCTCAACTTTGAAAAACAACAACAACCTCAACATTGAAAAACACCAACAAATTCAACAACAACCTCAACATTGAAAAACAACAACAACCTCAACAGTGAAAAACACCAACAAATTCAACAACAACCTCAACATTGAAAAACGCCAACAAATTTAACAACAACCTCAACTTTGAAAAACAACAACAACCGCAACATGGAAAAACACCAACAAATTCAACAACAACCTCAACATTGAAAAACAACAACAACCTCAACATTGAAAAACACCAACAAATTCATCAACAACCTCAACAATGAAAAACACCAACAAATTCAACAACAACCTCAACATTGAAAAACACCAACAAATTTAACAACAACCTCAACTTTGAAAAACAACAACAACCGCAACATGGAAAAACACCAACAAATTCAACAACAACCTCAACATTGAACAACAACAACCTCAAAATTGAAAAACACTAACAAATTCAACAACAACCTCAACATTTAAATACAACAACAACCTCAACATTGAAAAACACCAACAAATTCAACAACAACCTCAACATTGAAAAACACCAACAAATTTAACAACAACCTCAACTTTGAAAAACAACAACAACCTCAACATTGAAAAACACCAACAAATTCAACAACAACCTCAACATTGAAAAACAACAACAACCTCAACAGTGAAAAACACCAACAAATTCAACAACAACCTCAACATTGAAAAACACCAACAAATTTAACAACAACCTCAACTTTGAAAAACAACAACAACCTCAACATGTAAAAACACCAACAAATTCAACAACAACCTCAACATTGAAAAACAACAACAACCTCAACATTGAAAAACACCAACAAATTCATCAACAACCTCAACAATGAAAAACACCAACAAATTCAACAACAACCTCAACATTGAAAAACACCAACAAATTTAACAACAACTTCAACTTTGAAAAACAACAACAACCTCAACATTGAAAAAGACCAACAAATTCAACAACAACCTCAACATTGAAAAACTACAACAACCTCAACTTTGAAAAACACCAACAAATTCAACAACAACCTCAACATTGAAAAAGAACAACAAGCTCAACATTGAAAAACAACAACAACCTCAACATTGAAAAACACCAACAAATTCAACAACAACCTCAACAATGAAAAACACCAACAAATTTAACAACAACCTCAACTTTGAAAAACAACAACAACCTCAACATGGAAAAACACCAACAAATTCAACAGCAACTTCAACATTGAAAAACAACAACAACCTCAAAATTGAAAAACACCAACAAATTCAACAACAACCACAACATTTAAAAAGAACAACAACCTCAACATTGAAAAACACCAACAAATTCAACAACAACCTCAACATTGAAAAACACAAACAAATTCAACAACAACTTCAACATTGAAAAACACCAACAAATTCAACAACAACCTCAACATTGAAAAACTACAACAACCACAACATTGAAAAACACCAACAAATACAGCAACAACCTCAACATTGAAAAACAACAACAACCTCAACATTGAAAAACACCAACAAATTCAACAACAACCTCAACATTGAAAAACACCTACAAATTCAGCAACAACCTCAACATTGAAAAACAACAACAACCTCAACATTGAAAAACACCAACAAATTCAGCAACAACCTCAACATTGAAAAACAACAACAACCTGAGCATTGAAAAACACGAACAAATTCAACAACAACCTCAACATTGAAAAACACCAACAAATTCAACAACAACCTCAACATTGAAAAACAACACAAACCTCAACATTGAAAAACACTAACAAATTCAACAACAACCTCAACATTGAAAAACACCAACAAATTAAGCAACAACCTCATCATTGAAAAACAACAACAACCTCAACATTTAAAAACACCAACAAATTCAACAACAACCTCAACGTTGAAAAACAACAACAACCTCAACATTGAAAAACACCAACAAATTCAACAACAACCTCAACATTGAAAAACAACAACAACCTCAACATTGAAAAACACCAACAAATTCAACAACTTCAACATTGAAAAACACCAACAAATTCAACAGCAACCTCGAAATTGAAAAACACCAACAAATTCAACAACAACCTCAACATTGAAAAACAACAACAACCTCAACATTGAAAAACACCAACAAATTCAACAACAACCTCAACATTGAAAAACAACAACAACCTCAACATTGAAAAACACCAACAAATTCAACAACAGTCTCAACAATGAAAAACACCAACAAATTCAACAACAACCTCAACTTTGAAAAACAACAACATCCTCAACATGGAAAAACACGAACAAATTCAACAACAAACTCAACATTGAAAAACAACAACAACCTCACATTTGCAAAACACCAACAAATTCAACAACAACCTCAACATTTAAAAACAACAACAACCTCAACATTGAAAAACACCAACAAATTCAACAACAACCTCAACATTGAAAAACACCAACAAATTCAACAACAACCTCAACAATGAAAAACACCAACAAATTCAACAACAACCTCAACATTGAAAAACACCAACAAATTTAACAACAACCTCAACTTTGAAAAACAACAACAACCGCAACATGGAAAAACACCAACAAATTCAACAACAACCTCAACATTGAAAAACAACAACAACCTCAACATTGAAAAACACCAACAAATTCATCAACAACCTCAACAATGAAAAACACCAACAAATTCAACAACAACCTCAACATTGAAAAACACCAACAAATTTAACAACAACCTCAACTTTGAAAAACAACAACAACCGCAACATGGAAAAACACCAACAAATTCAACAACAACCTCAACATTGAACAACAACAACCTCAAAATTGAAAAACACTAACAAATTCAACAACAACCTCAACATTTAAATACAACAACAACCTCAACATTGAAAAACACCAACAAATTCAACAACAACCTCAACATTGAAAAACACCAACAAATTTAACAACAACCTCAACTTTGAAAAACAACAACAACCTCAACATTGAAAAACACCAACAAATTCAACAACAACCTCAACATTGAAAAACAACAACAACCTCAACAGTGAAAAACACCAACAAATTCAACAACAACCTCAACATTGAAAAACGCCAACAAATTTAACAACAACCTCAACTTTGAAAAACAACAACAACCTCAACATGTAAAAACACCAACAAATTCAACAACAATCTCAACATTGAAAAACAACAACAACCTCAACATTGAAAAACACCAACAAATTCATCAACAACCTCAACAATGAAAAACACCAACAAATTCAACAACAACCTCAACATTGAAAAACACCAACAAATTTAACAACAACTTCAACTTTGAAACACAACAACAACCTCAACATTGAAAAAGACCAACAAATTCAACAACAACCTCAACATTGAAAAACTACAACAACCTCAACTTTGAAAAACACCAACAAATTCAACAACAACCTCAACATTGAAAAAGAACAACAACCTCAACATTGAAAAACAACAACAACCTCAACATTGAAAAACACCAACAAATTCAACAACAACTTCAACATTGAAAAACACCAACAAATTCAACAACAACCTCGAAATTGAAAAACACCAACAAATTCAACAACAACCTCAACATTGAAAAACAACAATAACCTCAACATTGAAAAACACCAACAAATTCAACAACAAGCTCAACATTGAAAAACAACAACAACCTCAACATTGAAAAACACCAACAAATTCAACAACAACCTCAACAATGAAAAACATCAACAAAATCAACAACAACCTCAACATTGAAAAACACCAACAAATTTAACAACAACCTCAACTTTGAAAAACAACAACAACCTCAACATGGAAAAACACCAACAAATTCAACAACAACCTCAACATTGAAAAACAACAACAACCTCAAAATTGAAAAACACCAACAAATTCAACAACAACCTCAACATTTAAACACAACAACATCGTCAACATTGAAAAACACCAACAAATTCAACAACAACCTCAACAATGAAAAACATCAACAAAATCAACAACAACCTCAACATTGAAAAACACCAACAAATTTAACAACAACCTCAACATTTAAAAACAACAACAACCTCAACATTGAAAAACACCAACAAATTTAACAACAACCTCAACTTTGAAAAACAACAACAACCTCAACATGTAAAAACACCAAGAAATTCAACAACAACCTCAACATTGAAAAACAACAACAACCTCAACATTGAAAAACACCAACAAATTTAACAACAACCTCAACTTTGAAAAACAACAACAACCTCAACATGGAAAAACACCAACAAATTCAACAACAACCTCAACATTGAAAAACAACAACAACCTCAAAATTGAAAAACACCAACAAATTCAACAACAACCTCAACATTTAAAAACAACAACAACCTCAACATTGAAAAACACCAACAAATTCAACAACAACCTCAACATTGAAAAACACAAACAAATTCAACAACAACTTCAACATTGAAAAACACCAACAAATTCAACAACAACCTCAACATTGAAAAACTACAACAACCACAACATTGAAAAACACCAACAAATACAGCAACAACCTCAACATTGAAAAACAACAACAACCTCAACATTGAAAAACACCAACAAATTCAACAACAACCTCAACATTGAAAAACACCAACAAATTCAGCAACAACCTCAACATTGAAAAACAACAACAACCTCAACATTGAAAAACACCAACAAATTCAGCAACAACCTCAACATTGAAAAACAACAACAACCTGAGCATTGAAAAACACGAACAAATTCAACAACAACCTCAACATTGAAAAACACCAACAAATTAAGCAACAACCTCAACATTGAAAATCAACAACACCCTCAACATTGAAAAACACCAACAAATACAACAACAACCTCAACATTGAAAGACAACAACAACCTCAACATTGAAAAACACCAACAAATTCAACAACAACCTCAACATTGAAAAACAACAACAACCTCAACATTGAAAAACACCAACAAATTCAACAACTTCAACATTGAAAAACACCAACAAATTCAACAACAACCTCGAAATTGAAAAACACCAACAAATTCAACAACAACCTCAACATTGAAAAACAACAACAACCTCAACATTGAAAAACACCAACAAATTCAACAACAACCTCAACATTGAAAAACAACAACAACCTCAACATTGAAAAACACCAACAAATTCAACAACAGCCTCAACAATGAAAAACACCAACAAATTCAACAACAACCTCAACATTGAAAAACACCAACAAATTTAACAACAACCTCAACTTTGAAAAACAACAACAACCTCAACATGGAAAAACATCAACAAATTCAACAACAACCTCAACATTGAAAAACAACAACAACCTCAAATTTGCAAAACACCAACAAATTCAACAACAACCTCAACATTTAAAAACAACAACAACCACAACATTGAAAAACACCAACAAATTCAACAACAACCTCAACATTGAAAAAGACCAACAAATTCAACAACTACCTCGACATTGAAAAACACCAACAAATTCAACAACAACCTCAACATTGAATAACTACAACAACCTCAACATTGAAAAACACCAACAAATACAACAACAACCTCAGCATTGAAAAACAACAACAACCTCAACATTGAAAAACACCAACAAATTCAACAACAACCTCAACACTGAAAAACAACAACAACCTCAACGTTGAAAAACAACAACAAATTCAACAACAACTTCAACATTGAAAAACACCAACAAATTCAACAACAACCTCAACATTGAAAAACAACAACAACCTCAACATTGAAAAACACCAACAAATTCAACAACAACCTCAACACTGAAAAACAACAACAACCTCAACATTGAAAAACACCAACAAATTCAACAACAACCTCAACAATGAAAAACACCAACAAATTCAACAACAACCTCAACATTGAAAAACACCAACAAATTTAACAACAAACTCAACTTTGAAAAACAACAACAACCTCAACATGGAAAAACACCAACAAATTCAACAACAACCTCAACATTGAAAAACAACAACAACCTCAACATTGAAAAACACCAACAAATTCAACAACAAACTCAACATTGAAAAACAACAACAACCTCAACATTGAAAAACACCAACAAATTCAACAACAACCTCAACAATGAAAAACAACAACAAATTCAACAACAACCTCAACATTGAAAAACACCAACAAATTTAACAACAACCTCAACTTTGGAAAACAACAACAACCTCAACATGGTAAACACCAACAAATTCAACAACAACCTCAACATTGAAAAACAACAACAACCTAAACATGGAAAAACACCAACAAATTCAACAACAACCTCAACATTGAAAAACAACAACAACCTCAAATTTGCAAAACACCAACAAATTCAACAACAACCTCAACATTTAAAAACAACAACAACCTCAACATTGAAAAACACCAACAAATTCAACAACAACCTCAACTTTGAAAAACACCAACAAATTCAACGACAACTTCAACATTGAAAAACACCAACAAATTCATCAACTACCTCGACATTGAAAAACACCAACAAATTCAACAACAACCTGAACATTGAATAACTACAACAACCTCAACATTGAAAAACACCAACAAATACAACAACAACCTCAACATTGAAAAGCAACAACAACCTCAACATTGAAAAACACCAACAAATTCAACAACAACCTCAACATTGAAATACAACAACAACCTCAACATTGAAAAACAACAACAAATTCAACAACAACTTCAACATTGAAAAACACCAACAAATTCAACAACAACCTCAAAATTGAAAAACAACAACAACCTCAACATTGAAAAACACCAACAAATTCAACAACTTCAACATTGAAAAACACCAACAAATTCAACAACAACCTCAATATTGAAAAACACCAACAAATTCAACAACAACCTCAACAATGAAAAACACCAACAAATTCAACAACAACCTCAACATTGAAAAACACCAACAAATTTAACAACAACCTCAACTTTGAAAAACAACAACAATCTCAACATGGAAAAACACCAACAAATTCAACAACAACCTCAACATTGAACAACAACAACCTCAAAATTGAAAAACACCAACAAATTCAACAACAACCTCAACATTTAAACACAACAACCTCAACATTGAAAAACACCAACAAATTCAACAACAACCTCAACATTGAAAAACACCAACAAATTCAACAACAACTTCAACATTGAAAAACACCAACAAATTCAACAACAACCTCAACATTGAAAAAGACCAACAAATTCAACAACAACCTCAACATTGAAAAACTACAACAACCTCAACATTGAGAAACACCAACAAATACAACAACAACCTCAACATTGAAAAACAACAACAGCCTCAACAATGAAAAACACCAACAAATTCAACAACAACCTCAAGATTGAAAAACACCAACAAATTTAACAACAACCTCAACTTTGAAAAACCACAACAACCTCAACATTGAAAAACACCAACAAATTCAACAACAACCTCAACATTGAAAAACAACAACAACCCCAACATTGAAAAACACCAACAAATTCAACAACAACCTCAACATTGAAAAACAACAACAACCTCAAATTTGCAAAACACCAACAAATTCAACAACAACCTCAACATTTAAAAACAACAACAACCTCAACATTGAAAAACACCAACAAATTCAACAACAACCTCAATATTGAAAAACACCAACAAATTCAACGACCACTTCAACATTGAAAAACACCAACAAATTCATCAACTACCTCGACATTGAAAAACACCAACAAATTCAACAACAACCTGAACATTGAATAACTACAACAACCTCAACATTGAAAAACACCAACAAATACAACAACAACCTCAACATTGAAAAGCAACAACAACCTCAACATTGAAAAACACCAACAAATTCAACAACAACCTCAACATTGAAATACAACAACAACCTCAACATTGAAAAACAACAACAAATTCAACAACAACTTCAACATTGAAAAACACCAACAAATTCAACAACAACCTCAACATCGAAAAACAACAACAACCTCAACATTGAAAAACACCAACAAATTCAACAACTTCAACTTTGAAAAACACCAACAAATTCAACAACAACCTCAACATTGAAAAACACCAACAAATTCAACAACAACCTCAACAATGAAAAACACCAACAAATTCAACAACAACCTCAACATTGAAAAACACCAACAAATTTAACAACAACCTCAACTTTGAAAAACAACAACAATCTCAACATGGAAAAACACCAACAAATTCAACAACAACCTCAACATTGAACAACAACAACCTCAAAATTGAAAAACACCAACAAATTCAACAACAACCTCAACATTTAAACACAACAACCTCAACATTGAAAAACACCAACAAATTCAACAACAACCTCAACATTGAAAAACACCAACAAATTCAACAACAACTTCAACATTGAAAAACACCAACAAATTCAACAACAACCTCAACATTGAAAAAGACCAACAAATTCAACAACAACCTCAACATTGAAAAACTACAACAACCTCAACATTGAGAAACACCAACAAATACAACAACAACCTCAACATTGAAAAACAACAACAACCTCAACAATGAAAAACACCAACAAATTCAACAACAACCTCAAGATTGAAAAACACCAACAAATTTAACAACAACCTCAAATTTGAAAAACCACAACAACCTCAACATTGAAAAACACCAACAAATTCAACAACAACCTCAACATTGAAAAACAACAACAACCTCAACATTGAAAAACACCAACAAATTCAACAACAACCTCAACAATGAAAAACACCAACAAATTCAACAACAACCTCAACATTGAAAAACACCAACAAATTTAACAACAACCTCAACTTTGAAAAACAACAACAACCTCAACATGTAAAAACACCAACAAATTCAACAACAACCTCAACATTGAAAAACAACAACAACCTCAACATTGAAAAACACCAACAAATTCATCAACAACCTCAACAATGAAAAACACCATCAAATTCAACAACAACGTCAACATTGAAAAACACCAACAAATTTAACAACAACCTCAACTTTGAAAAACAACAACAACCGCAACATCGAAAAACACCAACAAATTCAACAACAACCTCAACATTGAACAACAACAACCTCAAAATTGAAAAACACCAACAAATTCAACAACAACCTCAACATTTAAACACAACAACAACCTCAACATTGAAAAACACCAACAAATTCAACAACAACCTGAACATTGAAAAACACCAACAAATTCAACAACAACTTCAACATTGAAAAACACCAACAAATTCAACAACAACCTCAACATTGAAAAAGACCAACAAATTCAACAACAACCTCAACATTGAAAAACTACAACAACCTCAACATTGAAAAACACCAACAAATTCAACAACAACCTCAACATTGAAAAAGAACAACAACCTCAACATTGAAAAACACAAACAAGTTCAACAACAACCTCAACATTGAAAAACACCAACAAATTTAACAACAACCTCAACTTTGAAAAACAACAACAACCTCAACATGGAAAAACACCAACAAATTCAACAGCAACCTCAACATTGAAAAACAACAACAACCTCAAAATTGAAAAACACCAACAAATTCAGCAACAACCTCAACATTGAAAAACAACAACAACCTCAACATTGAAAAACACCAACAAATTCAACAACAACCTCAACATTGAAAAACACCAACAAATTCAGCAACAACCTCAACATTGAAAAACAACAACAACCTCAACATTGAAAAACACCAACAAATTCAGCAACAACCTCAACATTGAAAAACAACAACAACCTGAGCATTGAAAAACACGAACAAATTCAACAACAACCTCAACATTGAAAAACACCAACAAATTCAACAAAAACCTCAACATTGAAAAACAACACAAACCTCAACATTGAAAAACACCAACAAATTCACCAACAACCTCAACATTGAAAAACACCAACAAATTAAGCAACAACCTCAACTTTGAAAAACAACAACAACCTCAACATTGAAAAAGACCAACAAATTCAACAACAACCTCAACATTGAAAAACTACAACAACCTCAACATTGAAAAACACCAACAAATTCAACAACAACCTCAACATTGAAAAAGAACAACAACCTCAACATTGAAAAACAACAACAACCTCAACATTGAAAAACACCAACAAATTCAACAAGAACTTCAACATTGAAAAACACCAACAAATTCAACAACAACCTCGAAATTGAAAAACACCAACAAATTCAACAACAACCTCAACATTGAAAAACAACAATAACCTCAACATTGAAAAACACCAACAAATTCAACAACAAGCTCAACATTGAAAAACACCAACAACCTCAACATTGAAAAACACCAACAAATTCAACAACAACCTCAACAATGAAAAACATCAACAAAATCAACAACAACCTCAACATTGAAAAACACCAACAAATTTAACAACAACCTCAACTTTGAAAAACAACAACAACCTCAACATGGAAAAACACCAACAAATTCAACAACAACCTCAACATTGAAAAACAACAACAACCTCAAAATTGAAAAACACCAACAAATTCAACAACAACCTCAACATTGAAAAACAACAACAACCTCAACATTGAAAAACACCAACAAATTCAACAACAACCTCAACAATGAAAAACATCAACAAAATCAACAACAACCTCAACATTGAAAAACACCAACAAATTTAACAATAACCTCAACATTGAAAAACACCAACAAATTTAACAACAACCTCAACTTTGAAAAACAACAACAATCTCAACATGTAAAAACACCAAGAAATTCAACAACAACCTCAACATTGAAAAACAACAACAACCTCAACATTGAAAAACACCAACAAATTTAACAACAACCTCAACTTTGAAAAACAACAACAACCTCAACATGGAAAAACACCAACAAATTCAACAACAACCTCAACATTGAAAAACAACAACAACCTCAAAATTGAAAAACACCAACAAATTCAACAACAACCTCAACATTTAAAAACAACAACAACCTCAACATTCAAAAACACCAACAAATTCTAACAACAACCTCAACATTGAAAAACACAAACAAATTCAACAACAACTTCAACATTGAAAAACACCAACAAATTCAACAACAACCTCAACATTGAAAAACTACAACAACCACAACATTGAAAAACACCAACAAATACAGCAACAACCTCAACATTGAAAAACACCAACAAATTCAGCAACAACCTCAACATTGAAAAACAACAACAACCTCAACATTGAAAAACACCAACAAATTCAGCAACAACCTCAACATTGAAAAACAACAACAACCTGAGCATTGAAAAACACGAACAAATTCAACAACAACCTCAACATTGAAAAACACCAACAAATTAAGCAACAACCTCAACATTGAAAATCAACAACAACCTCAACATTGAAAAACACCAACAAATTCAACAACAACCTCAACATTGAAAAACAACAACAACCTCAACATTGAAAAACACCAACAAATTCAACAACAACCTCAACATTGAAAAACTACAACAACCTCAACATTGAAAAACACCAACAAATTCAACAACTTCAACATTGAAAAACACCAACAAATTCAACAACAACCTCGAAATTGAAAAACACCAACAAATTCAACAACAACCTCAACATTGAAAAACAACAACAACCTCAACATTGAAAAACACCAACAAATTCAACAACAACCTCAACATTGAAAAACAACAACAACCTCAACATTGAAAAACACCAACAAATTCAACAACAGCCTCAACAATGAAAAACACCAACAAATTCAACAACAACCTCAACATTGAAAAACACCAACAAATTTAACAACAACCTCAACTTTGAAAAACAACAACAACCTCAACATGGAAAAACTTCAACAAATTCAACAACAACCTCAACATTGAAAAACAACAACAACCTCAAATTTGCAAAACACCAACAAATTCAACAACAACCTCAACATTTAAAAACAACAAAAACCTCAACATTGAAAAACACAAACAAATTCAACAACAACCTCAACATTGAAAAACACCAACAAATTCAACAACAACTTCAACATTGAAAAACACCAACAAATTCAACACCTACCTCGACATTGAAAAACACCAACAAATTCAACAACAACCTCAACATTGAATAACTACAACAACCTCAACATTGAAAAACACCAACAAATACAACAACAACCTCAGCATTGAAAAACAACAACAACCTCAACATTGAAAAACACCAACAAATTCAACAACAACCTCAACACTGAAAAACAACAACAACCTCAACGTTGAAAAACAACAACAAATTCAACAACAACTTCAACATTGAAAAACACCAACAAATTCAACAACAACCTCAACATTGAAAAACAACAACAACCTCAACATTGAAAAACACCAACAAATTCAACAACAACCTCAACACTGAAAAACAACAACAACCTCAACATTGAAAAACACCAACAAATTCAACAACAACCTCAACAATGAAAAACACCAACAAATTCAACAACAACCTCAACATTGAAAAACACCAACAAATTTAACAACAAACTCAACTTTGAAAAACAACAACAACCTCAACATGGAAAAACACCAACAAATTCAACAACAACCTCAACATTGAAAAACAACAACAACCTCAACATTGAAAAACACCAACAAATTCAACAACAAACTCAACATTGAAAAACAACAACAACCTCAACATTGAAAAACACCAACAAATTCAACAACAACCTCAACAATGAAAAACAACAACAAATTCAACAACAACCTCAACATTGAAAAACACCAACAAATTTAACAACAACCTCAACTTTGAAAAACAACAACAACCTCAACATGGAAAAACACCAACAAATTCAACAACAACCTCAACATTGAAAAACAACAACAACCTAAACATGGAAAAACACCAACAAATTCAACAACAACCTCAACATTGAAAAACAACAACAACCTCAAATTTGCAAAACACCAACAAATTCAACAACAACCTCAACATTTAAAAACAACAACAACCTCAACATTGAAAAACACCAACAAATTCAACAACAACCTCAACATTGAAAAACACCAACAAATTCAACGACAACCTGAACATTGAATAACTACAACAACCTCAACATTGAAAAACACCAACAAATACAACAACAACCTCAACATTGAAAAGCAACAACAACCTCAACATTGAAAAACACCAACAAATTCAACAACAACCTCAACATTGAAATACAACAACAACCTCAACATTGAAAAACAACAACAAATTCAACAACAACTTCAACATTGAAAAACACCAACAAATTCAACAACAACCTCAAAATTGAAAAACAACAACAACCTCAACATTGAAAAACACCAACAAATTCAACAACTTCAACATTGAAAAACACCAACAAATTCAACAACAACCTCAACATTGAAAAACACCAACAAATTCAACAACAACCTCAACAATGAAAAACACCAACAAATTCAACAACAACCTCAACATTGAAAAACACCAACAAATTTAACAACAACCTCAACTTTGAAAAACAACAACAATCTCAACATGGAAAAACACCAACAAATTCAACAACAACCTCAACATTGAACAACAACAACCTCAAAATTGAAAAACACCAACAAATTCAACAACAACCTCAACATTTAAACACAACAACCTCAACATTGAAAAACACCAACAAATTCAACAACAACCTCAACATTGAAAAACACCAACAAATTCAACAACAACTTCAACATTGAAAAACACCAACAAATTCAACAACAACCTCAACATTGAAAAAGACCAACAAATTCAACAACAACCTCAACATTGAAAAACTACAACAACCTCAACATTGAGAAACACCAACAAATACAACAACAACCTCAACATTGAAAAACAACAACAACCTCAACAATGAAAAACACCAACAAATTCAACAACAACCTCAAGATTGAAAAACACCAACAAATTTAACAACAACCTCAACTTTGAAAAACCACAACAACCTCAACATTGAAAAACACCAACAAATTCAACAACAACCTCAACATTGAAAAACAACAACAACCTCAACATTGAAAAACACCAACAAATTCAACAACAACCTCAACATTGAAAAACAACAACAACCTCAAATTTGCAAAACACCAACAAATTCAGCAACAACCTCAACATTTAAAAACAACAACAACCTCAACATTGAAAAACACCAACAAATTCAACAACAACCTCAACATTGAAAAACACCAACAAATTCAACGACCACTTCAACATTGAAAAACACCAACAACTTCATCAACTACCTCGACATTGAAAAACACCAACAAATTCAACAACAACCTGAACATTGAATAACTACAACAACCTCAACATTGAAAAACACCAACAAATACAACAACAACCTCAACATTGAAAAGCAACAAAAACCTCAACATTGAAAAACACCAACAAATTCAACAACAACCTCAACATTGAAATACAACAACAACCTCAACATTGAAAAACAACAACAAATTCAACAACAACTTCAACATTGAAAAACACCAACAAATTCAACAACAACCTCAACATTGAAAAACAACAACAACCTCAACATTGAAAAACACCAACAAATTCAACAACTTCAACATTGAAAAACACCAACAAATTCAACAACAACCTCAACATTGAAAAACACCAACAAATTCATAACAACCTCAACAATGAAAAACACCAACAAATTCAACAACAACCTCAACATTGAAAAACACCAACAAATTTAACAACAACCTCAACTTTGAAAAACAACAACAATCTCAACATGGAAAAACACCAACAAATTCAACAACAACCTCAACATTGAACAACAACAACCTCAAAATTGAAAAACACCAACAAATTCAACAACAACCTCAACATTTAAACACAACAACCTCAACATTGAAAAACACCAACAAATTCAACAACAACCTCAACATTGAAAAACACCAACAAATTCAACAACAACTTCAACATTGAAAAACACCAACAAATTCAACAACAACCTCAACATTGAAAAAGACCAACAAATTCAACAACAACCTCAACATTGAAAAACTACAACAACCTCAACATTGAGAAACACCAACAAATACAACAACAACCTCAACATTGAAAAACAACAACAACCTCAACAATGAAAAACACCAACAAATTCAACAACAACCTCAAGATTGAAAAACACCAACAAATTTAACAACAACCTCAAATTTGAAAAACCACAACAACCTCAACATTGAAAAACACCAACAAATTCAACAAAAACCTCAACATTGAAAAACACCAACAACCTCAACATTGAAAAACACCAACAAATTCAACAACAACCTCAACAATGAAAAACACCAACAAATTCAACAACAACCTCAACATTGAAAAACACCAACAAATTTAACAACAACCTCAACTTTGAAAAACAACAACAACCTCAACATGTAAAAACACCAACAAATTCATTAACAACCTCAACATTGAAAAACAACAACAACCTCAACATTGAAAAACACCAACAAATTCATCAACAACCTCAACAATGAAAAACACCATCAAATTCAACAACAACGTCAACATTGAAAAACACCAACAAATTTAACAACAACCTCAACTTTGAAAAACAACAACAACCGCAACATGGAAAAACACCAACAAATTCAACAACAACCTCAACATTGAACTACAACAACCTCAAAATTGAAAAACACCAACAAATTCAACAACAACCTCAACATTTAAACACAACAACAACCTCAAGATTGAAAAACACCAACAAATTCAACAACAACCTCAACATTGAAAAACACCAACAAATTCAACAACAACTTCAACATTGAAAAACACCAACAAATTCAACAACAACCTCAACATTGAAAAAGACCAACAAGTTCAACAACAACCTCAACATTGAAAAACTACAACAACCTCAACATTGAAAAACACCAACAAATTCAACAACAACCTCAACATTGAAAAAGAACAACAACCTCAACATTGAAAAACACAAACAAATTCAACAACAACCTCAACATTGAAAAACACCAACAAATTTAACAACAACCTCAACTTTGAAAAACAACAACAACCTCAACATGGAAAAACACCAACAAATTCAACAGCAACCTCAACATTGAAAAACAACAACAACCTCAAAATTGAAAAACACCAACAAATTCAACAACAACCTCAACATTGAAAAACAACAACAACCTCAACATTGAAAAACACCAACAAATTCAACAACAACCTCAACATTGAAAAACACCAACAAATTCAGCAACAACCTCAACATTGAAAAACAACAACAACCTCAACATTGAAAAACACCAACAAATTCAGCAAAAACCTCAACATTGAAAAACAACAACAACCTGAGCATTGAAAAACACGAACAAATTCAACAACAACCTCAACATTGAAAAACACCAACAAATTCAACAACAACCTCAACATTGAAAAACAACACAAACGTCAACATTGAAAAACAACAACAAATTCAACAACAACCTCAACATTGAAAAACACCAACAAATTAAGCAACAACCTCAACATTGAAAAACAACAACAACCTCAACATTGAAAAACACCAACAAATTCAACAACAACCTCAACATTGAAAAACAACAACAACCTCAACATTGAAAAACACCAACAAATTCAACAACAACCTCAACATTGAAAAACAACAACAACCTCAACATTGAACAACACCAACAAATTCAACAACAACCTCAACAATGAAAAACACCAACAAATTCAACAACAACCTCAACATTGAAAAACACCAACAAATTTAACAACAACCTCAACTTTGAAAAACAACAACAAATTTAACAACTACCTCAACATTGAAAAACAACAACAACCTCAACATTGAAAAACACCAACAAATTCAACAACAACCTCAACATTGAAAAACAACAACAACCTCAACATTGAAAAACACCAACAAATTCAACAACAACCTCAACATTGAAAAACAACAAAAACCTCAACATTGAAAAACACCAACAAATTCAACAACTTCAACATTGAAAAACACCAACAAATTCAACAACAACCTCGAAATTGAAAAACACCAACAAATTCAACAACAACCTCAACATTGAAAAACAACAACAACCTCAACATTGAAAAACACCAACAAATTCAACAACAACCTCAACATTGAAAAACAACAACAACCTCAACATTGAAAAACACCAACAAATTCAACAACAGCCTCAACAATGAAAAACACCAACAAATTCAACAACAACCTCAACATTGAAAAACACCAACAAATTTAACAACAACCTCAACTTTGAAAAACAACAACAACCTCAACATGGAAAAACATCAACAAATTCAACAACAACCTCAACATTGAAAAACAACAACAACCTCAAATTTGCAAAACACCAACAAATTCAACAACAACCTCAACATTTAAAAACAAGAACAACCTCAACATTGAAAAACACAAACAAATTCAACAACAACTTCAACATTGAAAAACACCAACAAATTCAACAACAACTTCAACATTGAAAAACACCAACAAATTCAACAACTACCTCGACATTGAAAAACACCAACAAATTCAACAACAACCTCAACATTGAATAACTACAACAACCTCAACATTGAAAAACACCAACAAATACAACAACAACCTCAGCATTGAAAAACAACAACAACCTCAACATTGAAAAACACCAACAAATTCAACAACAACCTCAACACTGAAAAACAACAACAACCTCAACGTTGAAAAACAACAACAAATTCAACAACAACTTCAACATTGAAAAACACCAACAAATTCAACAACAACCTCAACATTGAAAAACAACAACAACCTCAACATTGAAAAACACCAACAAATTCAACAACAACCTCAACACTGAAAAACAACAACAACCTCAACATTGAAAAACACCAACAAATTCAACAACAACCTCAACAATGAAAAACACCAACAAATTCAACAACAACCTCAACATTGAAAAACACCAACAAATTTAACAACAAACTCAACTTTGAAAAACAACAACAACCTCAACATGGAAAAACACCAACAAATTCAACAACAACCTCAACATTGGAAAACAACAACAACCTCAACATTGAAAAACACCAACAAATTCAACAACAAACTCAACATTGAAAAACAACAACAACCTCAACATTGAAAAACACCAACAAATTCAACAACAACCTCAACAATGAAAAACACCAACAAATTCAACAACAACCTCAACATTGAAAAACACCAACAAATTTAACAACAACCTCAACTTTGAAAAACAACAACAACCTCAACATGGAAAAACACCAACAAATTCAACAACAACCTCAACATTGAAAAACAACAACAACCTAAACATGGAAAAACACCAACAAATTCAACAACAACCTCAACATTGAAAAACAACAACAACCTCAAATTTGCAAAACACCAACAAATTCAACAACAACCTCAACATTTAAAAACAACAACAACCTCAACATTGAAAAACACCAACAAATGCAACAACAACCTCAACATTGAAAAACACCAACAAATTCAACGACAACTTCAACATTGAAAAACACCAACAACTTCATCAACTACCTCGACATTGAAAAACACCAACAAATTCAACAACAACCTGAACATTGAATAACTACAACAACCTCAACATTGAAAAACACCAACAAATACAACAACAACCTCAACATTGAAAAGCAACAACAACCTCAACATTGAAAAACACCAACAAATTCAACAACAACCTCAACATTGAAATACAACAACAACCTCAACATTGAAAAACAACAACAAATTCAACAACAACTTCAACATTGAAAAACACCAACAAATTCAACAACAACCTCAAAATTGAAAAACAACAACAACCTCAACATTGAAAAACACCAACAAATTCAACAACTTCAACATTGAAAAACACCAACAAATTCAACAACAACCTCAACATTGAAAAACACCAACAAATTCAACAACAACCTCAACAATGAAAAACACCAACAAATTCAACAACAACCTCAACATTGAAAAACACCAACAAATTTAACAACAACCTCAACTTTGAAAAACAACAACAATCTCAACATGGAAAAACACCAACAAATTCAACAACAACCTCAACATTGAACAACAACAACCTCAAAATTGAAAAACACCAACAAATTCAACAACAACCTCAACATTTAAACACAACAACCTCAACATTGAAAAACACCAACAAATTCAACAACAACCTCAACATTGAAAAACACCAACAAATTCAACAACAACTTCAACATTGAAAAACACCAACAAATTCAACAACAACCTCAACATTGAAAAAGACCAACAAATTCAACAACAACCTCAACATTGAAAAACTACAACAACCTCAACATTGAGAAACACCAACAAATACAACAACAACCTCAACATTGAAAAACAACAACAACCTCAACAATGAAAAACACCAACAAATTCAACAACAACCTCAAGATTGAAAAACACCAACAAATTTAACAACAACCTCAACTTTGAAAAACCACAACAACCTCAACATTGAAAAACACCAACAAATTCAACAACAACCTCAACATTGAAAAACAACAACAACCTCAACATTGAAAAACACCAAAAAATTCAACAACAACCTCAACATTGAAAAACAACAACAACCTCAAATTTGCAAAACACCAACAAATTCAACAACAACCTCAACATTTAAAAACAACAACAACCTCAACATTGAAAAACACCAACAAATTCAACAACAACCTCAACATTGAAAAACACCAACAAATTCAACGACCACTTCAACATTGAAAAACACCAACAACTTCATCAACTACCTCGACATTGAAAAACACCAACAAATTCAACAACAACCTGAACATTGAATAACTACAACAACCTCAACATTGAAAAACACCAACAAATACAACAACAACCTGAACATTGAAAAGCAACAAAAACCTCAACATTGAAAAACACCAACAAATTCAACAACAACCTCAACATTGAAATACAACAACAACCTCAACATTGAAAAACAACAACAAATTCAACAACAACTTCAACATTGAAAAACACCAACAAATTCAACAACAACCTCAACATTGAAAAACAACAACAACCTCAACATTGAAAAACACCAACAAATTCAACAACTTCAACATTGAAAAACACCAACAAATTCAACAACAACCTCAACATTGAAAAACACCAACAAATTCATAACAACCTCAACAATGAAAAACACCAACAAATTCAACAACAACCTCAACATTGAAAAACACCAACAAATTTAACAACAACCTCAACTTTGAAAAACAACAACAATCTCAACATGGAAAAACACCAACAAATTCAACAACAACCTCAACATTGAACAACAACAACCTCAAAATTGAAAAACACCAACAAATTCAACAACAACCTCAACATTTAAACACAACAACCTCAACATTGAAAAACACCAACAAATTCAACAACAACCTCAACATTGAAAAACATCAACAAATTCAACAACAACTTCAACATTGAAAAACACCAACAAATTCAACAACAACCTCAACATTGAAAAAGACCAACAAATTCAACAACAACCTCAACATTGAAAAACTACAACAACCTCAACATTGAGAAACACCAACAAATACAACAACAACCTCAACATTGAAAAACAATAACAACCTCAACAATGAAAAACACCAACAAATTCAACAACAACCTCAAGATTGAAAAACACCAACAAATTTAACAACAACCTCAAATTTGAAAAACCACAACAACCTCAACATTGAAAAACACCAACAAATTCAACAACAACCTCAACATTGAAAAACACCAACAATTTCAACAACAACTTCAACATTGAAAAACACCAACAAATTCAACAACAACCTCAACATTGAAAAAGACCAACAAATTCAACAACAACCTCAAATTTGAAAAACCACAACAACCTCAACATTGAAAAACACCAACAAATTCAACAACAACCTCAACATTGAAAAACAACAACAACCTCAACATTGAAAAACACCAACAAATTCAACAACAACCTCAACAATGAAAAACACCAACAAATTCAACAACAACCTCAACATTGAAAAACACCAACAAATGCAACAACAACCTCAACATTGAAAAACACCAACAAATTCAACGACAACTTCAACATTGAAAAACACCAACAACTTCATCAACTACCTCGACATTGAAAAACACCAACAAATTCAACAACAACCTGAACATTGAATAACTACAACAACCTCAACATTGAAAAACACCAACAAATACAACAACAACCTCAACATTGAAAAGCAACAACAACCTCAACATTGAAAAACACCAACAAATTCAACAACAACCTCAACATTGAAATACAACAACAACCTCAACATTGAAAAACAACAACAAATTCAACAACAACTTCAACATTGAAAAACACCAACAAATTCAACAACAACCTCAAAATTGAAAAACAACAACAACCTCAACATTGAAAAACACCAACAAATTCAACAACTTCAACATTGAAAAACACCAACAAATTCAACAACAACCTCAACATTGAAAAACACCAACAAATTCAACAACAACCTCAACAATGAAAAACACCAACAAATTCAACAACAACCTCAACATTGAAAAACACCAACAAATTTAACAACAACCTCAACTTTGAAAAACAACAACAATCTCAACATGGAAAAACACCAACAAATTCAACAACAACCTCAACATTGAACAACAACAACCTCAAAATTGAAAAACACCAACAAATTCAACAACAACCTCAACATTTAAACACAACAACCTCAACATTGAAAAACACCAACAAATTCAACAACAACCTCAACATTGAAAAACACCAACAAATTCAACAACAACTTCAACATTGAAAAACACCAACAAATTCAACAACAACCTCAACATTGAAAAAGACCAACAAATTCAACAACAACCTCAACATTGAAAAACTACAACAACCTCAACATTGAGAAACACCAACAAATACAACAACAACCTCAACATTGAAAAACAACAACAACCTCAACAATGAAAAACACCAACAAATTCAACAACAACCTCAAGATTGAAAAACACCAACAAATTTAACAACAACCTCAACTTTGAAAAACCACAACAACCTCAACATTGAAAAACACCAACAAATTCAACAACAACCTCAACATTGAAAAACAACAACAACCTCAACATTGAAAAACACCAAAAAATTCAACAACAACCTCAACATTGAAAAACAACAACAACCTCAAATTTGCAAAACACCAACAAATTCAACAACAACCTCAACATTTAAAAACAACAACAACCTCAACATTGAAAAACACCAACAAATTCAACAACAACCTCAACATTGAAAAACACCAACAAATTCAACGACCACTTCAACATTGAAAAACACCAACAACTTCATCAACTACCTCGACATTGAAAAACACCAACAAATTCAACAACAACCTGAACATTGAATAACTACAACAACCTCAACATTGAAAAACACCAACAAATACAACAACAACCTGAACATTGAAAAGCAACAAAAACCTCAACATTGAAAAACACCAACAAATTCAACAACAACCTCAACATTGAAATACAACAACAACCTCAACATTGAAAAACAACAACAAATTCAACAACAACTTCAACATTGAAAAACACCAACAAATTCAACAACAACCTCAACATTGAAAAACAACAACAACCTCAACATTGAAAAACACCAACAAATTCAACAACTTCAACATTGAAAAACACCAACAAATTCAACAACAACCTCAACATTGAAAAACACCAACAAATTCATAACAACCTCAACAATGAAAAACACCAACAAATTCAACAACAACCTCAACATTGAAAAACACCAACAAATTTAACAACAACCTCAACTTTGAAAAACAACAACAATCTCAACATGGAAAAACACCAACAAATTCAACAACAACCTCAACATTGAACAACAACAACCTCAAAATTGAAAAACACCAACAAATTCAACAACAACCTCAACATTTAAACACAACAACCTCAACATTGAAAAACACCAACAAATTCAACAACAACCTCAACATTGAAAAACATCAACAAATTCAACAACAACTTCAACATTGAAAAACACCAACAAATTCAACAACAACCTCAACATTGAAAAAGACCAACAAATTCAACAACAACCTCAACATTGAAAAACTACAACAACCTCAACATTGAGAAACACCAACAAATACAACAACAACCTCAACATTGAAAAACAACAACAACCTCAACAATGAAAAACACCAACAAATTCAACAACAACCTCAAGATTGAAAAACACCAACAAATTTAACAACAACCTCAAATTTGAAAAACCACAACAACCTCAACATTGAAAAACACCAACAAATTCAACAACAACCTCAACATTGAAAAACACCAACAATTTCAACAACAACTTCAACATTGAAAAACACCAACAAATTCAACAACAACCTCAACATTGAAAAAGACCAACAAATTCAACAACAACCTCAAATTTGAAAAACCACAACAACCTCAACATTGAAAAACACCAACAAATTCAACAACAACCTCAACATTGAAAAACAACAACAACCTCAACATTGAAAAACACCAACAAATTCAACAACAACCTCAACAATGAAAAACACCAACAAATTCAACAACAACCTCAACATTGAAAAACACCAACAAATTTAACAACAACCTCAACTTTGAAAAACAACAACAACCTCAACATGTAAAAACACCAACAAATTCATTAACAACCTCAACATTGAAAAACAACAACAACCTCAACATTGAAAAACACCAACAAATTCATCAACAACCTCAACAATGAAAAACACCATCAAATTCAACAACAACGTCAACATTGAAAAACACCAACAAATTTAACAACAACCTCAACTTTGAAAAACAACAACAACCGCAACATGGAAAAACACCAACAAATTCAACAACAACCTCAACATTGAACTACAACAACCTCAAAATTGAAAAACACCAACAAATTCAACAACAACCTCAACATTTAAACACAACAACAACCTCAAGATTGAAAAACACCAACAAATTCAACAACAACCTCAACATTGAAAAACACCAACAAATTCAACAACAACTTCAACATTGAAAAACACCAACAAATTCAACAACAACCTCAACATTGAAAAAGACCAACAAGTTCAACAACAACCTCAACATTGAAAAACTACAACAACCTCAACATTGAAAAACACCAACAAATTCAACAACAACCTCAACATTGAAAAAGAACAACAACCTCAACATTGAAAAACACAAACAAATTCAACAACAACCTCAACATTGAAAAACACCAACAAATTTAACAACAACCTCAACTTTGAAAAACAACAACAACCTCAACATGGAAAAACACCAACAAATTCAACAGCAACCTCAACATTGAAAAACAACAACAACCTCAAAATTGAAAAACATCAACAAATTCAACAACAACCTCAACATTGAAAAACAACAACAACCTCAACATTGAAAAACACCAACAAATTCAACAACAACCTCAACATTGAAAAACACCAACAAATTCAGCAACAACCTCAACATTGAAAAACAACAACAACCTCAACATTGAAAAACACCAACAAATTCAGCAAAAACCTCAACATTGAAAAACAACAACAACCTGAGCATTGAAAAACACGAACAAATTCAACAACAACCTCAACATTGAAAAACACCAACAAATTCAACAACAACCTCAACATCGAAAAACAACACAAACGTCAACATTGAAAAACAACAACAAATTCAACAACAACCTCAACATTGAAAAACACCAACAAATTAAGCAACAACCTCAACATTGAAAAACAACAACAACCTCAACATTGAAAAACACCAACAAATTCAACAAAAACCTCAACATTGAAAAACAACAACAACCTCAACATTGAAAAACACCAACAAATTCAACAACAACCTCAACAATGAAAAACACCAACAAATTCAACAACAACCTCAACATTGAAAAACACCAACAAATTTAACAACAACCTCAACTTTGAAAAACAACAACAAATTTAACAACAACCTCAACTTTGAAAAACAACAACAATCTCAACATGGAAAAACACCAACAAATTCAACAACAACCTCAACATTGAACAACAACAACCTCAAAATTGAAAAACACCAACAAATTCAACAACAACCTCAACATTTAAACACAACAACCTCAACATTGAAAAACACCAACAAATTCAACAACAACCTCAACATTGAAAAACACCAACAAATTCAACAACAACTTCAACATTGAAAAACACCAACAAATTCAACAACAACCTCAACATTGATAAAGACCAACAAATTCAACAACAACCTCAACATTGAAAAACTACAACAACCTCAACATTGAGAAACACCAACAAATACAACAACAACCTCAAGATTGAAAAACACCAACAAATTTAACAACAACCTCAACTTTGAAAAACCACAACAACCTCAACATTGAAAAACACCAACAAATTCAACAACAACCTCAACATTGAAAAACAACAACAACCTCAACATTGAAAAACACCAACAAATTCAACAACAACCTCAACATTGAAAAACAACAACAACCTCAAATTTGCAAAACACCAACAAATTCAACAACAACCTCAACATTTAAAAACAACAACAACCTCAACATTGAAAAACACCAACAAATTCAACAACAACCTCAACATTGAAAAACACCAACAAATTCAACGACCACTTCAACATTGAAAAACACGAACAAATTCATCAACTACCTCGACATTGAAAAACACCAACAAATTCAACAACAACCTGAACATTGAATAACTACAACAACCTCAACATTGAAAAACACCAACAAATACAACAACAACCTGAACATTGAAAAGCAACAAAAACCTCAACATTGAAAAACACCAACAAATTCAACAACAACCTCAACATTGAAATACAACAACAACCTCAACATTGAAAAACACAAACAAATTCAACAACAACCTCAACATTGAAAAACACCAACAAATTTAACAACAACCTCAACTTTGAAAAACAACAACAACCTCAACATGGAAAAACACCAACAAATTCAACAGCAACCTCAACATTGAAAAACAACAACAACCTCAAAATTGAAAAACATCAACAAATTCAACAACAACCTCAACATTGAAAAACAACAACAACCTCAACATTGAAAAACACCAACAAATTCAACAACAACCTCAACATTGAAAAACACCAACAAATTCAGCAACAACCTCAACATTGAAAAACAACAACAACCTCAACATTGAAAAACACCAACAAATTCAGCAAAAACCTCAACATTGAAAAACAACAACAACCTGAGCATTGAAAAACACGAACAAATTCAACAACAACCTCAACATTGAAAAACACCAACAAATTCAACAACAACCTCAACATCGAAAAACAACACAAACGTCAACATTGAAAAACAACAACAAATTCAACAACAACCTCAACATTGAAAAACACCAACAAATTAAGCAACAACCTCAACATTGAAAAACAACAACAACCTCAACATTGAAAAACACCAACAAATTCAACAACAACCTCAACATTGAAAAACAACAACAACCTCAACATTGAAAAACACCAACAAATTCAACAACAACCTCAACAATGAAAAACACCAACAAATTCAACAACAACCTCAACATTGAAAAACACCAACAAATTTAACAACAACCTCAACTTTGAAAAACAACAACAAATTTAACAACAACCTCAACTTTGAAAAACAACAACAATCTCAACATGGAAAAACACCAACAAATTCAACAACACCCTCAACATTGAACAACAACAACCTCAAAATTGAAAAACACCAACAAATTCAACAACAACCTCAACATTTAAACACAACAACCTCAACATTGAAAAACACCAACAAATTCAACAACAACCTCAACATTGAAAAACACCAACAAATTCAACAACAACTTCAACATTGAAAAACACCAACAAATTCAACAACAACCTCAACATTGATAAAGACCAACAAATTCAACAACAACCTCAACATTGAAAAACTACAACAACCTCAACAATGAAAAACACCAACAAATTCAACAACAACCTCAAGATTGAAAAACACCAACAAATTTAACAACAACCTCAACTTTGAAAAACCACAACAACCTCAACATTGAAAAACACCAACAAATTCAACAACAACCTCAACATTGAAAAACAACAACAACCTCAACATTGAAAAACACCAACAAATTCAACAACAACCTCAACATTGAAAAACAACAACAACCTCAAATTTGCAAAACACCAACAAATTCAACAACAACCTCAACATTTAAAAACAACAACAACCTCAACATTGAAAAACACCAACAAATTCAACAACAACCTCAACATTGAAAAACACCAACAAATTCAACGACCACTTCAACATTGAAAAACACGAACAAATTCATCAACTACCTCGACATTGAAAAACACCAACAAATTCAACAACAACCTGAACATTGAATAACTACAACAACCTCAACATTGAAAAACACCAACAAATACAACAACAACCTGAACATTGAAAAGCAACAAAAACCTCAACATTGAAAAACACCAACAAATTCAACAACAACCTCAACATTGAAATACAACAACAACCTCAACATTGAAAAACAACAACAAATTCAACAACAACTTCAACATTGAAAAACACCAACAAATTCAACAACAACCTCAACATTGAAAAACAACAACAACCTCAACATTGAAAAACACCAACAAATTCAACAACTTCAACATTGAAAAACACCAACAAATTCAACAACAACCTCAACATTGAAAAACACCAACAAATTCATAACAACCTCAACAATGAAAAACACCAACAAATTCAACAACAACCTCAACATTGAAAAACACCAACAAATTTAACAACAACCTCAACTTTGAAAAACAACAACAATCTCAACATGGAAAAACACCAACAAATTCAACAACAACCTCAACATTGAACAACAACAACCTCAAAATTGAAAAACACCAACAAATTCAACAACAACCTCAACATTTAAACACAACAACCTCAACATTGAAAAACACCAACAAATTCAACAACAACCTCAACATTGAAAAACACCAACAAATTCAACAACAACTTCAACATTGAAAAACACCAACAAATTCAACAACAACCTCAACATTGAAAAAGACCAACAAATTCAACAACAACCTCAACATTGAAAAACTACAACAACCTCAACATTGAGAAACACCAACAAATACAACAACAACCTCAACATTGAAAAACAACAACAACCTCAACAATGAAAAACACCAACAAATTCAACAACAACCTCAAGATTGAAAAACACCAACAAATTTAACAACAACCTCAAATTTGAAAAACCACAACAACATCAACATTGAAAAACACCAACAAATTCAACAACAACCTCAACATTGAAAAACACCAACAAATTCAACAACAACTTCAACATTGAAAAACACCAACAAATTCAACAACAACCTCAACATTGAAAAAGACCAACAAATTCAACAACAACCTCAAATTTGAAAAACCACAACAACCTCAACATTGAAAAACACCAACAAATTCAACAACAACCTCAACATTGAAAAACAACAACAACCTCAACATTGAAAAACACCAACAAATTCAACAACAACCTCAACAATGAAAAACACCAACAAATTCAACAACAACCTCAACATTGAAAAACACCAACAAATTTAACAACAACCTCAACTTTGAAAAACAACAACAGCCTCAACATGTAAAAACACCAACAAATTCAACAACAACCTCAACATTGAAAAACAACAACAACCTCAACATTGAAAAACACCAACAACTTCATCAACAACCTCAACAATGAAAAACACCATCAAATTCAACAACAACGTCAACATTGAAAAACACCAACAAATTTAACAACAACCTCAACTTTGAAAAACAACAACAACCGCAACATGGAAAAACACCAACAAATTCAACAACAACCTCAACATTGAACTACAACAACCTCAAAATTGAAAAACACCAACAAATTCAACAACAACCTTAACATTTAAACACAACAACAACCTCAAGATTGAAAAACACCAACAAATTCAACAACAACCTCAACATTGAAAAACACCAACAAATTCAACAACAACTTCAACATTGAAAAACACCAACAAATTCAACAACAACCTCAACATTGAAAAAGACCAACAAGTTCAACAACAACCTCAACATTGAAAAACTACAACAACCTCAACATTGAAAAACACCAACAAATTCAACAACAACCTCAACATTGAAAAAGAACAACAACCTCAACATTGAAAAACACAAACAAATTCAACAACAACCTCAACATTGAAAAACACCAACAAATTTAACAACAACCTCAACTTTGAAAAACAACAACAACCTCAACATGGAAAAACACCAACAAATTCAACAGCAACCTCAACATTGAAAAACAACAACAACCTCAAAATTGAAAAACACCAACAAATTCAACAACAACCTCAACATTGAAAAACAACAACAACCTCAACATTGAAAAACACCAACAAATTCAACAACAACCTCAACATTGAAAAACACCAACAAATTCAGCAACAACCTCAACATTGAAAAACAACAACAACCTCAACATTGAAAAACACCAACAAATTCAGCAAAAACCTCAACATTGAAAAACAACAACAACCTGAGCATTGAAAAACACGAACAAATTCAACAACAACCTCAACATTGAAAAACACCAACAAATTCAACAACAACCTCAACATTGAAAAACAACACAAACGTCAACATTGAAAAACACCAACAAATTCAACAACAACCTCAACATTGAAAAACACCAACAAATTAAGCAACAACCTCAACATTGAAAAACAACAACAACCTCAACATTGAAAAACACCAACAAATTCAACAACAACCTCAACATTGAAAAACAACAACAACCTCAACATTGAAAAACACCAACAAATTCAACAACAACCTCAACATTGAAAAACAACAACAACCTCAACATTGAACAACACCAACAAATTCAACAACAACCTCAACAATGAAAAACACCAACAAATTCAACAACAACCTCAACATTGAAAAACACCAACAAATTTAACAACAACCTCAACTTTGAAAAACAACAACAACCTCAACATGTAAAAACACCAACAAATTCAACAACAACCTCAACATTGAAAAACAACAACAACCTCAACATTGAAAAACACCAACAAATTCATCAACAACCTCAACAATGAAAAACACCAACAAATTCAACAACAACGTCAACATTGAAAAACACCAACAAATTTAACAACAACCTCAACTTTGAAAAACAACAACAACCGCATCATGGAAAAACACCAACAAATTCAACAACAACCTCAACATTGAACAACAACAACCTCAAAATTGAAAAACACCAACAAATTCAACAACAACCTCAACATTTAAACACAACAACAACCTCAACATTGAAAAACACCAACAAATTCAACAACAACCTCAACATTGAAAAACACCAACAAATTCAACAACAACTTCAACATTGAAAAACACCAACAAATTCAACAACAACCTCAACATTGAAAAAGACCAACAAATTCAACAACAACCTCAACATTGAAAAACTACAACAACCTCAACATTGAAAAACACCAACAAATTCAACAACAACCTGAACATTGAAAAACACCAACAAATTCAACGACCACTTCAACATTGAAAAACACCAACAAATTCATCAACTACCTCGACATTGAAAAACACCAACAAATTCAACAACAACCTGAACATTGAATAACTACAACAACCTCAACATTGAAAAACACCAACAAATACAACAACAACCTCAACATTGAAAAGCAACAACAACCTCAACATTGAAAAACACCAACAAATTCAACAACAACCTCAACATTGAAATACAACAACAACCTCAACATTGAAAAACAACAACAAATTCAACAACAACTTCAACATTGAAAAACACCAACAAATTCAACAACAACCTCAACATTGAAAAACAACAACAACCTCAACATTGAAAAACACCAACAAATTCAACAACTTCAACATTGAAAAACACCAACAAATTCAACAACAACCTCAACATTGAAAAACACCAACAAATTCAACAACAACCTCAACAATGAAAAACACCAACAAATTCAACAACAACCTCAACATTGAAAAACACCAACAAATTTAACAACAACCTCAACTTTGAAAAACAACAACAATCTCAACATGGAAAAACACCAACAAATTCAACAACAACCTCAACATTGAACAACAACTACCTCAAAATTGAAAAACACCAACAAATTCAACAACAACCTCAACATTTAAACACAACAACCTCAACATTGAAAAACACCAACAAATTCAACAACAACCTCAACATTGAAAAACACCAACAAATTCAACAACAACTTCAACATTGAAAAACACCAACAAATTCAACAACAACCTCAACATTGAAAAAGACCAACAAATTCAACAACAACCTCAACATTGAAAAACTACAACAACCTCAACATTGAGAAACACCAACAAATACAACAACAACCTCAACATTGAAAAACAACAACAACCTCAACAATGAAAAACACCAACAAATTCAACAACAACCTCAAGATTGAAAAACACCAACAAATTTAACAACAACCTCAACTTTGAAAAACCACAACAACCTCAACATTGAAAAACACCAACAAATTCAACAACAACCTCAACATTGAAAAAGAACAACAACCTCAACATTGAAAAACACAAACAAATTCAACAACAACCTCAACATTGAAAAACACCAACAAATTTAACAACAACCTCAACTTTGAAAAACAACAACAACCTCAACATGGAAAAACACCAACAAATTCAACAGCAACCTCAACATTGAAAAACAACAACAACCTCAAAATTGAAAAACACCAACAAATTCAACAACAACCTCAACATTGAAAAACAACAACAACCTCAACATTGAAAAACACCAACAAATTCAACAACAACCTCAACATTGAAAAACACCAACAAATTCAGCAACAACCTCAACATTGAAAAACAACAACAACCTCAACATTGAAAAACACCAACAAATTCAGCAACAACCTCAACATTGAAAAACAACAACAACCTGAGCATTGAAAAACACGAACAAATTCAACAACAACCTCAACATTGAAAAACACCAACAAATTCAACAACAACCTCAACATTGAAAAACAACACAAACCTCAACATTGAAAAACACCAACAAATTCAACAACAACCTCAACATTGAAAAACACCAACAAATTAAGCAACAACCTCAACATTGAAAAACAACAACAACCTCAACATTGAAAAACACCAACAAATTCAACAACAACCTCAACATTGAAAAACAACAACAACCTCAACATTGAAAAACACCAACAAATTCAACAACAAGCTCAACATTGAAAAACAACAACAACCTCAACATTGAACAACACCAACAAATTCAACAACAACCTCAACAATGAAAAACACCAACAAATTCAACAACAACCTCAACATTGAAAAACACCAACAAATTTAACAACAACCTCAACTTTGAAAAACAACAACAACCTCAACATGTAAAAACACCAACAAATTCAACAACAACCTCAACATTGAAAAACAACAACAACCTCAACATTGAAAAATACCAACAAATTCATCAACAACCTCAACAATGAAAAACACCAACAAATTCAACAACAACGTCAACATTGAAAAACACCAACAAATTTAACAACAACCTCAACTTTGAAAAACAACAACAACCGCATCATGGAAAAACACCAACAAATTCAACAACAACCTCAACATTGAACAACAACAACCTCAAAATTGAAAAACACCAACAAATTCAACAACAACCTCAACATTTAAACACAACAACAACCTCAACATTGAAAAACACCAACAAATTCAACAACAACCTCAACATTGAAAAACACCAACAAATTCAACAACAACTTCAACATTGAAAAACACCAACAAATTCAACAACAACCTCAACATTGAAAAAGACCAACAAATTCAACAACAACCTCAACATTGAAAAACTACAACAACCTCAACATTGAAAAACACCAACAAATTCAACAACAACCTCAACATTGAAAAAGAACAACAACCTCAACATTGAAAAACAACAACAACCTCAACATTGAAAAACACCAACAAATTCAACAACAACTTCAACATTGAAAAACACCAACAAATTCAACAACAACCTCGAAATTGAAAAACACCAACAAATTCAACAACAACCTCAACATTGAAAAACAACAATAACCTCAACATTGAAAAACACCAACAAATTCAACAACAAGCTCAACATTGAAAAACAACAACAACCTCAACATTGAAAAACACCAACAAATTCAACAACAACCTCAACAATGAAAAACATCAACAAAATCAACAACAACCTCAACATTGAAAAGCACCAACAAATTTAACAACAACCTCAACTTTGAAAAACAACAACAACCTCAACATGGAAAAACACCAACAAATTCAACAGCAACCTCAACATTGAAAAACAACAACAACCTCAAAATTGAAAAACACCAACAAATTCAACAACAACCTCAACATTTAAAAACAACAACAACCTCAACAATGAAAAACACCAACAAATTCAACAACAACCTCAACATTAAAAAACACAAACAAATTCAACAACAACTTCAGCATTGAAAAACATCAACAAAATCAACAACAACCTCAACATTGAAAAACACCAACAAATTTAACAACAACCTCAACTTTGAAAAACAACAACAACCTCAACATGGAAAAACACCAACAAATTCAACAGCAACCTCAACATTGAAAAACAACAACAACCTCAAAATTGAAAAACACCAACAAATTCAACAACAACCTCAACATTGAAAAACAACAACAACCTCAACATTGAAAAACACCAACAAATTCAACAACAACCTCAACATTGAAAAACACCAACAAATTCAGCAACAACCTCAACATTGAAAAACAACAACAACCTCAACATTGAAAAACACCAACAAATTCAGCAACAACCTCAACATTGAAAAACAACAACAACCTGAGCATTGAAAAACACGAACAAATTCAACAACAACCTCAACATTGAAAAACACCAACAAATTCAACAACAACCTCAACATTGAAAAACAACACAAACCTCAACATTGAAAAACACCAACAAATTCAACAACAACCTCAACATTGAAAAACACCAACAAATTAAGCAACAACCTCAACATTGAAAAACAACAACAACCTCAACATTGAAAAACACCTACAAATTCAACAACAACCTCAACGTTGAAAAACAACAACAACCTCAACATTGAAAAACACCAACAAATTCAACAACAACCTCAACATTGAAAAACAACAACAACCTCAACATTGAAAAACACCAACAAATTCAACAACTTCAACATTGAAAAACACCAACAAATTCAACAGCAACCTCGAAATTGAAAAACACCAACAAATTCAACAACAACCTCAACTTTGAAAAACAACAACAACCTCAACATTGAAAAACACCAACAAATTCAACAACAACCTCAACATTGAAAAACAACAACAACCTCAACATTGAAAAACACCAACAAATTCAACAACAGCCTCAACAATGAAAAACACCAACAAATTCAACAACAACCTCAACATTGAAAAACACCAACAAATTCAACAACAACCTCAACTTTGAAAAACAACAACAACCTCAACATGGAAAAACACCAACAAATTCAACAACAACCTCAACATTGAAAAACAACAACAACCTCAAATTTGCAAAACACCAACAAATTCAACAACAACCTCAACATGGAAAAACACCAACAAATTCAACAGCAACCTCAACATTGAAAAACAACAACAACCTCAAAATTGAAAAACACCAACAAATTCAACAACAACCTCAACATTTAAAAACAACAACAACCTCAACAATGAAAAACACCAACAAATTCAACAACAACCTCAACATTAAAAAACACAAACAAATTCAACAACAACTTCAACATTGAAAAACATCAACAAAATCAACAACAACCTCAACATTGAAAAACACCAACAAATTTAACAACAACCTCAACTTTGAAAAACAACAACAACCTCAACATGGAAAAACACCAACAAATTCAACAGCAACCTCAACATTGAAAAACAACAACAACCTCAAAATTGAAAAACACCAACAAATTCAACAACAACCTCAACATTGAAAAACAACAACAACCTCAACATTGAAAAACACCAACAAATTCAACAACAACCTCAACATTGAAAAACACCAACAAATTCAGCAACAACCTCAACATTGAAAAACAACAACAACCTCAACATTGAAAAACACCAACAAATTCAGCAACAACCTCAACATTGAAAAACAACAACAACCTGAGCATTGAAAAACACGAACAAATTCAACAACAACCTCAACATTGAAAAACACCAACAAATTCAACAACAACCTCAACATTGAAAAACAACACAAACCTCAACATTGAAAAACACCAACAAATTCAACAACAACCTCAACATTGAAAAACACCAACAAATTAAGCAACAACCTCAACATTGAAAAACAACAACAACCTCAACATTGAAAAACACCTACAAATTCAACAACAACCTCAACGTTGAAAAACAACAACAACCTCAACATTGAAAAACACCAACAAATTCAACAACAACCTCAACATTGAAAAACAACAACAACCTCAACATTGAAAAACACCAACAAATTCAACAACTTCAACATTGAAAAACACCAACAAATTCAACAGCAACCTCGAAATTGAAAAACACCAACAAATTCAACAACAACCTCAACTTTGAAAAACAACAACAACCTCAACATTGAAAAACACCAACAAATTCAACAACAACCTCAACATTGAAAAACAACAACAACCTCAACATTGAAAAACACCAACAAATTCAACAACAGCCTCAACAATGAAAAACACCAACAAATTCAACAACAACCTCAACATTGAAAAACACCAACAAATTCAACAACAACCTCAACTTTGAAAAACAACAACAACCTCAACATGGAAAAACACCAACAAATTCAACAACAACCTCAACATTGAAAAACAACAACAACCTCAAATTTGCAAAACACCAACAAATTCAACAACAACCTCAACATTTAAAAACAACAACCTCAACATTGAAAAACACCAACAAATTCAACAACAACCTCAACATTAAAAAACACAAACAAATTCAACAACAACTTCAACATTGAAAAACATCAAGAAAATCAACAACAACCTCAACATTGAAAAACACCAACAAATTTAACAACAACCTCAACTTTGAAAAACAACAACAACCTCAACATGGAAAAACACCAACAAATTCAACAGCAACCTCAACATTGAAAAACAACAACAACCTCAAAATTGAAAAACACCAACAAAGTCAACAACAACCTCAACATTGAAAAACAACAACAACCTCAACATTGAAAAACACCAACAAATTCAACAACAACCTCAACATTGAAAAACACCAACAAATTCAGCAACAACCTCAACATTGAAAAACAACAACAACCTCAACATTGAAAAACACCAACAAATTCAGCAACAACCTCAACATTGAAAAACAACAACAACCTGAGCATTGAAAAACACGAACAAATTCAACAACAACCCCAACATTGAAAAACACCAACAAATTCAACAACAACCTCAACATTGAAAAACAACACAAACCTCAACATTGAAAAACACCAACAAATTCAACAACAACCTCAACATTGAAAAACACCAACAAATTAAGCAACAACCTCAACATTGAAAAACAACAACAACCTCAACATTGAAAAACACCAACAAATTCAACAACAACCTCAACATTGAAAAACAACAACAACCTCAACATTGAAAAACACCAACAAATTCAACAACAACCTCAACATTGAAAAACAACAACAACCTCAACATTGAAAAACACCAACAAATTCAACAACTTCAACATTGAAAAGCACCAACAAATTCAACAACAACCTCGAAATTGAAAAACACCAACAAATTCAACAACAACCTCAACATTGAAAAACAACAACAACCTCAGCATTGAAAAACACCAACAAATTCAACAACAACCTCAACATTGAAAAACAACAACAACCTCAACATTGAAAAACACCAACAAATTCAACAACAGCCTCAACAATGAAAAACACCAACAAATTCAACAACAACCTCAACATTGAAAAACACCAACAAATTCAACAACAACCTCAACTTTGAAAAACAACAACAACCTCAACATGGAAAAACACCAACAAATTCAACAACAACCTCAACATTGAAAAACAACAACAAGCTCAATTTTGCAAAACACCAACAAATTCAACAACAACCACAACATTTAAAAACAACAACAACCTCAACATTGAAAAACACCAACAAATTCAACAACAATCTCAACATTGAAAAACACCAACAAATTCAACAACAACTTCAACATTGAAAAACACCAACAAATTCAACAACTACCTCGACATTGAAAAACACCAACAAATTCAACAACAACCTCAACATTGAATAACTACAACAACCTCAACATTGAAAAACAACAACAACCTCAACACTGAAAAACAACAACAACCTCAACGTTGAAAAACAACAACAAATTCAACAACAACTTCAACATTGAAAAACACCAACAAATTCAACAACAACCTCAACATTGAAAAACAACAACAACCTCTACATTGAAAAACACCAACAAATTCAACAGCAGCCTCAACAATGAAAAACACCAACAAATTCAACAACAACCTCAACATTGAAAAAGAACAACAACCTCAACATTGAAAAACAAGAACAACCTCAACATTGAAAAACACCAACAAATTCAACAACAACCTCAACATTGAAAAACAACAACAACCTCAACATTGAAAAACACCAACAAATTCAACAACAGCCTCAACAATGAAAAACACCAACAAATTCAACAACAACCTCAACATTGAAAAAGAACAACAACCTCAACATTGAAAAACAACAACAACCTCAACATTGAAAAACACCAACAAATTCAACAACAACTTCAACATTGAAAAACACCAACAAATTCAACAACAAGCTCGAAATTGAAAAACACCAACAAATTCAACAACAAGCTCAACACTGAAAAACAACAACAACCTCAACATTGAAAAACACCAACAAATTCAACAACAACCTCAACAATGAAAAACATCAACAAAATCAACAACAACCTCAACATTGAAAAACACCAACAAATTCAACAGCAACTTCAACATTGAAAAACAACAACAACCTCAAAATTGAAAAACACCAACAAATTCAACAACAACCTCAACATTTAAAAAGAATAACAACCTCAACATTGAAAAACACCAACAAATTCAACAACAACCTCAACATTGAAAAACACAAATTCAACAACAACTTCAACATTGAAAAACACCAACAAATTCAACAACATTGAAAAACTACAACAACCACAACATTGAAAAACACCAACAAATACAGCAACAACCTCAACATTGAAAAACAACAACAACCTCAACATTGAAAAACACCAACAAATTCAACAACAACCTCAACATTGAAAAACACCAACAAATTCAGCAACAACCTCAACATTGAAAAACAACAACAACCTCAACATTGAAAAACACCAACAAATTCAGCAACAACCTCAACATTCAAAAACAACAACAACCTGAGCATTGAAAAACACGAACAAATTCAACAACAACCTCAACATTGAAAAACACCAACAAATTCAACAACAACCTCAACATTGAAAAACAACACAAACCTCAACATTGAAAAACACCAACAAATTCAACAACAACCTCATCATTGAAAAACACCAACAAATTAAGCAACAACCTCAACATTGAAAAACAACAACAACCTCAACATTGAAAAACACCAACAAATTCAACAACAACCTCAACGTTGAAAAACAACAACAACCTCAACATTGAAAAACGCCAACAAATTCAACAACAACCTCAACATTGAAAAACAACAACAACCTCAACATTGAAAAACACCAACAAATTCAACAACTTCAACATTGAAAAACACCAACAAATTCAACAGCAACCTCGAAATTGAAAAACAGCAACAAATTCAACAACAACCTCAACATTGAAAAACAACAACAACCTCAACATTGAAAAACACCAACAAATTCAACAACAACCTCAACATTGAAAAACAACAACAACCTCAACATTGAAAAACACCAACAAATTCAACAACAGCCTCAACAATGAAAAACACCAACAAATTCAACAACAACCTCAACATTGAAAAACACCAACAAATTCAACAACAACCTCAACTTTGAAAAACAACAACAACCTCAACATGGAAAAACACCAACAAATTCAACAACAACCTCAACATTGAAAAACAACAACAACCTCAAATTTGCAAAACACCAACAAATTCAACAACAACCTCAACATTTAAAAACAACAGCAACCTCAACATTGAAAAACACCAACAAATTCAACAACAACCTCAACATTAAAAAACACAAACAAATTCAACAACAACTTCAACATTGAAAAACATCAACAAAATCAACAATAACCTCAACATTGAAAAACACCAGCAAATTTAACAACAACCTCAACTTTGAAAACAACAACAACCTCAACATGGAAAAACACCAACAAATTCAACAGCAACCTCAACATTGAAAAACAACAACAACCTCAAAATTGAAAAACACCAACAAATTCAACAACAACCTCAACATTGAAAAACAACAACAACCTCAACATTGAAAAACACCAACAAATTCAACAACAACCTCAACATTGAAAAACACCAACAAATTCAGCAACAACCTCAACATTGAAAAACAACAACAACCTCAACATTGAAAAACACCAACAAATTCAGCAACAACCTCAACATTGAAAAACAACAACAACCTGAGCATTGAAAAACACGAACAAATTCAACAACATCCTCAACATTGAAAAACACCAACAAATTCAACAACAACCTCAACATTGAAAAACAACACAAACCTCAACATTGAAAAACACCAACAAATTCAACAACAACCTCAACTTTGAAAAACACCAACAAATTAAGCAACAACCTCAACATTGAAAAACAACAACAACCTCAACATTGAAAAACACCAACAAATTCAACAACAACCTCAACATTGAAAAACAACAACAACCTCAACATTGAAAAACACCAACAAATTCAACAACTTCAACATTGAAAAACACCAACAAATTCAACAACAACCTCGAAATTGAAAAACACCAACAAATTCAACAACAACCTCAACATTGAAAAACAACAACAACCTCAGCATTGAAAAACACCAACAAATTCAACAACAACCTCAACATTGAAAAACAACAACAACCTCAACATTGAAAAACACCAACAAATTCAACAACAGCCTCAACAATGAAAAACACCAACAAATTCAACAACAACCTCAACATTGAAAAACACCAACAAATTCAACAACAACCTCAACTTTGAAAAACAACAACAACCTCAACATGGAAAAACACCAACAAATTCAACAACAACCTCAACATTGAAAAACAACAACAACCTCAATTTGGCAAAACACCAACAAATTCAACAACAACCTCAACTTTTAAAAACAACAACAACCTCAACATTGAAAAACACCAACAAATTCAACAACAACCTCAACATTGAAAAACACCAACAAATTCAACAACAACTTCAACATTGAAAAACACCAACAAATTCAACAACTACCTCGACATTGAAAAACACCAACAAATTCAACAACAACCTCAACATTGAATAACTACAACAACCTCAACATTGAAAAACACCAACAAATTCAACAGCAACCTCAACATTGAAAAACAACAACAACCTCAAAATTGAAAAACACCAACAAATTCAACAACAACCTCAACATTGAAAAACAACAACAACCTCAACATTGAAAAACACCAACAAATTCAACAACAACCTCAACATTGAAAAAAAACCAACAAATTCAGCAACAACCTCAACATTGAAAAACAACAACAACCTCAACATTGAAAAACACCAACAAATTCAGCAACAACCTCAACATTGAAAAACAACAACAACCTGAGCATTGAAAAACACGAACAAATTCAACAACAACCTCAACATTGAAAAACACCAACAAATTCAACAACAACCTCAACATTGAAAAACAACACAAACCTCAACATTGAAAAACACCAACAAATTCAACAACAACCTCAACATTGAAAAACACCAACAAATTAAGCAACAACCTCAACATTGACAAACAACAACAACCTCAACATTGAAAAACACCAACAAATTCAACAACAACCTCAACATTGAAAAACAACAACAACCTCAACATTGAAAAACACCAACAAATTCAACAACAACCTCAACATTGAAAAACAACAACAACCTCAACATTGAAAAACACCAACAAATTCAACAACTTCAACATTGAAAAACACCAACAAATTCAACAACAACCTCGAAATTGAAAAACACCAACAAATTCAACAACAACCTCAACATTGAAAAACAACAACAACCTCAGCATTGAAAAACACCAACAAATTCAACAACAACCTCAACATTGAAAAACAACAACAACCTCAACATTGAAAAACACCAACAAATTCAACAACAGCCTCAACAATGAAAAACACCAACAAATTCAACAACAACCTCAACATTGAAAAACACCAACAAATTCAACAACAACCTCAACTTTGAAAAACAACAACAACCTCAACATGGAAAAACACCAACAAATTCAACAACAACCTCAACATTGAAAAACAACAACAACCTCAATTTTGCAAAACACCAACAAATTGAACAACAACCTCAACATTTAAAAACAACAACAACCTCAACATTGAAAAACACCAACAAATTCAACAACAACCTCAACATTGAAAAACACCAACAAATTCAACAACAACTTCAACATTGAAAAACACCAACAAATTCAACAACTACCTCGACATTGAAAAACACCAACAAATTCAACAACAACCTCAACATTGAATAACTACAACAACCTCAACATTGAAAAACAACAACAAATACAACAACAACCTCAACATTGAAAAACAACAACAACCTCAACATTGAAAAACACCAACAAATTCCACAACAACCTCAACACTGAAAAACAACAACAACCTCAACGTTGAAAAACAACAACAAATTCAACAACAACTTCAACATTGAAAAACACCAACAAATTCAACAACAACCTCAACATTGAAAAACAACAACAACCTCAACATTGAAAAACACCAACAAATTCAACAACAACCTCAACATTGAAAAACAACAACAACCTCAACATTGAAAAACACCAACAAATTCAACAATAGCCTCAACAATGAAAAACACCAACAAATTCAACAACAACCTCAACATTGAAAAAGAACAACAACCTCAACATTGAAAAACAACAACAACCTCAACATTGAAAAACACCAACAAATTCAACAACAACTTCAACATTGAAAAACACCAACAAATTCAACAACAAGCTCGAAATTGAAAAACACCAACAAATTCAACAACAACCTCAACATTGAAACACAACAATAACCTCAACTTTGAAAAACACCAACAAATTCAACAACAAGCTCAACATTGAAAAACAACAACAACCTCAACATTGAAAAACACCAACAAATTCAACAACAACCTCAACAATGAAAAACATCAACAAAATCAACAACAACCTCAACATTGAAAAACACCAACAAACTTAACAACAACCTCAACTTTGAAAAACAACAACAACCTCAACATGGAAAAACACCAACAAATTCAACAGCAACTTCAACATTGAAAAACAACAACAACCTCAAAATTGAAAAACACCAACAAATTCAACAACAACCTCAACATTTAAAAAGAACAACAACCTCAACATTGAAAAACACCAACAAATTCAACAACAACCTCAACATTGAAAAACACAAATTCAACAACAACTTCAACATTGAAAAACACCAACAAATTCAACAACAACCTCAACATTGAAAAACTACAACAACCACAACATTGAAAAACACCAACAAATACAGCAACAACCTCAACATTGAAAAACAACAACAACCTCAACATTGAAAAACACCAACAAATTCAGCAACAACCTCAACATTGAAAAACAACAACAACCTCAACATTGAAAAACACCAACAAATTCAGCAACAACCTCAACATTGAAAAACAACAACAACCTGAGCATTGAAAAACACGAACAAATTCAACAACAACCTCAACATTGAAAAACACCAACAAATTCAACAACAAACTCAACATTGAAAAACAACACAAACCTCAACATTGAAAAACACCAACAAATTCAACAACAACCTCAACATTGAAAAACACCAACAACTTAAGCAAGAACCTCAACATTGAAAAACAACAACAACCTCAACATTGAAAAACACCAACAAATTCAACAACAACCTCAACGTTGAAAAACAACAACAACCTCAACATTGAAAAACACCAACAAATTCAACAACAACCTCAACATTGAAAAACAACAACAACCTCAACATTGAAAAACACCAACAAATTCTACAACTTCAACATTGAAAAACACCAACAAATTCAACAGCAACCTCGAAATTGAAAAACACCAACAAATTCAACAACAACCTCAACATTGAAAAACAACAACAACCTCAACATTGAAAAACACCAACAAATTCAACAACAACCTCAACATTGAAAAACAACAACAACCTCAACATTGAAAAACACCAACAAATTCAACAACAGCCTCAACAATGAAAAACACCAACAAATTCAACAACAACCTCAACATTGAAAAACACCAACAAATTCAACAACAACCTCAACTTTGAAAAACAACAACAACCTCAACATGGAAAAACACCAACAAATTCAACAACAACCTCAACATTGAAAAACAACAACAACCTCAAATTTGCAAAACACCAACAAATTCAACAACAACCTCAACATTTAAAAACAACAACAACCTCAACATTGAAAAACACCAACAAATTCAACAACAACCTCAACATTAAAAAACACAAACAAATTCAACAACAACTTCAACATTGAAAAACATCAACAAAATCAACAACAACCTCAACATTGAAAAACACCAACAAATTTAACAACAACCTCAACTTTGAAAAACAACAACAACCTCAACATGGAAAAACACCAACAAATTCAACAGCAACCTCAACATTGAAAAACAACAACAACCTCAAAATTGAAAAACACCAACAAATTCAACAACAACCTCAACATTGAAAAACAACAACAACCTCAACATTGAAAAACACCAACAAATTCAACAACAACCTCAACATTGAAAAACAACAACAAATTCAGCAACAACCTCAACATTGAAAAACAACAACAACCTCAACATTGAAAAACACCAACAAATTCAGCAACAACCTCAACATTGAAAAACAACAACAACCTGAGCATTGAAAAACACGAACAAATTCAACAACAACCTCAACATTGAAAAACACCAACAAATTCAACAACAACCTCAACATTGAAAAACAACACAAACCTCAACATTGAAAAACACCAACAAATTCAACAACAACCTCAACATTGAAAAACACCAACAAATTAAGCAACAACCTCAACATTGAAAAACAACAACAACCTCAACATTGAAAAACACCAACAAATTCAACAACAACCTCAACATTGAAAAACAACAACAACCTCAACATTGAAAAACACCAACAAATTCAACAACAACCTCAACATTGAAAAACAACAACAACCTCAACATTGAAAAACACCAACAAATTCAACAACTTCAACATTGAAAAACACCAACAAATTCAACAACATCCTCGAAATTGAAAAACACCAACAAATTCAACAACAACCTCAACATTGAAAAACAACAACAACCTCAGCATTGAAAAACACCAACAAATTCAACAACAACCTCAACATTGAAAAACAACAACAACCTCAACATTGAAAAACACCAACAAATTCAACAACAGCCTCAACAATGAAAAACACCAACAAATTCAACAACAACCTCAACATTGAAAAACACCAACAAATTCAACAACAACCTCAACTTTGAAAAACAACAACAACCTCAACATGGAAAAACACCAACAAATTCAACAACAACCTCAACATTGAAAAACAACAACAACCTCAATTTTGCAAAACACCAACAAATTCAACAACAACCTCAACATTTAAAAACAACAACAAGCTCAACATTGAAAAACACCAACAAATTCAACAACAACCTCAACATTGAAAAACACCAACAAATTCAACAACAACTTCAACATTGAAAAACACCAACAAATTCAACAACTACCTCGACATTGAAAAACACCAACAAATTCAACAACAACCTCAACATTGAATAACTACAACAACCTCAACATTGAAAAACACCAACAAATACAACAACAACCTCAACATTGAAAAACAACAACAACCTCAACATTGAAAAACACCAACAAATTCAACAGCAACCTCAACACTGAAAAACAACAACAACCTCAACGTTGAAAAACAACAACAAATTCAACAACAACTTCAACATTGAAAAACACCAACAAATTCAACAACAACCTCAACATTGAAAAACAACAACAACCTCAACATTGAAAAACACCAACAAATTCAACAACAACCTCAACATTGAAAAACAACAACAACCTCAACATTGAAAAACACCAACAAATTCAACAACAGCCTCAACAATGAAAAACACCAACAAATTCAAGAACAACCTCAACATTGAAAAAGAACAACAACCTCAACATTGAAAAACACCAACAAATTCAACAACAACTTCAACATTGAAAAACACCAACAAATTCAACAACAAGCTCGAAATTGAAAAACACCAACAAATTCAACAACAACCTCAACATTGAAAAACAACAATAACCTCAACATTGAAAAACACCAACAAATTCAACAACAAGCTCAACATTGAAAAACAACAACAACCTCAACATTGAAAAACACCAACAAATTCAACAACAACCTCAAAAATGAAAAACATCAACAAAATCAACAACAACCTCAACATTGAAAAACACCAACAAATTTAACAACAACCTCAACTTTGAAAAACAACAACAACCTCAACATGGAAAAACACCAACAAATTCAACAGCAACTTCAACATTGAAAAACAACAACAACCTCAACATTGAAAAACACCAACAAATTCAACAACAACCTCAACATTTAAAAAGAACAACAACCTCAACATTGAAAAACACCAACAAATTCAACAACAACCTAACATTGAAAAACACAAATTCAACAACAACTTCAACATTGAAAAACACCAACAAATTCAACAACAACCTCAACATTGAAAAACTACAACAACCACAACATTGAAAAACACCAACAAATACAGCAACAACCTCAACATTGAAAAACAACAACAACCTCAACATTGAAAAACACCAACAAAATCAACAACAACCTCAACATTGAAAAACACCAACAAATTCAGCAACAACCTCAACATTGAAAAACAACAACAACCTCAACATTGAAAAACACCAACAAATTCAACAACAACCTCAACATTGAAAAACAACACAAACCTCAACATTGAAAAACACCAACAAATTCAACAACAACCTCAACATTGAAAAACACCAACAAATTAAGCAACAACCTCAACATTGAAAAAAAACAACAACCTCAACATTGAAAAACACCAACAAATTCAACAACAACCTCAACGTTGAAAAACAACAACAACCTCAACATTGAAAAACACCAACAAATTCAACAACAACCTCAACATTGAAAAACAACAACAACCTCAACATTGAAAAACACCAACAAATTCAACAACAACCTCAACATTGAAAAACAACAACAACCTCAACATTGAAAAACACCAACAAATTCAACAACAGCCTCAACAATGAAAAACACCAACAAATTCAACAACAACCTCAACATTGAAAAACACCAACAAATTCAACAACAACCTCAACTTTGAAAAACAACAACAACCTCAACATGGAAAAACACCAACAAATTCAACAACAACCTCAACATTGAAAAACAACAACAACCTCAAATTTGCAAAACACCAACAAATTCAACAACAACCTCAACATTTAAAAACAACAACAACCTCAACATTGAAAAACACCAACAAATTCAACAACAACCTCAACATTGAAAAACACCAACAAATTCAACAACAACTTCAACATTGAAAAACACCAACAAATTCAACAACTACCTCGACATTGAAAAACACCAACAAATTCAACAACAACCTCAACATTGAATAACTACAACAACCTCAACATTGAAAAACACCAACAAATACAACAACAACCTCAACATTGAAAAACAACAACAACCTCAACATTGAAAAACACCAACAAATTCAACAACAACCTCAACACTGAAAAACAACAACAACCTCAACATTGAAAAACAACAACAAATTCAACAACAAATTCAACATTGAAAAACACCAACAAATTCAACAACAACCTCAACATTGAAAAACAACAACAACCTCAACATTGAAAAACACCAACAAAGTTCAACAACAACCTGAACATTGAAAAACAACAACAACCTCAACATTGAAAAACAACAACAAATTCAACAACAAATTCAACATTGAAAAACACCAACAAATTCAACAACAACCTCAACATTGAAAAACAACAACAACCTCAACATTGAAAAACACCAACAAAGTTCAACAACAACCTCAACATTGAAAAACAACAACAACCTCAACATTGAAAAACACCAACAAATTCAACAACAACCTCAACAATGAAAAACACCAACAAATTCAACAACAACCTCAACATTGAAAAACACCAACAAATTTAACAACAACCTCAACTTTGAAAAACAACAACAACCTCAACATGGAAAAACACCAACAAATTCAACAACAACCTCAACACTGAAAAACAACAACAACCTCAACGTTGAAAAACAACAACAAATTCAACAACAACTTCAACATTGAAAAACACCAACAAATTCAACAACAACCTCAACATTGAAAAACAACAACAACCTCAACATTGAAAAACACCAACAAATTCAACAACAACCTCAACATTGAAAAACAACAACAACCTCAACATTGAAAAACACCAACAAATTCAACAACAGCCTCAACAATGAAAAACACCAACAAATTCAACAACAACCTCAACATTGAAAAAGAACAACAACCTCAACATTGAAAAACAACAACAACCTCAACATTGAAAAACACCAACAAATTCAACAACAACTTCAACATTGAAAAACACCAACAAATTCAACAACAACCTCGAAATTGAAAAACACCAACAAATTCAACAACAACCTCAACATTGAAAAACAACAATAACCTCAACATTGAAAAACACCAACAAATTCAACAACAAGCTCAACATTGAAAAACAACAACAACCTCAACATTGAAAAACACCAACAAATTCAACAACAACCTCAACAATGAAAAACATCAACAAAATCAACAACAACCTCAACATTGAAAAAGACCAACAAATTTAACAACAACCTCAACTTTGAAAAACAACAACAACCTCAACATGGAAAAACACCAACAAATTCAACAGCAACTTCAACATTGAAAAACAACAACAACCTCAAAATTGAAAAACACCAACAAATTCAACAACAACCTCAACATTTAAAAAGAACAACAACCTCAACATTGAAAAACACCAACAAATTCAACAACAACCTCAACATTGAAAAACACAAATTCAACAACAACTTCAACATTGAAAAACACCAACAAATTCAACAACAACCTCAACATTGAAAAACTACAACAACCACAACATTGAAAAACACCACCAAATACAGCAACAACCTCAACATTGAAAAACAACAACAACCTCAACAATGAAAAACACCAACAAATTCAACAACAACCTCAACTTTGAAAAACACCAACAAATTCAGCAACCACCTCAACATTGAAAAACACCAACAAATTCAACAGCAACCTCGAAATTGAAAAACACCAACAAATTCAACAACAACCTCAACATTGAAAAACAACAACAACCTCAACATTGAAAAACACCAACAAATTCAACAACAACCTGAACATTGAAAAACAACAACAACCTCAGCATTGAAAAACACCAACAAATTCAACAACAGCCTCAACAATGAAAAACACCAACAAATTCAACAACAACCTCAACATTGAAAAACACCAACAAATTCAACAACAACCTCAACTTTGAAAAACAACAACAACCTCAACATGGAAAAACACCAACAAATTCAACAACAACCTCAACATTGAAAAACAACAACAACCTCAAATTTGCAAAACACCAACAAATTCAACAACAACCTCAACATTTAAAAACAACAACAACCTCAACATTGAAAAACACCAACAAATTCAACAACAACCTCAACATTGAAAAACACCAACAAATTCAACAACAACTTCAACATTGAAAAACACCAACAAATTCAACAACTACCTCGACATTGAAAAACACCAACAAATTCAACAACAACCTCAACATTGAATAACTACAACCACCTCAACATTGAAAAACACCAACAAATACAACAACAACCTCAACATTGAAAAACAACAACAACCTCAACATTGAAAGACACCAACAAATTCAACAACAACCTCAACACTGAAAAACAACAACAACCTCAACGTTGAAAAACAACAACAAATACAACAACAACTTCAACATTGAATAACACCAACAAATTCAACAACAACCTCAACATTGAAAAACAACAACAACCTCAACATTGAAAAACACCAACAAATTCAACAACAACCTCAACATTGAAAAACAACAACAACCTCAACATTGAAAAACACCAACAAATTCAACAACTTCAACATTGAAAAACACCAACATATTCAACATGAACCTCGAAATTGAAAAACACCAACAAATTCAACAACAACCTCAACATTGAAAAACACCAACAAATTCAACAACAACTTCAACATTGAAAAACACCAACAAATTCAACAACTACCTCGACATTGAAAAACACCAACAAATTCAACAACAACCTCAACATTGAATAACTACAACAACCTCAACATTGAAAAACACCAACAAATACAACAACAACCTCAACATTGAAAAACAACAACAACCTCAACATTGAAAAACACCAACAAATTGAACAACAACCTCAACACTGAAAAACAACAACAACCTCAACATTGAAAAACAACAACAAATTCAACAACAAATTCAACATTGAAAAACACCAACAAATTCAACAACAACCTCAACATTGAAAAACAACAACAACCTCAACATTGAAAAACACCAACAAATTCAACAACAAACTCAACATTGAAAAACAACAACAACCTCAACATTGAAAAACACCAACAAATTCAACAACAACCTCAACAATGAAAAACACCAACAAATTCAACAACAACCTCAACATTGAAAAACACCAACAAATTTAACAACAAACTCAACTTTGAAAAACAACAACAACCTCAACATGGAAAAACACCAACAAATTCAACAACAACCTCAACATTGAAAAACAACAACTACCTCAACATTGAGAAACACCAACAAAGTTCAACAACAACCTCAACATTGAATAACTACAACAACAACCTCAACATTGAAAAACACCAACAAATTCAACAACAACCTCAACAATGAAAAACACCAACAAATTCAACAACAACCTCAACATTGAAAAACACCAACAAATTTAACAACAACCTCAACTTTGAAAAACAACAACAACCTCAACATGGAAAAACACCAACAAATTCAACAACAACCTCAACACTGAAAAACAACAACAACCTCAACGTTGAAAAACAACAACAAATTCAACAACAACTTCAACATTGAAAAACACCAACAAATTCAACAACAACCTCAACATTGAAAAACAACAACAACCTCAACATTGAAAAACACCAACAAATTCAACAACAACCTCAACATTGAAAAACAACAACAACCTCAACATTGAAAAACACCAACAAATTCAACAACAGCCTCAACAATGAAAAACACCAACAAATTCAACAACAACCTCAACATTGAAAAAGAACAACAACCTCAACATTGAAAAACAACAACAACCTCAACATTGAAAAACACCAACAAATTCAACAACAACTTCAACATTGAAAAACACCAACAAATTCAACAACAACCTCGAAATTGAAAAACACCAACAAATTCAACAACAACCTCAACATTGAAAAACAACAACAACCTCAACATTGAAAAACACCAACAAATTCAACAACAACCTCAACAATGAAAAACATCAACAAAATCAACAACAACCTCAACATTGAAAAACACCAACAAATTTAACAACAACCTCAACTTTGAAAAACAACAACAACCTCAACATGGAAAAACACCAACAAATTCAACAGCAACTTCAACATTGAAAAACAACAACAACCTCAAAATTGAAAAACACCAACAAATTCAACAACAACCTCAACATTTAAAAAGAACAACAACCTCAACATTGAAAAACACCAACAAATTCAACAACAACCTCAACATTGAAAAACACAAATTCAACAACAACTTCAACATTGAAAAACACCAACAAATTCAACAACAACCTCAACATTGAAAAACTACAACAACCACAACATTGAAAAACACCACCAAATACAGCAACAACCTCAACATTGAAAAACAACAACAACCTCAACAATGAAAAACACCAACAAATTCAACAACAACCTCAACATTGAAAAACACCAACAAATTCAGCAACCACCTCAACATTGAAAAACACCAACAAATTCAACAGCAACCTCGAAATTGAAAAACACAAACAAATTCAACAACAACCTCAACATTGAAAAACAACAACAACCTCAACATTGAAAAACACCAACAAATTCAACAACAACCTCAACATTGAAAAACAACAACAACCTCAACATTGAAAAACACCAACAAATTCAACAACAGCCTCAACAATGAAAAACACCAACAAATTCAACAACAACCTCAACATTGAAAAACACCAACAAATTCAACAACAACCTCAACTTTGAAAAACAACAACAACCTCAACATGGAAAAACACCAACAAATTCAACAACAACCTCAACATTGAAAAACAACAACAACCTCAAATTTGCAAAACACCAACAAATTCAACAACAACCTCATCTCTCTCTTTTCCTCCTCCTCCGTTGTTGTTGTTGAGAGAGATCTCTCTCTTTTCCTCCTCCTCCGTTGTTGTTGTTGAGAGAGATCTCTCTCTTTTCCTCCTCCTCCGTTGTTGTTGTTGAGAGAGATCTCTCTCTTTTCCTCCTCCTCCGTTGTTGTTGTTGAGAGAGAAACATTGAATAACTACAACCACCTCAACATTGAAAAACACCAACAAATACAACAACAACCTCAACATTGAAAAACAACAACAACCTCAACATTGAAAAACACCAACAAATTCAACAACAACCTCAACACTGAAAAACAACAACAACCTCAACGTTGAAAAACAACAACAAATACAACAACAACTTCAACATTGAATAACACCAACAAATTCAACAACAACCTCAACATTGAAAAACAACAACAACCTCAACATTGAAAAACACCAACAAATTCAACAACAACCTCAACATTGAAAAACAACAACAACCTCAACATTGAAAAACACCAACAAATTCAACAACAACCTCAACAGTGAAAAACACCAACAAATTCAACAACAACCTCAACATTGAAAAACACCAACAAATTCAACAACAACCTCAACAATGAAAAACACCAACAAATTCAACAACAACCTCAACATTGAAAAACACCAACAAATTTAACAACAACCTCAACTTTGAAAAACAACAACAACCTCAACATGGAAAAACACCAACAAATTCAACAACAACCTCAACACTGAAAAACAACAACAACCTCAACGTTGAAAAACAACAACAAATTCAACAACAACTTCAACATTGAAAAACACCAACAAATTCAACAACAACCTCAACATTGAAAAACTACAACAACCTCAACATTGAAAAACACCAACAAATTCAACAACAACCTCAACATTGAAAAAGAACAACAACCTCAACATTCAAAAACAACAACAACCTCAACATTGAAAAACACCAACAAATTCAACAACAACTTCAACATTGAAAAACACCAACAAATTCAACAACAACCTCAACATTGAAAAACACCAACAAATTCAACAACAACCTCAACATTGAAAAACAACAATAACCTCAACATTGAAAAACACCAACAAATTCAACAACAAGCTCAACATTGAAAAACAACAACAACCTCAACATTGAAAAACACCAACAAATTCAACAACAACCTCAACAATGAAAAACATCAACATAATCAACAACAACCTCAACATTGAAAAACACCAACAAATTTAACAACAACCTCAACTTTGAAAAACAACAACAACCTCAACATGGAAAAACACCAACAAATTCAACAGCAACTTCAACATTGAAAAACAACAACAACCTCAAAATTGAAAAACACCAACAAATTCAACAACAACCTCAACATTTAAAAAGAACAACAACCTCAACATTGAAAAACACCAACAAATTCAACAACAACCTCAACATTGAAAAACACAAATTCAACAACAACTTCAACATTGAAAAACACCAACAAATTCAGCAACAACCTCAACATTGAAAAACTATAACAACCACAACATTGAAAAACACCACCAAATACAGCAACAACCTCAACATTGAAAAACAACAACAACCTCAACAATGAAAAACACCAACAAATTCAACAACAACCTCAACATTGAAAAACACCAACAAATTCAGCAACAACCTCAACATTGAAAAACAACAACAACCTCAACATTGAAAAACACCAACAAATTCAGCAACAACCTCAACATTGAAAAACAACAACAACCTGAGCATTGAAAAACACGAACAAATTCAACAACAACCTCAACATTGAAAAACACCAACAAATTCAACAACAACCTCAACATTGAAAAACAACACAAACCTCAACATTGAAAAACACCAACAAATTCAACAACAACCTCAACATTGAAAAACACCAACAAATTAAGCAACAACCTCAACATTGAAAAACAACAACAACCTCAACATTGAAAAACACCAACAAATTCAACAACAACCTCAACGTTGAAAAACAACAACAACCTCAACATTGAAAAACACCAACAAATTCAACAACAACCTCAACATTGAAAAACAACAACAACCTCAACATTGAAAAACACCAACAAATTCAACAACTTCAACATTGAAAAACACCAACAAATTCAACAGCAACCTCGAAATTGAAAAACACCAACAAATTCAACAACAACCTCAACATTGAAAAACAACAACAACCTCAACATTGAAAAACACCAACAAATTCAACAACAACCTCAACATTGAAAAACAACAACAACCTCAACATTGAAAAACACCAACAAATTCAACAACAGCCTGAACAATGAAAAACACCAACAAATTCAACAACAACCTCAACATTGAAAAACACCAACAAATTCAACAACAACCTCAACTTTGAAAAACAACAACAACCTCAACATTGAAAAACACCAACAAATTCAACAACAACCTCAACATTGAAAAACAACAACAACCTCAAATTTGCAAAACACCAACAAATTCAACAACAACCTCAACATTTAAAAACAACAACAACCTCAACATTGAAAAACACCAACAAATTCAACAACAACCTCAACATTGAAAAACACCAACAAATTCAACAACAACTTCAACATTGAAAAACACCAACAAATTCAACAACTACCTCGACATTGAAAAACACCAACAAATTCAACAACAACCTCAACATTGAATAATTACAACAACCTCAACATTGAAAAACACCCTCAAATACAACAACAACCTCAACATTGAAAAACAACAACAACCTCAACATTGAAAAACACCAACAAATTCAACAACAACCTCAACACTGAAAAACAACAGCAACGTCAACGTTGAAAAACAACAACAAATTCAACAACAACTTCAACATTGAAAAACACCAACAAATTCAACAACAACCTCAACATTGAAAAACAACAACAACCTCAACATTGAAAAACACCAACAAATTCAACAACAACCTCAACATTGAAAAACAACAACAACCTCAACATTGAAAAACACCAACAAATTCAACAACAACCTCAACAATGAAAAACACCAACAAATTCAACAACTACCTCAACATTGAAAAACACCAACAAATTTAACAACAAACTCAACTTTGAAAAACAACAACAACCTCAACATGGAAAAACACCAACAAATTCAACAACAACCTCAACATTGAAAAACAACAACAACCTCAACATTGAAAAACACCAACAAATTCAACAACAACCTCAACATTGAAAAACAACAACAACCTCAACATTGAAAAACACCAACAAATTCAACAACAACCTCAACAATGAAAAACACCAACAAATTCAACAACAACCTCAACATTGAAAAACACCAACAAATTTAACAACAACCTCAACTTTGAAAAACAACAACAACCTCAACATGGAAAAACACCAACAAATTCAACAACAACCTCAACATTGAAAAACAACAACAACCTCAACATGGAAAAACACCAACAAATTCAACAACAACGTCAACATTGAAAAACAACAACAACCTCAAATTTGCAAAACACCAACAAATTTAACAACAACCTCAACATTGAAAAACAACAACAACCTCAACATTGAAAAACACCAACAAATTCAACAACAACCTCAACATTGAAAAACAACAACAACCTCAACATTGAAAAACACCAACAAATTCAACAACAACCTCAACAATGAAAAACACCAACAAATTCAACAACAACCTCAACATTGAAAAACACCAACAAATTTAACAACAAACTCAACTTTGAAAAACAACAACAACCTCAACATGGAAAAACACCAACAAATTCTACAACAACCTCAACATTGAAAAACAACAACAACCTCAACATTGAAAAACACCAACAAGTTCAACAACAACCTCAACATTGAAAAACAACAACAACCTCAACATTGAAAAACACCAACAAATTCAACAACAACCTCAACAATGAAAAACACCAACAAATTCAACAACAACCTCAACATTGAAAAACACCAACAAATTTAACAACAACCTCAACTTTGAAAAACAACAACAACCTCAACATGGAAAAACACCAACAAATTCAACAACAACCTCAACATTGAAAAACAACAACAACCTCAAAATTGAAAAACACCAACAAATTCAACAACAACCTCAACATTTAAAAACAACAACAACCTCAACATTGAAAAACACCAACAAATTCAACAACAACCTCAACATTGAAAAACACCAACAAATTCAACAACAACTTCAACATTGAAAAACACCAACAAATTCAACAACAACCTCAACATTGAAAAACACCAACAAATTCAGCAACAACCTCGACATTGAAAAACTACAACAACCTCAACATTGAGAAACACCAACAAATACAACAACAACCTCAACATTGAAAAACAACAACAACCTCAACATTGAAAAACACCAACAAATTCAACAACAACCTCAACATTGAAAAACAACAACAACCTCAACATTGAAAAACAACAACAACCTCAACATTGAAAAACACCAACAAATTCAACAACAACCTCAACATTGAAAAACAACAACAACCTCAACATTGAAAAACACCAACAAATTGAACAACAACTTCAACAATGAAAAACACCAACAAATTCAACAAAAACCTCAACATTGAAAAACACCAACAAATTTAACAACAACCTCAACTTTGAAATACAACAACAACCTCAAAATTGAAAAACACCAACAAATTCAACAACAACCTCAACATTGAAAAACAACAACAACCTCAACATTGAAAAACACCAACAAATGCAACAACAACCTCAACAATGAAAAACACCAACAAATTCAACAACAACCTCAACATTGAAAAACACCAACAAATTTTACAACAACCTCAACTTTGAAAAACAGCAACAAGCTCAACATGGAAAAACACCAACAAATTCAACAACAACCTCAACATTGAAAAACAACAACAACCTCAACATTGAAAAACACCAACAAATTCAACAACAACCTCAACATTGAAAAACAACAACAACCTCAACATTGAAAAACACCAACAAATTCAACAACAACCTCAACAATGAAAAACACCAACAAATTCAACAACAACCTCAACATTGAAAAACACCAACAAATTTAACAACAACCTCAACTTTGAAAAACAACAACAACCTCAACATGGAAAAACACCAACAAATTCAACAACAACCTCAACATTGAACAACAACCACCTCAAAATTGAAAAACACCAACAAATTCAACAACAACCTCAACATTTAAACACAACAACAACCTCAACATTGAAAAACACCAACAAATTCAACAACAACCTCAACAATGAAAAACATCAACAAATTCAACAACAACTTCAACATTGAAAAACACCAACAAATTCAACAACAACCTCAACATTGAAAAAGACCAACAAATTCAACAACAACCTCAACATTGAAAAACTACAACAACCTCAACATTGAGAAACACCAACAAATACAAGAACAACCTCAACATTGAAAAACAACAACAACCTCAACATTGAAAAACACCAACAAATTCAACAACAACCTCAACATTGAAAAAGAACAACAACCTCAACATTGAAAAACAACAACAACCTCAACATTGAAAAACACCAACAAATTCAACAACAACTTCAACATTGAAAAACACCAACAAATTCAACAACAACCTCGAAATTGAAAAAAACCAAAAAATTCAACAACAACCTCAACATTGAAAAACAACAATAACCTCAACATTGAAAAACACAAACAAATTCAACAACAACCTCAACATTGAAAAACAACAACAACCTCAACATTGAAAAACACCAACAAATTCAACAACAACCTCAACAATGAAAAACATCAACAAAATCAACAACAACCTCAACATTGAAAAACACCAACAAATTTAACAACAACCTCAACTTTGAAAAACAACAACAACCTCAACATGGAAAAACACCAACAAATTCAACAACAACCTCAACATTGAAAAACAACAACAACCTCAAAATTGAAAAACACCAACAAATTCAACAACAACCTCAACATTTAAAAACAACAACAACCTCAACATTGAAAAACACCAACAAATTCAACAACAACCTCAACATTGAAAAACACAAACAAATTCAACAACAACTTCAACATTGAAAAACACCAACAAATTCAACAACAACCTCGACATTGAAAAACACCAACAAATTCAACAACAACCTCAACATTGAAAAACTACAACAACCACAACATTGAAAAACACCAACAAATACAGCAACAACCTCAACATTGAAAAACAACAAGAACCTCAACATTGAAAAACACCAAGAAATTCAACAACAACCTCAACATTGAAAAACACCAACAAATTCAGCAACAACCTCAACATTGGAAAACAACAACAACCTCAACATTGAAAAACACCAACAAATTCAACAACAGCCTCAACATTGAAAAACAACAACAAGCTGAGCATTGAAAAAGACGAACAATTTCAACAACAACCTCAACGTTGAAAAAGACCAACAAATTCAACAACAACCTCAACATTGAAAAACAACACAAACCTCAACATTGAAAAACACCAACAAATTCAACAACAACCTCAACATTGAAAAACACCAACAAATTAAGCAACAACCTCAACATTGAAAAACAACAACAACCTCAACATTGAAAAACACCAACAAATTCAACAACAACCTCAACATTGAAAAACAACAACAACCTCAACATTGAAAAACACCAACAAATTCAACAACAACCTCAACATTGAAAAACAACAACAACCTCAACATTGAAAAACACCAACAAATTCAACAACTTCAACATTGAAAAACACCAACATATTCAACAACAACCTCGAAATTGAAAAACACCAACAAATTCAAAAACAACCTCAACATAGAAAAACAACAACAACCTCAACATTGAAAAACACCAACAAATTCAACAACAACCTCAACATTGAAAAACAACAACAACCACAACATTGAAAAACACCAACAAATTCAACAACAGCCTCAACAATGAAAAACACCAACAAATTCAACAACAACCTCAACATTGAAAAACACCAACAAATTTAACAACAACCTCAACTTTGAAAAACAACAACAACCTCAAAATGGAAAAACACCAACAAATTCAACAACAACCTCAACATTTAAAAACAACAACAACCTCAACATTGAAAAACACCAACAAATTCAACCACCACCTCAACATTGAAAAACACCAACAAATTCAACAACAACTTCAACATTGAAAAACACGAACAAATTCAACAACTACCTCGACATTGAAAAACACCAACAAATTCAACAACAACCTCAACATTGAATAACTACAACAACCTCAACATTGAAAAACACCAACAAATACAACAACAACCTCAACATTGAAAAAAAACAACAACCTCAACATTGAAAAACACCAACAAATTCAACAACAACCTCAACATTGAAAAACAACAACAACCTCAACATTGAAAAACAACAACAAATTCAACAACAACTGCAACATTGAAAAACACCAACAAATTAAACAACAACCTCGAAATTGAAAAACACCAACAAATTCAACAACAACCTCAACATTGAAAAACAACAACAACCTCAGCATTGAAAAACACCAACAGATTCAACAACAACCTCAACATTGAAAAACACCAACAAATTCAACAACAACTTCAACATTGAAAAACACCAACAAATTCAACAACTACCTCGACATTGAAAAACACCAACAACTTCAACAACAACCTCAACATTGAATAACTACAACAACCTCAACATTGAAAAACACCAACAAATACAACAACAACCTCAACATTGAAAAACAACAACAACCTCAACATTGAAAAACACCAACAAATTCAACAACAACCTCAACACTGAAAAACAACAACAACCTCAACTTTGAAAAACAACAACAAATTCAACAACAACTTCAACATTGAAAAACACCAACAAATTCAACAACAACCTCAACATTGAAAAACAACAGCAACCTCAACATTGAAAAACACCAACAAATTCAACAACAACCTCAACATTGAAAAACAACAACAACCTCAACATTGAAAAACACCAACAAATTCAACAACAACCTCAACAATGAAAAACACCAACAAATTCAACAACAACCTCAACATTGAAAAACACCAACAAATTTAACAACAAACTCAACTTTGAAAAACAACAACAACCTCAACATGGAAAAACACCAACAAATTCAACAACAACCTCAACATTGAAAAACAACAACAACCTCAACATTGAAAAACACGAACAAATTCAACAACAACCTCAACATTGAAAAACAACAACAACCTCAACATTGAAAAACACCAACAAATTCAACAACAACCTCAACAATGAAAAACACCAACAAATTCAACAACAACCTCAACATTGAAAAACACCAACAAATTTAACAACAACCTCAACTTTGAAAAACAACAACAACCTCAACATGGAAAAACACCAACAAATTCAACAACAACCTCAACATTGAAAAACAACAACAACCTCAACATGGAAAAACACCAACAAATTCAACAACAACCTCAACATTGAAAAACAACAACAACCTCAAATTTGCAAAACACCAACAAATTCAACAACAACCTCAACATTTAAAAACAACAACAACCTCAACATTGAAAAACACCAACAAATTCAACAACAACCTCAACATTGAAAAACACCAACAAATTCAACAACAACTTCAACATTGAAAAACACCAACAAATTCATCAAATACCTCGACATTGAAAAACACCAACAAATTCAACAACAACCTCAACATTGAATAACTACAACAACCTCAACATTGAAAAACACCAACAAATACAACAACAACCTCAACATTGAAAAACAACAACGACCTCAACATTGAAAAACACCAACAAATTCAACAACAACCTCAACATTGAAATACAACTACCTCAACATTGAAAAACAACAACAAATTCAACAAAAACTTCAACATTGAACAACACCAACAAATTCAACAACAACCTCAACATTGAAAACAACAACAACCTCAACATTGAAAAACACCAACAAATTCAACAAAAACCTCAACATTGAAAAACAACAACAACCTCAACATTGAAAAACACCAACAAATTCAACAACAACCTCAACAATGAAAAACACCAACAAATTCAACAACAACCTCAACATTGAAAAACACCAACAAATTTAACAACAAACTCAACTTTGAAAAACAACAACAACCTCAACATGGAAAAACACCAACAAATTCAACAACAACCTCAACATTGAAAAACAACAACAACCTCAACATTGAAAAACACCAACAAGTTCAACAACCTCAACATTGAAAAACAACAACAAACTCAACATTGAAAAACACCAACAAATTCAACAACAACCTCAACATTGAAAAACAACAACAACCTCAACATTGAAAAACACCAACAAATTCAACAACAACCTCAACAATGAAAAACACCAACAAATTCAACAACAACCTCAACATTGAAAAACACCAACAAATTTAACAACAACCTCAACTTTGAAAAACAACAACAACCTCAACATGGAAAAACACCAACAAATTCAACAACAACCTCAACATTGAAAAACAGCAACAACCTCAACATGGAAAAACACCAACAAATTCAACAACAACGTCAACATTGAAAAACAACAACAACCTCTAATTTGCAAAACACCAACAAATTTAACAACAACCTCAACATTGAAAAACAACAACAACCTCAACATTGAAAAACACCAACAAATGCAACAACAACCTCAACAATGAAAAACACCAACAAATTCAACAACAACCTCAACATTGAAAAACACCAACAAATTTTACAACAACCTCAACTTTGAAAAACAGCAACAAGCTCAACATGGAAAAACACCAACAAATTCAACAACAACCTCAACATTGAAAAACAACAACAACCTCAACATTGAAAAACACCAACAAATTCAACAACAACCTCAACATTGAAAAACAACAACAACCTCAACATTGAAAAACACCAACAAATTCAACAACAACCTCAACAATGAAAAACACCAACAAATTCAACAACAACCTCAACATTGAAAAACACCAACAAATTTAACAACAACCTCAACTTTGAAAAACAACAACAACCTCAACATGGAAAAACACCAACAAATTCAACAACAACCTCAACATTGAACAACAACCACCTCAAAATTGAAAAACACCAACAAATTCAACAACAACCTCAACATTTAAACACAACAACAACCTCAACATTGAAAAACACCAACAAATTCAACAACAACCTCAACAATGAAAAACATCAACAAATTCAACAACAACTTCAACATTGAAAAACACCAACAAATTCAACAACAACCTCAACATTGAAAAAGACCAACAAATTCAACAACAACCTCAACATTGAAAAACTACAACAACCTCAACATTGAGAAACACCAACAAATACAAGAACAACCTCAAAATTGAAAAACAACAACAACCTCAACATTGAAAAACACCAACAAATTCAACAACAACCTCAACATTGAAAAAGAACAACAACCTCAACATTGAAAAACAACAACAACCTCAACATTGAAAAACACCAACAAATTCAACAACAACTTCAACATAGAAAAACACCAACAAATTCAACAACAACCTCGAAATTGAAAAAAACCAAAAAATTCAACAACAACCTCAACATTGAAAAACAACAATAACCTCAACATTGAAAAACACAAACAAATTCAACAACAACCTCAACATTGAAAAACAACAACAACCTCAACATTGAAAAACACCAACAAATTCAACAACAACCTCAACAATGAAAAACATCAACAAAATCAACAACAACCTCAACATTGAAAAACACCAACAAATTTAACAACAACCTCAACTTTGAAAAACAACAACAACCTCAACATGGAAAAACACCAACAAATTCAACAACAACCTCAACATTGAAAAACAACAACAACCTCAAAATTGAAAAACACCAACAAATTCAACAACAACCTCAACATTTAAAAACAACAACACCCTCAACATTGAAAAACACCAACAAATTCAACAACAACCTCAACATTGAAAAACACAAACAAATTCAACAACAACTTCAACATTGAAAAACACCAACAAATTCAACAACAACCTCGACATTGAAAAACACCAACAAATTCAACAACAACCTCAACATTGAAAAACTACAACAACCACAACATTGAAAAACACCAACAAATACAGCAACAACCTCAACATTGAAAAACAACAAGAACCTCAACATTGAAAAACACCAAGAAATTCAACAACAACCTCAACATTGAAAAACACCAACAAATTCAGCAACAACCTCAACATTGGAAAACAACAACAACCTCAACATTGAAAAACACCAACAAATTCAACAACAGCCTCAACATTGAAAAACAACAACAAGCTGAGCATTGAAAAACACGAACAATTTCAACAACAACCTCAACGTTGAAAAAGACCAACAAATTCAACAACAACCTCAACATTGAAAAACAACACAAACCTCAACATTGAAAAACACCAACAAATTCAACAACAACCTCAACATTGAAAAACACCAACAAATTAAGCAACAACCTCAACATTGAAAAACAACAACAACCTCAACATTGAAAAACACCAACAAATTCAACAACAACCTCAACATTGAAAAACAACAACAACCTCAACATTGAAAAACACCAACAAATTCAACAACAACCTCAACATTGAAAAACAACAACAACCTCAACATTGAAAAACACCAACAAATTCAACAACTTCAACATTGAAAAACACCAACATATTCAACAACAACCTCGAAATTGAAAAACACCAACAAATTCAAAAACAACCTCAACATAGAAAAACAACAACAACCTCAACATTGAAAAACACCAACAAATTCAACAACAACCTCAACATTGAAAAACAACAACAACCACAACATTGAAAAACACCAACAAATTCAACAACAGCCTCAACAATGAAAAACACCAACAAATTCAAGAACAACCTCAACATTGAAAAACACCAACAAATTTAACAACAACCTCAACTTTGAAAAACAACAACAACCTCAAAATGGAAAAACACCAACAAATTCAACAACAACCTCAACATTTAAAAACAACAACAACCTCAACATTGAAAAACACCAACAAATTCAACAACCACCTCAACATTGAAAAACACCAACAAATTCAACAACAACTTCAACATTGAAAAACACGAACAAATTCAACAACTACCTCGACATTGAAAAACACCAAGAAATTCAACAACAACCTCAACATTGAATAACTACAACAACCTCAACATTGAAAAACACCAACAAATACAACAACAACCTCAACATTGAAAAAAAACAACAACCTCAACATTGAAAAACACCAACAAATTCAACAACAACCTCAACATTGAAAAACAACAACAACCTCAACATTGAAAAACAACAACAAATTCAACAACAACTGCAACATTGAAAAACACCAACAAATTAAACAACAACCTCGAAATTGAAAAACACCAACAAATTCAACAACAACCTCAACATTGAAAAACAACAACAACCTCAGCATTGAAAAACACCAACAGATTCAACAACAACCTCAACATTGAAAAACACCAACAAATTCAACAACAACTTCAACATTGAAAAACACCAACAAATTCAACAACTACCTCGACATTGAAAAACACCAACAACTTCAACAACAACCTCAACATTGAATAACTACAACAACCTCAACATTGAAAAACACCAACAAATACAACAACAACCTCAACATTGAAAAACAACAACAACCTCAACATTGAAAAACACCAACAAATTCAACAACAACCTCAACACTGAAAAACAACAACAACCTCAACTTTGAAAAACAACAACAAATTCAACAACAACTTCAACATTGAAAAACACCAACAAATTCAACAACAACCTCAACATTGAAAAACAACAGCAACCTCAACATTGAAAAACACCAACAAATTCAACAACAACCTCAACATTGAAAAACAACAACAACCTCAACATTGAAAAACACCAACAAATTCAACAACAACCTCAACAATGAAAAACACCAACAAATTCAACAACAACCTCAACATTGAAAAACACCAACAAATTTAACAACAAACTCAACTTTGAAAAACAACAACAACCTCAACATGGAAAAACACCAACAAATTCAACAACAACCTCAACATTGAAAAACAACAACAACCTCAACATTGAAAAACACGAACAAATTCAACAACAACCTCAACATTGAAAAACAACAACAACCTCAACATTGAAAAACACCAACAAATTCAACAACAACCTCAACAATGAAAAACACCAACAAATTCAACAACAACCTCAACATTGAAAAACACCAACAAATTTAACAACAACCTCAACTTTGAAAAACAACAACAACCTCAACATGGAAAAACACCAACAAATTCAACAACAACCTCAACATTGAAAAACAACAACAACCTCAACATGGAAAAACACCAACAAATTCAACAACAACCTCAACATTGAAAAACAACAACAACCTCAAATTTGCAAAACACCAACAAATTCAACAACAACCTCAACATTTAAAAACAACAACAACCTCAACATTGAAAAACACCAACAAATTCAACAACAACCTCAACATTGAAAAACACCAACAAATTCAACAACAACTTCAACATTGAAAAACACCAACAAATTCATCAAATACCTCGACATTGAAAAACACCAACAAATTCAACAACAACCTCAACATTGAATAACTACAACAACCTCAACATTGAAAAACACCAACAAATACAACAACAACCTCAACATTGAAAAACAACAACGACCTCAACATTGAAAAACACCAACAAATTCAACAACAACCTCAACATTGAAATACAACTACCTCAACATTGAAAAACAACAACAAATTCAACAAAAACTTCAACATTGAACAACACCAACAAATTCAACAACAACCTCAACATTGAAAACAACAACAACCTCAACATTGAAAAACACCAACAAATTCAACAAAAACCTCAACATTGAAAAACAACAACAACCTCAACATTGAAAAACACCAACAAATTCAACAACAACCTCAACAATGAAAAACACCAACAAATTCAACAACAACCTCAACATTGAAAAACACCAACAAATTTAACAACAAACTCAACTTTGAAAAACAACAACAACCTCAACATGGAAAAACACCAACAAATTCAACAACAACCTCAACATTGAAAAACAACAACAACCTCAACATTGAAAAACACCAACAAGTTCAACAACCTCAACATTGAAAAACAACAACAAACTCAACATTGAAAAACACCAACAAATTCAACAACAACCTCAACATTGAAAAACAACAACAACCTCAACATTGAAAAACACCAACAAATTCAACAACAACCTCAACAATGAAAAACACCAACAAATTCAACAACAACCTCAACATTGAAAAACACCAACAAATTTAACAACAACCTCAACTTTGAAAAACAACAACAACCTCAACATGGAAAAACACCAACAAATTCAACAACAACCTCAACATTGAAAAACAACAACAACCTCAACATGGAAAAACACCAACAAATTCAACAACAACGTCAACATTGAAAAACAACAACAACCTCAAATTTGCAAAACACCAACAAATTTAACAACAACCTCAACATTTAAAAACAACAACAACCTCAACATTGAAAAACACCAACAAATTCAACAACAACCTCAACATTGAAATACAACAACAACCTCAACATTGAAAAACAACAACAAATTCAACAACAACTTCAACATTGAAAAACACCAACAAATTCAACAACAACCTCAACATTGAAAAACAACAACAACCTCAACATTGAAAAAAACCAACAAATTCAACAACAACCTCAACATTGAAAAACAACAACAACCTCAACATTGAAAAACACCAACAAATTCAACAACAACCTCAACAATGAAAAACACCAACAAATTCAACAACAACCTCAACATTGAAAAACACCAACAAATTTAACAACAAACTCAACTTTGAAAAACAACAACAACCTCAACATGGAAAAACACCAACGAATTCTACAACAACCTCAACATTGAAAAACAACAACAACCTCAACATTGAAAAACACCAACAAGTTCAACAACAACCTCAACATTGAAAAACAACAACAACCTCAACATTGAAAAACACCAACAAATTCAACAACAACCTCAACAATGAAAAACACCAACAAATTCAACAACAACCTCAACATTGAAAAACACCAACAAATTTAACAACAACCTCAACTTTGAAAAACAACAACAACCTCAACATGGAAAAACACCAACAAATTCAACAACAACCTCAACATTGAAAAACAACAACAACCTCAAAATTGAAAAACACCAACAAATTCAACAACAACCTCAACATTTAAAAACAACAACAACCTCAACATTGAAAAACACCAACAAATTCAACAACAACCTCAACATTGAAAAACACCAACAAATTCAACAACAACTTCAACATTGAAAAACACCAACAAATTCAACAACAACCTCAACATTGAAAAACACCAACAAATTCAGCAACAACCTCGACATTGAAAAACTACAACAACCTCACCATTGAGAAACACCAACAAATACAACAACAACCTCAACATTGAAAAACAACAACAACCTCAACATTGAAAAACACCAACAAATTCAACAACAACCTCAACATTGAAAAACAACAACAACCTCAACATTGAAAAACAACAACAACCTCAACATTGAAAAACACCAACAAATTCAACAACAACCTCAACATTGAAAAACAACAACAACCTCAACATTGAAAAACACCAACAAATTGAACAACAACTTCAACAATGAAAAACACCAACAAATTCAACAAAAACCTCAACATTGAAAAACACCAACAAATTTAACAACAACCTCAACTTTGAAATACAACAACAACCTCAAAATTGAAAAACACCAACAAATTCAACAACAACCTCAACATTGAAAAACAACAACAACCTCAACATTGAAAAACACCAACAAATGCAACAACAACCTCAACAATGAAAAACACCAACAAATTCAACAACAACCTCAACATTGAAAAACACCAACAAATTTTACAACAACCTCAACTTTGAAAAACAGCAACAAGCTCAACATGGAAAAACACCAACAAATTCAACAACAACCTCAACATTGAAAAACAACAACAACCTCAACATTGAAAAACACCAACAAATTCAACAACAACCTCAACATTGAAAAACAACAACAACCTCAACATTGAAAAACACCAACAAATTCAACAACAACCTCAACAATGAAAAACACCAACAAATTCAACAACAACCTCAACATTGAAAAACACCAACAAATTTAACAACAACCTCAACTTTGAAAAACAACAACAACCTCAACATGGAAAAACACCAACAAATTCAACAACAACCTCAACATTGAACAACAACCACCTCAAAATTGAAAAACACCAACAAATTCAACAACAACCTCAACATTTAAACACAACAACAACCTCAACATTGAAAAACACCAACAAATTCAACAACAACCTCAACAATGAAAAACATCAACAAATTCAACAACAACTTCAACATTGAAAAACACCAACAAATTCAACAACAACCTCAACATTGAAAAAGACCAACAAATTCAACAACAACCTCAACATTGAAAAACTACAACAACCTCAACATTGAGAAACACCAACAAATACAAGAACAACCTCAACATTGAAAAACAACAACAACCTCAACATTGAAAAACACCAACAAATTCAACAACAACCTCAACATTGAAAAAGAACAACAACCTCAACATTGAAAAACAACAACAACCTCAACATTGAAAAACACCAACAAATTCAACAACAACTTCAACATTGAAAAACACCAACAAATTCAACAACAACCTCGAAATTGAAAAAAACCAAAAAATTCAACAACAACCTCAACATTGAAAAACAACAATAACCTCAACATTGAAAAACACCAACAAATTCAACAACAACCTCAACATTGAAAAACAACAACAACCTCAACATTGAAAAACACCAACAAATTCAACAACAACCTCAACAATGAAAAACATCAACAAAATCAACAACAACCTCAACATTGAAAAACACCAACAAATTTAACAACAACCTCAACTTTGAAAAACAACAACAACCTCAACATGGAAAAACACCAACAAATTCAACAACAACCTCAACATTGAAAAACAACAACAACCTCAAAATTGAAAAACACCAACAAATTCAACAACAACCTCAACATTTAAAAACAACAACAACCTCAACATTGAAAAACACCAACAAATTCAACAACAACCTCAACATTGAAAAACACAAACAAATTCAACAACAACTTCAACATTGAAAAACACCAACAAATTCAACAACAACCTCGACATTGAAAAACACCAACAAATTCAACAACAACCTCAACATTGAAAAACTACAACAACCACAACATTGAAAAACACCAACAAATACAGCAACAACCTCAACATTGAAAAACAACAAGAACCTCAACATTGAAAAACACCAAGAAATTCAACAACAACCTCAACATTGAAAAACACCAACAAATTCAGCAACAACCTCAACATTGGAAAACAACAACAACCTCAACATTGAAAAACACCAACAAATTCAACAACAGCCTCAACATTGAAAAACAACAACAAGCTGAGCATTGAAAAACACGAACAATTTCAACAACAACCTCAACGTTGAAAAAGACCAACAAATTCAACAACAACCTCAACATTGAAAAACAACACAAACCTCAACATTGAAAAACACCAACAAATTAAGCAACAACCTCAACATTGAAAAACAACAACAACCTCAACATTGAAAAACACCAACAAATTCAACAACAACCTCAACATTGAAAAACAACAACAACCTCAACATTGAAAAACACCAACAAATTCAACAACAACCTCAACATTGAAAAACAACAACAACCTCAACATTGAAAAACACCAACAAATTCAACAACAACTTCAACATTGAAAAACACCAACAAATTCAACAACAACCTCGAAATTGAAAAAAACCAAAAAATTCAACAACAACCTCAACATTGAAAAACAACAATAACCTCAACATTGAAAAACACCAACAAATTCAACAACAACCTCAACATTGAAAAACAACAACAACCTCAACATTGAAAAACACCAACAAATTCAACAACAACCTCAACAATGAAAAACATCAACAAAATCAACAACAACCTCAACATTGAAAAACACCAACAAATTTAACAACAACCTCAACTTTGAAAAACAACAACGACCTCAACATGGAAAAACACCAACAAATTCAACAACAACCTCAACATTGAAAAACAACAACAACCTCAAAATTGAAAAACACCAACAAATTCAACAACAACCTCAACATTTAAAAACAACAACAACCTCAACATTGAAAAACACCAACAAATTCAACAACAACCTCAACATTGAAAAACACAAACAAATTCAACAACAACTTCAACATTGAAAAACACCAACAAATTCAACAACAACCTCGACATTGAAAAACACCAACAAATTCAACAACAACCTCAACATTGAAAAACTACAACAACCACAACATTGAAAAACACCAACAAATACAGCAACAACCTCAACATTGAAAAACAACAAGAACCTCAACATTGAAAAACACCAAGAAATTCAACAACAACCTCAACATTGAAAAACACCAACAAATTCAGCAACAACCTCAACATTGAAAAACACCAACAAATTCAACAACAGCCTCAACATTGAAAAACAACAACAAGCTGAGCATTGAAAAACACGAACAATTTCAACAACAACCTCAACGTTGAAAAAGACCAACAAATTCAACAACAACCTCAACATTGAAAAACAACACAAACCTCAACATTGAAAAACACCAACAAATTCAACAACAACCTCAACATTGAAAAACACCAACAAATTAAGCAACAACCTCAACATTGAAAAACAACAACAACCTCAACATTGAAAAACACCAACAAATTCAACAACAACCTCAACATTGAAAAACAACAACAACCTCAACATTGAAAAACACCAACAAATTCAACAACAACCTCAACATTGAAAAACAACAACAACCTCAACATTGAAAAAGACCAACAAATTCAACAACTTCAACATTGAAAAACACCAACATATTCAACAACAACCTCGAAATTGAAAAACACCAACAAATTCAAAAACAACCTCAACATAGAAAAACAACAACAACCTCAACATTGAAAAACACCAACAAATTCAACAACAACCTCAACATTGAAAAACAACAACAACCACAACATTGAAAAACACCAACAAATTCAACAACAGCCTCAACAATGAAAAACACCAACAAATTCAACAACAACCTCAACATTGAAAAACACCAACAAATTTAACAACAACCTCAACTTTGAAAAACAACAACAACCTCAAAATGGAAAAACACCAACAAATTCAACAACAACCTCAACATTTAAAAACAACAACAACCTCAACATTGAAAAACACCAACAAATTCAACAACCACCTCAACATTGAAAAACACCAACAAATTCAACAACAACTTCAACATTGAAAAACACCAACAAATTCAACAACTACCTCGACATTGAAAAACACCAACAAATTCAACAACAACCTCAACATTGAATAACTACAACAACCTCAACATTGAAAAACACCAACAAATTCAACAACAACCTCAACATTGAAAAACAACAACAACCTCAACATTGAAAAACAACAACAAATTCAACAACAACTGCAACATTGAAAAACACCAACAAATTAAACAACAACCTCGAAATTGAAAAACACCAACAAATTCAACAACAACCTCAACATTGAAAAACAACAACAACCTCAGCATTGAAAAACACCAACAGATTCAACAACAACCTCAACATTGAAAAACACCAACAAATTCAACAACAACTTCAACATTGAAAAACACCAACAAATTCAACAACTACCTCGACATTGAAAAACACCAACAACTTCAACAACAACCTCAACATTGAATAACTACAACAACCTCAACATTGAAAAACACCAACAAATACAACAACAACCTCAACATTTAAAAACAACAACAACCTCAACATTGAAAAACACCAACAAATTCAACAACAACCTCAACACTGAAAAACAACAACAACCTCAACTTTGAAAAACAACAACAAATTCAACAACAACTTCAACATTGAAAAACACCAACAAATTCAACAACAACCTCAACATTGAAAAACAACAGCAACCTCAACATTGAAAAACACCAACAAATTCAACAACAACCTCAACATTGAAAAACAACAACAACCTCAACATTGAAAAACACCAACAAATTCAACAACAACCTCAACAATGAAAAACACCAACAAATTCAACAACAACCTCAACATTGAAAAACACCAACAAATTTAACAACAAACTCAACTTTGAAAAACAACAACAACCTCAACATGGAAAAACACCAACAAATTCAACAACAACCTCAACATTGAAAAACAACAACAACCTCAACATTGAAAAACACGAACAAATTCAACAACAACCTCAACATTGAAAAACAACAACAACCTCAACATTGAAAAACACCAACAAATTCAACAACAACCTCAACAATGAAAAACACCAACAAATTCAACAACAACCTCAACATTGAAAAACACCAACAAATTTAACAACAACCTCAACTTTGAAAAACAACAACAACCTCAACATGGAAAAACACCAACAAATTCAACAACAACCTCAACATTGAAAAACAACAACAACCTCAACATGGAAAAACACCAACAAATTCAACAACAACCTCAACATTGAAAAACAACAACAACCTCAAATTTGCAAAACACCAACAAATTCAACAACAACCTCAACATTTAAAAACAACAACAACCTCAACATTGAAAAACACCAACAAATTCAACAACAACCTCAACATTGAAAAACACCAACAAATTCAACAACAACTTCAACATTGAAAAACACCAACAAATTCATCAACTACCTCGACATTGAAAAACACCAACAAATTCAACAACAACCTCAACATTGAATAACTACAACAACCTCAACATTGAAAAACACCAACAAATACAACAACAACCTCAACATTGAAAAACAACAACAACCTCAACATTGAAAAACACCAACAAATTCAACAACAACCTCAACATTGAAATACAACTACCTCAACATTGAAAAACAACAACAAATTCAACAAAAACTTCAACATTGAACAACACCAACAAATTCAACAACAACCTCAACATTGAAAACAACAACAACCTCAACTTTGAAAAACACCAACAAATTCAACAACATTGAAAAACAACAACAACCTCAACATTGAAAAACACCAACAAATTCAACAACAACCTCAACAATGAAAAACACCAACAAATTCAACAACAACCTCAACATTGAAAAACACCAACAAATTTAACAACAAACTCAACTTTGAAAAACAACAACAACCTCAACATGGAAAAACACCAACAAATTCAACAACAACCTCAACATTGAAAAACAACAACAACCTCAACATTGAAAAACACCAACAAGTTCAACAACAACCTCAACATTGAAAAACAACAACAACCTCAACATTGAAAAACACCAACAAATTCAACAATAACCTCAACAATGAAAAACACCAACAAATTCAACAACAACCTCAACATTGAAAAACACCAACAAATTTAACAACAACCTCAACTTTGAAAAACAACAACAACCTCAACATGGAAAAACAACAGCAAATTCAACAACAACCTCAAGATTGAAAAACAACAACAACCTCTAAATTGAAAAACACCAACAAATTCAACAACAACCTCAACATTTAAAAACAACAACAACCTCAACATTGAAAAACACCAACAAATTCAACAACAACCTCAACATTGAAAAACACAAACAAATTCAACAACAACTTCAACATTGAAAAACACCAACAAATTCAACAACAACTTCAACATTGAAAAACACCAACAAATTCAACAACAACCTCAACATTGAAAAACTACAACAACCTCAACATTGAGAAACACCAACAAATACAACAACAACCTCAACATTGAAAACCAACAACAACCTCAACATTGAAAAACACCAACAAATTCAACAACAACCTCAACATTGAAAAGCAACAACAACCTCAACATTGAAAAACAACAACAACCTCAACATTGAAAAACACCAACAAATTCAACAACAACCTCAACGTTGAAAAACAACAACAACCTCAACATTGAAAAACACCAACAAATTCAACAACAACTTCAACATTGAAAAACACCAACAAATTCAACAACAACCTCGAAATTGAAAAACACCAACAAATTCAACAACAACCTCAACATTGAAAAACAACAATAACCTCAACATTGAAAAACACCAACAAATTCAACAACAACCTCAACATTGAAAAACAACAACAACCTCAACATTGAAAAACACCAACAAATTCAACAACAGCCTCAACAATGAAAAACACCAACAAATTCAGCAACAACCTCAACATTGAAAAACACCAACAAATTTAACAACAACCTCAACTTTGAAATACAACAACAACCTCAAAATTGAAAAACACCAACAAATTCAACAACAACCTCAACATTGAAAAACAACAACAACCTCAACATTGAAAAACAACAACAAATTCAACAACAACCTCAACAATGAAAAACACCAACAAATTCAACAACAACCTCAACATTAAAAAACACCAACAAATTTAACAACAACCTCAACTTTGAAAAACAACAACAACCTCAACATGGAAAAACACCAACAAATTCAACAACAACCTCAACATTGAAAAACAACAACAACCTCAACATTGAAAAACACCAACAAATTCAACAACAACCTCAACATTGAAAAACAACAACAACCTCAACATTGAAAAACACCAACAAATTAAACAACAACCTCAACAATGAAAAACACCAACAAATTCAACAACAACCTCAACATTGAAAAACACCAACAAATTTAACAACAACCTCAACTTTGAAAAACAACAACAACCTCAACATGGAAAAACACCAACAAATTCAACAACAACCTCAACATTGAACAACAACCACCTCAAAATTGAAAAACACCAACAAATTCAACAACAACCTCAACATTTAAACAGAACAACAACCTCAACATTGAAAAACACCAACAAATTCAACAACAACCTCAACATTGAAAAACACCAACAAATTCAACAACAACTTCAACATTGAAAAACACCAACAAATTCAACAACAACCTCAACATTGAAAAAGACCAACAAATTCAGCAACAACCTCGACATTGAAAAACTACAACAACCTCAACATTGAGAAACACCAACAAATAGAACAACAACCTCAACATTGAAAAACAACAACAACCTCAACATTGAAAAACACCAACAAATTCAACAACAACCTCAACATTGAAAAACAACAACAACCTCAACATTGAAAAACAACAACAACCTCAACATTGAAAAACACCAACAAATTCAACAACAACCTCAACATTGAAAAACAACAACAACCTCAACATTGAAAAACACCAACAAATTGAACAACAACTTCAACATTGAAAAACACTAACAAATTCAACAACAACCTCGAAATTGAAAAACACCAACAAATTCAACAACAACCTCAACATTGAAAAACAACAATAACCTCAACATTGAAAAACACCAACAAATTCAACAACAACCTCAACATTGAAACACAACAACAACCTCAACATTGAAAAGCACCAACAAATTCAACAACAGCCTCAACAATGAAAAACACCAACAAATTCAACAAAAACCTCAACATTGAAAAACACCAACAAATTTAACAACAACCTCAACTTTGAAATAGAAAAACAACAACCTCAAAATTGAAAAACACCAACAAATTCAACAACAACCTCAACATTGAAAAACAACAACAACCTCAACATTGAAAAACGCCAACAAATGCAACAACAACCTCAACAATGAAAAACACCAACAAATTCAACAACAACCTCAACACTGAAAAACACCAACAAATTTTACAACAACCTCAACTTTGAAAAACAGCAACAAGCTCAACATGGAAAAACACCAACAAATTCAACAACAACCTCAACATTGAAAAACAACAACAACCTCAACATTGAAAAACAACAACAACCTCAACATTGAAAAACACCAACAAATTCAACAACAACCTCAACATTGAAAAACAACAACAACCTCAACATTGAAAAACACCAACAAATTGAACAACAACTTCAACATTGAAAAACACTAACAAATTCAACAACAACCTCGAAATTGAAAAACACCAACAAATTCAACAACAACCTCAACATTGAAAAACAACAATAACCTCAACATTGAAAAACACCAACAAATTCAACAACAACCTCAACATTGAAAAACAACAACAACCTCAACATTGAAAAGCACCAACAAATTCAACAACAGCCTCAACAATGAAAAACACCAACAAATTCAACAAAAACCTCAACATTGAAAAACACCAACAAATTTAACAACAACCTCAACTTTGAAATAGAAAAACAACAACCTCAAAATTGAAAAACACCAACAAATTCAACAACAACCTCAACATTGAAAAACAACAACAACCTCAACATTGAAAAACGCCAACAAATGCAACAACAACCTCAACAATGAAAAACACCAACAAATTCAACAACAACCTCAACATTGAAAAACACCAACAAATTTAACAACAACCTCAACTTTGAAAAACAACAACAACCTCAACATGGAAAAACACCAACAAATTCAACAACAACCTCAACATTGAAAAACAACAACAACCTCAACATTGAAAAACACCAACAAATTCAACAACAACCTCAACATTGAAAAACAACAACAACCTCAACATTGAAAAACACCAACAAATTAAACAACAACCTCAACAATGAAAAACACCAACAAATTCAACAACAACCTCAACATTGAAAAACACCAACAAATTTAACAACAACCTCAACTTTGAAAAACAACAACAACCTCAACATGGAAAAACACCAACAAATTCAACAACAACCTCAACATTGAACAACAACCACCTCAAAATTGAAAAACACCAACAAATTCAACAACAACCTCAACATTTAAACAGAACAACAACCTCAACATTGAAAAACACCAACAAATTCAACAACAACCTCAACATTGAAAAACACCAACAAATTCAACAACAACTTCAACATTGAAAAACACCAACAAATTCAACAACAACCTCAACATTGAAAAAGACCAACAAATTCAGCAACAACCTCGACATTGAAAAACTACAACAACCTCAACATTGAGAAACACCAACAAATAGAACAACAACCTCAACATTGAAAAACAACAACAACCTCAACATTGAAAAACACCAACAAATTCAACAACAACCTCAACATTGAAAAACAACAACAACCTCAACATTGAAAAACAACAACAACCTCAACATTGAAAAACACCAACAAATTCAACAACAACCTCAACATTGAAAAACAACAACAACCTCAACATTGAAAAACACCAACAAATTGAACAACAACTTCAACATTGAAAAACACTAACAAATTCAACAACAACCTCGAAATTGAAAAACACCAACAAATTCAACAACAACCTCAACATTGAAAAACAACAATAACCTCAACATTGAAAAACACCAACAAATTCAACAACAACCTCAACATTGAAAAACAACAACAACCTCAACATTGAAAAGCACCAACAAATTCAACAACAGCCTCAACAATGAAAAACACCAACAAATTCAACAAAAACCTCAACATTGAAAAACACCAACAAATTTAACAACAACCTCAACTTTGAAATAGAAAAACAACAACCTCAAAATTGAAAAACACCAACAAATTCAACAACAACCTCAACATTGAAAAACAACAACAACCTCAACATTGAAAAACGCCAACAAATGCAACAACAACCTCAACAATGAAAAACACCAACAAATGCAACAACAACCTCAACATTGAAAAACACCAACAAATTTTACAACAACCTCAACTTTGAAAAACAGCAACAAGCTCAACATGGAAAAACACCAACAAATTCAACAACAACCTCAACATTGAAAAACAACAACAACCTCAACATTGAAAAACACCAACAAATTCAACAACAACCTCAACATTGAAAAACAACAACAACCTCAACATTGAAAAACACCAACAAATTCAACAACAACCTCAACAATGAAAAAACACCAACAAATTCAACAACAACCTCAACATTGAAAAACACCAACAAATTTAACAACAACCTCAACTTTGAAAAACAACAACAACCTCAACATGGAAAAACACCAACAAATTCAACAACAACCTCAACATTGAACAACAACCACCTCAAAATTGAAAAACACCAACAAATTCAACAACAACCTCAACATTTAAACACAACAACAACCTCAACATTGAAAAACACCAACAAATTCAACAACAACCTCAACAATGAAAAACACCAACAAATTCAACAACAACTTCAACATTGAAAAACACCAACAAATTCAACAACAACCTCAACATTGAAAAAGACCAACAAATTCAACAACAACCTCAACATTGAAAAACTACAACAACCTCAACATTGAGAAACACCAACAAATACAACAACAACCTCAACATTGAAAAACAACAACAACCTCAACATTGAAAAACACCAACAAATTCAACAACAACCTCAACATTGAAAAAGAACAACAACCTCAACATTGAAAAACAACAACAACCTCAACATTGAAAAACACCAACAAATTCAACAACAACTTCAACATTGAAAAACACCAACAAATTCAACAACAACCTCGAAATTGAAAAAAACCAAAAAATTCAACAACAACCTCAACATTGAAAAACAACAATAACCTCAACATTGAAAAACACCAACAAATTCAACAACAACCTCAACATTGAAAAACAACAACAACCTCAACATTGAAAAACACCAACAAATTCAACAACAACCTCAACAATGAAAAACATCAACAAAATCAACAACAACCTCAACATTGAAAAACACCAACAAATTTAACAACAACCTCAACTTTGAAAAACAACAACAACCTCAACATGGAAAAACACCAACAAATTCAACAACAACCTCAACATTGAAAAACAACAACAACCTCAAAATTGAAAAACACCAACAAATTCAACAACAACCTCAACATTTAAAAACAACAACAACCTCAAAATTGAAAAACACCAACAAATTCAACAACAACCTCAACATTGAAAAACACAAACAAATTCAACAACAACTTCAACATTGAAAAACACCAACAAATTCAACAACAACCTCGACATTGAAAAACACCAACAAATTCAACAACAACCTCAACATTGAAAAACTACAACAACCACAACATTGAAAAACACCAACAAATACAGCAACAACCTCAACATTGAAAAACAACAAGAACCTCAACATTGAAAAACACCAAGAAATTCAACAACAACCTCAACATTGAAAAACACCAACAAATTCAGCAACAACCTCAACATTGGAAAACAACAACAACCTCAACATTGAAAAACACCAACAAATTCAACAACAACCTCAACATTGAAAAACAACAACAAGCTGAGCATTGAAAAACACGAACAAATTCAACAACAACCTCAACGTTGAAAAAGACCAACAAATTCAACAACAACCTCAACATTGAAAAACAACACAAACCTCAACATTGAAAAACACCAACAAATTCAACAACAACCTCAACATTGAAAAACACCAACAAATTAAGCAACAACCTCAACATTGAAAAACAACAACAACCTCAACATTTAAAAACACCAACAAATTCAACAACAACCTCAACATTGAAAAACAACAACAACCTCAACATTGAAAAACACCAACAAATTCAACAACAACCTCAACATTGAAAAACAACAACAACCTCAACATTGAAAAACACCAACAAATTCAACAACTTCAACATTGAAAAACACCAACATATTCAACAACAACCTCGAAATTGAAAAACACCAACAAATTCAAAAACAACCTCAACATAGAAAAACAACAACAACCTCAACATTGAAAAACACCAACAAATTAAGCAACAACCTCAACATTGAAAAACAACAACAACCTCAACATTTAAAAACACCAACAAATTCAACAACAACCTCAACATTGAAAAACAACAACAACCTCAACATTGAAAAACACCAACAAATTCAACAACAACCTCAACATTGAAAAACAACAACAACCTCAACATTGAAAAACACCAACAAATTCAACAACTTCAACATTGAAAAACACTAACATATTCAACAACAACCTCGAAATTGAAAAACACCAACAAATTCAAAAACAACCTCAGCATAGAAAAACAACAACAACCTCAACATTGAAAAACACCAACAAATTCAACAACAACCTCAACATTGAAAAACAACAACAACCACAACATTGAAAAACACCAACAAATTCAACAACAGCCTCAACAATGAAAAACACCAACAAATTCAACAACAACCTCAACATTGAAAAACACCAACAAATTCAACAACAACTTCAACATTGAAAAACACCAACAAATTCAACAACTACCTCGACATTGAAAAACACCAACAAATTCAACAACAACCTCAACATTGAATAACTACAACAACCTCAACATTGAAAAACACCAACAAATACAACAACAACCTCAACATTGAAAAAAAACAACATCCTCAACATTGAAAAACACCAACAAATTCAACAACAACCTCAACATTGAAAAACAACAACAACCTCAACATTGAAAAACAACAACAAATTCAACAACAACTGCAACATTGAAAAACACCAACAAATTAACCAACAACCTCGAAATTGAAAAACACCAACAAATACAACAACAACCTCAACATTGAAAAACAACAACAACCTCAGCATTGAAAAACACCAACAGATTCAACAACAACCTCAACATTGAAAAACACCAACAAATTCAACAACAACTTCAACATTGAAAAACACCAACAAATTCAACAACTACCTCGACATTGAAAAACACCAACAACTTCAACAACAACCTCAACATTGAATAACTACAACAACCTCAACATTGAAAAACACCAACAAATACAACAACAACCTCAACATTGAAAAACAACAACAACCTCAACATTGAAAAACACCAACAAATTCAACAACAACCTCAACACTGAAAAACAACAACAACCTCAACGTTGAAAAACAACAACAAATTCAACAACAACTTCAACATTGAAAAACACCAACAAATTCAACAACAACCTCAACATTGAAAAACAACAGCAACCTCAACATTGAAAAACACCAACAAATTCAACAACAACCTCAACATTGAAAAACAACAACAACCTCAACATTGAAAAACACCAACAAATTCAACAACAACCTCAACAATGAAAAACACCAACAAATTCAACAACAACCTCAACATTGAAAAACACCAACAAATTTAACAACAAACTCAACTTTGAAAAACAACAACAACCTCAACATGGAAAAACACCAACAAATTCAACAACAACCTCAACATTGAAAAACAACAACAACCTCAACATTGAAAAACACGAACAAATTCAACAACAACCTCAACATTGAAAAACAACAACAACCTCAACATTGAAAAACACCAACAAATTCAACAACAACCTCAACAATGAAAAACACCAACAAATTCAACAACAACCTCAACATTGAAAAACACCAACAAATTTAACAACAACCTCAACTTTGAAAAACAACAACAACCTCAACATGGAAAAACACCAACAAATTCAACAACAACCTCAACATTGAAAAACAAAAACAACCTCAACATGGAAAAACACCAACAAATTCAACAACAACCTCAACATTGAAAAACAACAACAACCTCAAATTTGCAAAACACCAACAAATTCAACAACAACCTCAACATTTAAAAACAACAACAACCTCAACATTGAAAAACACCAACAAATTCAACAACAACCTCAACATTGAAAAACACCAACAAATTCAACAACAACTTCAACATTGAAAAACACCAACAAATTCATCAACTACCTCGACATTGAAAAACACCAACAAATTCAACAACAACCTCAACATTGAATAACTACAACAACCTCAACATTGAAAAACACCAACAAATACAACAACAACCTCAACATTGAAAAACAACAACAACCTCAACATTGAAAAACACCAACAAATTCAACAACAACCTCAACATTGAAATACAACTACCTCAACATTGAAAAACAACAACAAATTCAACAAAAACTTCAACATTGAACAACACCAGCAAATTCAACAACAACCTCAACATTGAAAACAACAACAACCTCAACATTGAAAAACACCAACAAATTCAACAACAACCTCAACATTGAAAAACAACAACAACCTCAACATTGAAAAACACCAACAAATTCAACAACAACCTCAACAATGAAAAACACCAACAAATTCAACAACAACCTCAACATTGCAAAACACCAACAAATTTAACAACAACCTCAACTTTGAAAAACAACAACCTCAACATGGAAAAACACCAGCAAATTCAACAACAACCTCAAGATTGAAAAACAACAACAACCTCTAAATTGAAAAACACCAACAAATTCAACAACAACCTCAACATTTAAAAACAACAACAACCTCAACATTGAAAAACACCAACAAATTCAACAACAACCTCAACATTGAAAAACACAAACAAATTCAACAACAACTTCAACATTGAAAAACACCAACAAATTCAACAACAACTTCAACATTGAAAAACACCAACAAATTCAACAACAACCTCAACATTGAAAAACTACAACAACCTCAACATTGAGAAACACCAACAAATACAACAACAACCTCAACATTGAAAACCAACAACAACCTCAACATTGAAAAACACCAACAAATTCAACAACAACCTCAACATTGAAAAACAACAACAACCTCAACATTGAAAAACAACAACAACCTCAACATTGAAAAACACCAACAAATTCAACAACAACCTCAACGTTGAAAAACAACAACAACCTCAACATTGAAAAACACCAACAAATTCAACAACAACTTCAACATTGAAAAACACCAACAAATTCAACAACAACCTCGAAATTGAAAAACACCAACAAATTCAACAACAACCTCAACATTGAAAAACAACAATAACCTCAACATTGAAAAACACCAACAAATTCAACAACAACCTCAACATTGAAAAACAACAACAACCTCAACATTGAAAAACACCAACAAATTCAACAACAGCCTCAACAATGAAAAACACCAACAAATTCAGCAACAACCTCAACATTGAAAAACACCAACAAATTTAACAACAACCTCAACTTTGAAATACAACAACAACCTCAAAATTGAAAAACACCAACAAATTCAACAACAACCTCAACATTGAAAAACAACAACAACCTCAACATTGAAAAACACCAACAAATTCAACAACAACCTCAACAATGAAAAACACCAACAAATTCAACAACAACCTCAACATTAAAAAACACCAACAAATTTAACAACAACCTCAACTTTGAAAAACAACAACAACCTCAACATGGAAAAACACCAACAAATTCAACAACAACCTCAACATTGAAAAACAACAACAACCTCAACATTGAAAAACACCAACAAATTCAACAACAACCTCAACATTGAAAAACAACAACAACCTCAACATTGAAAAACACCAACAAATTCAACAACAACCTCAACAATGAAAAACACCAACAAATTCAACAACAACCTCAACATTGAAAAACACCAACAAATTTAACAACAACCTCAACTTTGAAAAACAACAACAACCTCAACCTGGAAAAACACCAACAAATTCAACAACAACCTCAACATTGAACAACAACCACCTCAAAATTGAAAAACACCAACAAATTCAACAACAACCTCAACATTTAAACAGAACAACAACCTCAACATTGAAAAACACCAACAAATTCAACAACAACCTCAACATTGAAAAACACCAACAAATTCAACAAGAACTTCAACATTGAAAAACACCAACAAATTCAACAACAACCTCAACATTGAAAAAGACCAACAAATTCAACAACAACCTCAACATTGAAAAACTACAACAACCTCAACATTGAGAAACACCAACAAATACAACAACAACCTCAACATTGAAAAACAACAACAACCTCAACATTGAAAAACAACAACAAATTCAACAACAACCTCAACATTGAAAAAGAACAACAACCTCAACATTGAAAAACAACAACAACCTCAACATTGAAAAACACCAACAAATTCAACAACAACTTCAACATTGAAAAACACCAACAAATTCAACAACAACCTCGAAATTAAAAAAAACCAAAAAATTCAACAACAACCTCAACATTGAAAAACAACAATAACCTCAACATTGAAAAACACCAACAAATTCAACAACAACCTCATCATTGAAAAACAACAACAACCTCAACATTGAAAAACACCAACAAATTCAACAACAACCTCAACAATGAAAAACATCAACAAAATCAACAACAACCTCAACATTGAAAAACACCAACAAATTTAACAACAACCTCAACTTTGAAAAACAACAACAACCTCAACATGGAAAAACACCAACAAATTCAACAACAACCTCAACATTGAAAAACAACAACAACCTCAAAATTGAAAAACACCAACAAATTCAACAACAACCTCAACATTTAAAAACAACAACAACCTCAACATTGAAAAACACCAACAAATTCAACAACAACCTCAACATTGAAAAACACAAACAAATTCAACAACAACTTCAACATTGAAAAACACCAACAAATTCAACAACAACCTCGACATTGAAAAACACCAACAAATTCAACAACAACCTCAACATTGAAAAACTACAACAACCACAACATTGAAAAACACCAACAAATACAGCAACAACCTCAACATTGAAAAACAACAACAACCTCAACATTGAAAAACACCAACAAATTCAACAACAACCTCAACATTGAAAAACACCAACAAATTCAGCAACAACCTCAACATTGGAAAACAACAACAACCTCAACATTGAAAAACACCAACAAATTCAACAACAACCTCAACATTGAAAAACAACAACAAGCTGAGCATTGAAAAACACGAACAAATTCAACAACAACCTCAACGTTGAAAAAGACCAACAAATTCAACAACAACCTCAACATTGAAAAACAAAACAAACCTCAACATTGAAAAACACCAACAAATTCAACAACAACCTCAACATTGAAAAACACCAACAAATTAAGCAACAACCTCAACATTGAAAAACAACAACAACCTCAACATTGAAAAACACCAACAAATTCAACAACAACCTCAACATTGAAAAACAACAACAACCTCAACATTGAAAAACACCAACAAATTCAACAACAACCTCAACATTGAAAAACAACAACAACCTCAACATTGAAAAACACCAACAAATTCAACAACTTCAACATTGAAAAACAACAACATATTCAACAGCAACCTCGAAATTGAAAAACACCAACAAATTCAACAACAACCTCAACATTGAAAAACAACAAAAACCTCAACATTGAAAAACACCAACAAATTCAACAACAACCTCAACATTGAAAAACAACAACAACTTCAACATTGAAAAACACCAACAAATTCAACAACAGCCTCAACAATGAAAAACACCAACAAATTCAACAACAACCTCAACATTGAAAAACACCAACAAATTTAACAACAACCTCAACTTTGAAAAACAAGAACAACCTCAACATGGAAAAACACCAACAAATTCAACAACAACCTCAACATTTAAAAACAACAACAACCTCAACATTGAAAAACACCAACAAATTCAACACCAACCTCAGCATTGAAAAACACCAACAAATTCAACAACAACTTCAACATTGAAAAACACCAACAAATTCAACAACTACCTCGACATTGAAAAACACCAACAATTTCAACAACAACCTCAACATTGAATAACTACAACAACCTCAACATTGAAAAACACCAACAAATACAACAACAACCTCAACATTGAAAAACAACAACAACCTCAACATTGAAAAACAACAACAAATTCAACAACAACCTCGAAATTGAAAAACACCAACAAATTCAACAACAACCTCAACATTGAAAAACACCAACAAATTCAACAACAACTTCAACATTGAAAAACACCAACAAATTCAACAACTACCTCGACATTGAAAAACACCAACAAATTCAACAACAACCTCAACATTGAATAACTACAACAACCTCAACATTGAAAAACACCAACAAATACAACAACAACCTCAACATTGAAAAACAACAACAACCTCAACATTGAAAAACACCAACAAATTCAACAACAACCTCAACACTGAAAAACAACAACAACCTCAACGTTGAAAAACAACAACAAATTCAACAACAACTTCAACATTGAAAAACACCAACAAATTCAACAACAACCTCAACATTGAAAAACAACAACAACCTCAACATTGAAAAACACCAACAAATTCAACAACAACCTCAACATTGAAAAACAACAACAACCTCAACATTGAAAAACACCAACAAATTCAACAACAACCTCAACAATGAAAAACACCAACAAATTCAACAACAACCTCAACATTGAAAAACACCAACAAATTCAACAACAACCTCAACAATGAAAAACACCAACAAATTCAACAACAACCTCAAAATGGAAAAACACCAACAAATTTAACAACAAACTCAACTTTGAAAAACAACAACAACCTCAACATGGAAAAACACCAACAAATTCAACAACAACCTCAACATTGAAAAACAACAACAACCTCAACATTGAAAAACACCAACAAGTTCAACAACCTCAACATTGAAAAACAACAACAACCTCAACATTGAAAAACACCAACAAATTCAACAACAACCTCAACAATGAAAAACACCAACAAATTCAACAACAACCTCAACATTGAAAAACACCAACAAATTTAACAGCAACCTCAACTTTGAAAAACAACAACAACCTCAACATGGAAAAACACCAACAAATTCAACAACAACCTCAACATTGAAATACAACAACAACCTCAAAATTGAAAAACACCAACAAATTCAACAACAACCTCAACATTTAAAAAGAACAACAACCTCAACATTGAAAAACACCAACAAATTCAACAACAACCTCAACATTGAAAAACACCAACAAATTCAACAACAACTTCAACATTGAAAAACACCAACAAATTCAACAACAACCTCAACATTGAAAAACACCAACAAATTCAACAACAACCTCAACATTGAAAAAGTACAACAACCTCAACATTGAGAAACACCAACAAATACAACAACAACCTCAACATTGAAAAACAACAACAACCTCAACATTGAAAAACACCAACAACTTCAACAACAACCTCAACATTGAAAAACAACAACAACCTCAACATTGAAAAACAACAACAACCTCAACATTGAAAAACACCAACAAATTCAACAACAACCTCAACATTGAAAAACAACAACAACCTCAACATTGAAAAACAGTACAAATTCAACAACAACTTCAGCATTGAAAAACACCAACAAATTCAACAACAACCTCGAAATTGAAAAACACCAACAAATTCAACAACAACCTCAACATTGAAAAACAACAATAACCTCAACATTGAAAAACACCAACAAATTCAACAACAACCTCAACATTGAAAAACAACAACAACCTCAACATTGAAAAACACCAACAAATTCAACAACAGCCTCAACAATGAAAAACACCAACAAATTCAACAACATCCTCAACATTGAAAAACACCAACAAATTTAACAACAACCTCAACTTTGAAATAGAACAACAACCTCAAAATTGAAAAACAACAACAAATTCAACAACAACCTCAACATTGAAAAACAACAACAACCTCAACTTGAAAAACACCAACAAATTTAACAACAACCTCAACTTTGAAAAACAAGAACAACCTCAACATGGAAAAACACCAACAAATTCAACAACAACCTCAACATTTAAAAACAACAACAACCTCAACATTGAAAAACACCAACAAATTCAACAACAACCTCAGCATTGAAAAACACCAACAAATTCAACAACAACTTCAACATTGAAAAACACCAACAAATTCAACAACTACCTCGACATTGAAAAACACCAACAAATTCAACAACAACCTCAACATTGAATAACTACAACAACCTCAACATTGAAAAACACCAACAAATACAACAACAACCTCAACATTGAAAAACAACAACAACCTCAACATTGAAAAACACCAAGAAATTGAACAACAACCTCAACATTGAACAACAAGAACAACCTCAAATTTGAAAAACACCAACAAATTCAACAACAACCTCAACATTTAAAAACAGCAACAACCTCAACATTGAAAAACACCAACAAATTCAACAACAACCTCAACATTGAAAAACACCAACAAATTCAACAACAACTTCAACATTGAAAAACACCAACAAATTCATCAACTACCTCGACATTGAAAAACACCAACAAATTCAACAACAACCTCAACATTGAATAACTACAACAACCTCAACATTGAAAAACACCAACAAATACAACAACAACCTCAACAATGAAAAACAACAACAACCTCAACATTAAAAAACACCAACAAATTCAACAACAACCTCAACATTGAAATACAACAACAACCTCAACATTGAAAAACAACAATAACCTCAACATTGAAAAACACCAACAAATTCAACAACAACCTCAACATTGAAAAACAACAACAACCTCAACATTGAAAAACACCAACAAATTCAACAACAGCCTCAACAATGAAAAACACCAACAAATTCAACAACATCCTCAACATTGAAAAACACCAACAAATTTAACAACAACTTCAACTTTGAAATAGAACAACATCAAAATTGAAAAACAACAACAAATTCAACAACAACCTCAACATTGAAAAACAACAACAACCTCAACTTGAAAAACACCAACAAATTTAACAACAACCTCAACTTTGAAAAACAAGAACAACCTCAACATGGAAAAACACCAACAAATTCAACAACAACCTCAACATTTAAAAACAACAACAACCTCAACATTGAAAAACACCAACAAATTCAACAACAACCTCAGCATTGAAAAACACCAACAAATTCAACAACAACTTCAACATTGAAAAACACCAACAAATTCAACAACTACCTCGACATTGAAAAACACCAACAAATTCAACAACAACCTGAACATTGAATAACTACAACAACCTCAACATTGAAAAACACCAACAAATACAACAACAACCTCAACATTGAAAAACAACAACAACCTCAACATTGAAAAACACCAACAAATTCAACAACAACCTCAACATTGAAAAACAAGAACAACCTCAACATTGAAAAACAACAACAAATTCAACAACAACTTCAACATTGAAAAACACCAACAAATTAAACAACAACCTCGAAATTGAAAAACACCAACAAATTCAACAACAACCTCAACATTGAAAAACAACAACAACCTCAACATTGAAAAACACCAACAAATTCAACAACAACCTCAACATTGAAAAACACCAACAAATTCAACAACAACTTCAACATTGAAAAACACCAACAAATTCAACAACTACCTCGACATTGAAAAACACCAACAAATTCAACAACAACCTCAACATTGAATAACTACAACAACCTCAACATTGAAAAACACCAACAAATACAACAACAACCTCAACATTGAAAAACAACAACAACCTCAACATTGAAAAACACCAACAAATTCAACAACAACCTCAACACTGAAAAACAACAACAACCTCAACGTTGAAAAACAACAACAAATTCAACAACAACTTCAACATTGAAAAACACCAACAAATTCAACAACAACCTCAACATTGAAAAACAACAACAACCTCAACATTGAAAAACACCAACAAATTCAACAACAACCTCAACATTGAAAAACAACAACAACCTCAACATTGAAAAACACCAACAAATTCAACAACAACCTCAACAATGAAAAACACCAACAAATTCAACAACAACCTCAACATTGAAAAACACCAACAAATTCAACAACAACCTCAACAATGAAAAACACCAACAAATTCAACAACAACCTCAACATTGAAAAACACCAACAAATTTAACATCAAACTCAACTTTGAAAAACAACAACAACCTCAACATGGAAAAACACCAACAAATTCAAGAACAACCTCAACATTGAAAAACAACAACAACCTCAACATTGAAAAACACCAACAAGTTCAACAACAACCTCAACATTGAAAAACAACAACAACCTCAACATTGAAAAACACCAACAAATTCAACAACAACCTCAACAATGAAAAACACCAACAAATTCAACAACAACCTCAACATTGAAAAACACCAACAAATTTAACAACAACCTCAACTTTGAAAAACAACAACAACCTCAACATGGCAAAACACCAACAAATTCAACAACAACCTCAAAATTGAAAAACACCAACAAATTCAACAACAACCTCAACATTTAAAAACAACAACAACCTCAACATTGAAAAGCACCAACAAATTCAACAACAACCTCAACATTGAAAAACACCAACAAATTCAACAACAACTTCAACATTGAAAAACACCAACAAATTCAACAACAACCTCAACATTGAAAAACACCAACAAATTCAACAACAACCTCAACATTGAAAAACTACAACAACCTCAACATTGAGAAACACCAACAAATACAACAACAACCTCAACATTGAAAAACAACAACAACCTCAACATTGAAAAACACCAACAAATTCAACAACAACCTCAACATTGAAAAACAACAACAACCTCAACATTGAAAAACAACAACAACCTCAACATTGAAAAACACCAACAAATTCAACAACAACCTCAACATTGAAAAACAACAACAACCTCAACATTGAAAAACAGCAACAAATTCAACAACAACTTCAGCATTGAAAAACACCAACAAATTCAACAACAACCTCGAAATTGAAAAACACCAACAAATTCAACAACAACCTCAACATTGAAAAACAAGAATAACCTCAACATTGAAAAACACCAACAAATTCAAGAACAACCTCAACATTGAAATACAACAACAACCTCAACATTGAAAAACACCAACAAATTCAACAACAGCCTCAACAATGAAAAACACCAACAAATTCAACAACATCCTCAACATTGAAAAACACCAACAAATTTAACAACAACCTCAACTTTGAAATAGAACAACAACCTCAAAATTGAAAAACAACAACAAATTCAACAACAACCTCAACATTGAAAAACAACAACAACCTCAACTTGAAAAACACCAACAAATTCAACAACAACCTCAACATTGAAAAACACCAACAAATTTAACAACAACCTCAACTTTGAAAAACAACAACAACCTCAACATGGAGAAACACCAACAAATTCAACAACAACCTCAACATTGAAAAACAACAACAACCTCAACATTGGAAAACACCAACAAATTCAACAACAACCTCAACACTGAAAAACAACAACAACCTCAACGTTGAAAAACAACAACAAATTCAACAACAACTTCAAAATTGAAAAACACCAACAAATTCAACAACAACCTCAACATTGAAAAACAACAACAACCTCAACATTGAAAAACACCAACAAATTCAACAACAACCTCAACATTGAAAAACAACAACAACCTAAACATTGAAAAACACCAACAAATTCAACAACAACCTCAACAATGAGAAACACCAACAAAATCAACAACAACCTCAACATTGAAAAACACCAACAAATGTAACAGCAAACTCAACTTTGAAAAACAACAACAACCTCAACATGGAAAAACACCAACAAATTCAACAACAACCTCAACATTGAAAAACAACAACAACCTCAACATTGAAAAACACCAACAAATTCAACAACAACCTCAACATTGAAAAACAACAACAACCTCAACATTGAAAAACACCGACAAATTCAACAACAACCTCAACATTGAAAAACAACGACAACCTCAAATTTGAAAAACACCAACAAATTCAACAACAACCTCAACATTTAAAAACAACAACAACCTCAACATTGAAAAACACCAACAATTTCAAGAACAACCTCAACATTGAAAAACACCAACAAATTCAACAACAACTTCAACATTGAAAAACACCAACAAATTCATGAACTACCTCGACATTGAAAAACACCAACAAATTCAACAACAACCTCAACATTGAATAACTACAACAACCTCAACATTGAAAAACACCAACAAATACAACAACAACCTCAACATTGAAAAACAACAACAACCTCAACATTGAAAAACACCAACAAATTCAACAACAACCTCAACATTGAAAACAACAACAACCTCAACATTGAAAAACACCAACAAATTCAACAACAACCTCAACATTGAAAAACAACAACAACCTCAACATTGAAAAACACCAACAAATTCAACAACAACCTCAACAATGAAAAACACCAACAAATTCAACAACAACCTCAACATTGAAAAACACCAACAAATTTAACAACAAACTCAACTTTGAAAAACAACAACAACCTCAACATGGAAAAACACCAACAAATTCAACAACAACCTCAACATTGAAAAACAACAACAACCTCAACATTGAAAAACACCAACAAATTCAACAACAACCTCAACATTGAAAAACAACAACAACCTCAACATTGAAAAACACCAACAAATTCAACAACAACCTCAACAATGAAAAACACCAACAAATTCAACAACAACCACAACATTGAAAAACACCAACAAATTTAACAACAACCTCAACTTTGAAAAACAACAACAACCTCAACATGGAAAAACACCAACAAATTCAACAACAACCTCAACATTGAAAAACAACAACAACCTCAAAATTGAAAAACACCAACAAATTCAACAACAACCTCAACATTGAAAAACACCAACAAATTCAACAACAACTTCAACATTGAAAAACACCAACAAATTCAACAACAACCTCAACATTGAAAAACACCAACAAATACAACAACAACGTCAACATTGAAAAACAACAACAACCTCAACATTGAAAAACACCAACAAATTCAACAACAACCTCAACATTGAAAAACAACAACAACCTCAACATTGAAAAACAACAACAACCTCAACATTGAAAAACACCAACAAATTCAACAACAACCTCAACATTGAAAAACAACAACAACCTCAACATTGAAAAACAGCAACAAATTCAACAACAACTTCAACATTGAAAAACACCAACAAATTCAACAACAACCTCGAAATTGAAAAACACCAACAAATTCAACAACAACCTCAACATTGAAAAACAACAATAACCTCAACATTGAAAAACACCAACAAATTCAACAACAACCTCAACATTGAAAAACAACAGCAACCTCAACATTGAAAAACACCAACAAATTCAACAACAACCTCAACAATGAAAAACACCAACAAATTCAACAACAACCTCAACATTGAAAAACACCAACAAATTTAACAACAACCTCAACTTTGAAATAGAACAACAACCTCAAAATTGAAAAACAACAACAAATTCAACAACAACCTCAACATTGAAAAACAACAACAACCTCAACTTGAAAAACACCAACAAATTCAACAACAACCTCAACATTGAAAAACACCAACAAATTTAACAACAACCTCAACTTTGAAAAACAACAACAACCTCAACATGGAGAAACACCAACAAATTCAACAACAACCTCAACATTGAAAAACAACAACAACCTCAACATTGGAAAACACCAACAAATTCAACAACAACCTCAACACTGAAAAACAACAACAACCTCAACGTTGAAAAACAACAACAAATTCAACAACAACTTCAAAATTGAAAAACACCAACAAATTCAACAACAACCTCAACATTGAAAAACAACAACAACCTCAACATTGAAAAACACCAACAAATTCAACAACAACCTCAACATTGAAAAACAACAACAACCTAAACATTGAAAAACACCAACAAATTCAACAACAACCTCAAAAATGAGAAACACCAACAAAATCAACAACAACCTCAACATTGAAAAACACCAACAAATGTAACAGCAAACTCAACTTTGAAAAACAACAACAACCTCAACATGGAAAAACACCAACAAATTCAACAACAACCTCAACATTGAAAAACAACAACAACCTCAACATTGAAAAACACCAACAAATTCAACAACAACCTCAACATTGAAAAACAACAACAACCTCAACATTGAAAAACACCGACAAATTCAACAACAACCTCAACATTGAAAAACAACGACAACCTCAAATTTGAAAAACACCAACAAATTCAACAACAACCTCAACATTTAAAAACAACAACAACCTCAACATTGAAAAACACCAACAATTTCAAGAACAACCTCAACATTGAAAAACACCAACAAATTCAACAACAACTTCAACATTGAAAAACACCAACAAATTCATGAACTACCTCGACATTGAAAAACACCAACAAATTCAACAACAACCTCAACATTGAATAACTACAACAACCTCAACATTGAAAAACACCAACAAATACAACAACAACCTCAACATTGAAAAACAACAACAACCTCAACATTGAAAAACACCAACAAATTCAACAACAACCTCAACATTGAAAACAACAACAACCTCAACATTGAAAAACACCAACAAATTCAACAACAACCTCAACATTGAAAAACAACAACAACCTCAACATTGAAAAACACCAACAAATTCAACAACAACCTCAACAATGAAAAACACCAACAAATTCAACAACAACCTCAACATTGAAAAACACCAACAAATTTAACAACAAACTCAACTTTGAAAAACAACAACAACCTCAACATGGAAAAACACCAACAAATTCAACAACAACCTCAACATTGAAAAACAACAACAACCTCAACATTGAAAAACACCAACAAATTCAACAACAACCTCAACATTGAAAAACAACAACAACCTCAACATTGAAAAACACCAACAAATTCAACAACAACCTCAACAATGAAAAACACCAACAAATTCAACAACAACCACAACATTGAAAAACAACAACAAATTTAACAACAACCTCAACTTTGAAAAACAACAACAACCTCAACATGGAAAAACACCAACAAATTCAACAACAACCTCAACATTGAAAAACAACAACAACCTCAAAATTGAAAAACACCAACAAATTCAACAACAACCTCAACATTGAAAAACACCAACAAATTCAACAACAACTTCAACATTGAAAAACACCAACAAATTCAACAACAACCTCAACATTGAAAAACACCAACAAATACAACAACAACGTCAACATTGAAAAACAACAACAACCTCAACATTGAAAAACACCAACAAATTCAACAACAACCTCAACATTGAAAAACAACAACAACCTCAACATTGAAAAACAACAACAACCTCAACATTGAAAAACACCAACAAATTCAACAACAACCTCAACATTGAAAAACAACAACAACCTCAACATTGAAAAACAGCAACAAATTCAACAACAACTTCAACATTGAAAAACACCAACAAATTCAACAACAACCTCGAAATTGAAAAACACCAACAAATTCAACAACAACCTCAACATTGAAAAACAACAATAACCTCAACATTGAAAAACACCAACAAATTCAACAACAACCTCAACATTGAAAAACAACAGCAACCTCAACATTGAAAAACACCAACAAATTCAACAACAACCTCAACAATGAAAAACACCAACAAATTCAACAACAACCTCAACATTGAAAAACACCAACAAATTTAACAACAACCTCAACTTTGAAATAGAACAACAACCTCAAAATTGAAAAACAACAACAAATTCAACAACAACCTCAACATTGAAAAACAACAACAACCTCAACATTGAAAAACACCAACAAATTCAACAACAACCTCAACAATGAAAAACACCAACAAATTCAACAACAACCTCAACATTGAAAAACACCAACAAATTTAACAACAACCTCAACTTTGAAAAACAACAACAACCTCAACATGGAAAAACACCAACAAATTCAACAACAACCTCAACATTGAACAACAACCACCTCAAAATTGAAAAACAACAACAAATTCAACAACAACCTCAACATTTAAACACAACAACAACCTCAACATTGAAAAACACCAACAAATTCAACAACAACCTCAACATTGAAAAACACCATCAAATTCAACAACAACTTCAACATTGAAAAACACCAACAAATTCAACAACAACCTCAACATTGAAAAAGACCAACAAATTCAACAACATCCTCAACAATGAAAAACTACAACAACCTCAACATTGAGAAACACCAACAAATACAACAACAACCTCAACATTGAAAAACAACAACAACCTCAACATTGAAAAACACCAACAAATTCAACAACAACCTCAACATTGAAAAAGAACAACAACCTCAACATTGAAAAACAACAACAACCTCAACACTGAAAAACACCAACAAATTCAACAACAACTTCAACATTGAAAAACACCAACAAATTCAACAACAACCTCGAATTTGAAAAAAACCAAAAAATTCAACAACAACCTCAACATTGAAAAACAACAATAACCACAACATTGAAAAACACCAACAAATTGAACAACAACCTCAACATTGAAAAACAACAACAACCTCAACATTGAAAAACACCAACAAATTCAACAACAACCTCAACAATGAAAAACATCAACAAAATCAACAACAACCTCAACATTGAAAAACAACAACAAATTTAACAACAACCTCAACATTGAAAAACAACAACAACCTCAACATGGAAAATCACCAACAAATTCAACAACAACCTCAACATTGAAAAACAACAACAACCTCAAAATTGAAAAACACCAACAAATTCAACAACAACCTCAACATTTAAAAACAACAACAACCTCAACATTGAAAAACACCAACAAATTCAACAACAACCTCAACATTGAAAAACACAAACAAATTCAACAACAACTTCAACATTGAAAAACACCAACAAATTCAACAACAACCTCGACATTGAAAAACACCAACAAATTCAACAACAACCTCAACATTGAAAAACTACAACAACCACAACATTTAAAAACACCAACAAATACAGCAACAACCTCAACATTGAAAAACAACAACAACCTCAACATTGAAAAACACCAACAAATTCAACAACAACCTCAACATTGAAAAACACCAACAAATTCAACAACAACCTCAACATTGAAAAACAACAACAACCTCAGCATTGAAAAACACGAACAAATTCAACAACAACCTCAACGTTGAAAAAGACAAACAAATTCAACAACAACCTCAACATTGGAAAACAACAACAACCTCAACATTGAAAAACACCAACAAATTCAACAACAACCTCAACATTGAAAAACAACAACAACCTCAACATTGAAAAACACCAACAAATTCAACAACAAACTCAACATTGAAAAAAAACAACAACCTCAACATTGAAAAACACCAACAAATTCAACAACTTCAACATTGAAAAACACCAACATATTCAACAACAACCTCGAAATTGAAAAACACCAACAAATTCAACAACAACTTCAACATTGAATAACTACAACAACCTCAACATTGAAAAACACCAACAAATACAACAACAACCTCAACATTGAAAAACAACAACAACCTCAACATTGAAAAACACCAACAAATTCAACAACAACCTCAACACTGAAAAACAACAACAATCTCAACGTTGAAAAACAACAACAAATTCAACAACAACTTCAACATTGAAAAACACCAACAAATTCAACAACAACCTCAACATTGAAAAACAACAACAACCTCAACATTGAAAAACACCAACAAATTCAACAACAACCTCAACATTGAAAAACAACAACAACCTCAACATTGAAAAACACCAACAAATTCAAAAACAACCTCAACAATGAAAAACACCAACAAATTCAACAACAACCTCAACATTGAAAAACACCAACAAATTCAACAACAACCTCAACAATGAAAAACACCAACAAATTCAACAACAACCTCAACATTGAAAAACACCAACAAATTTAACAACAAACTCAACTTTGAAAAACAACAACAACCTCAACATGGAAAAACACCAACAAATTCAACAACAACCTCAACATTGAAAAACAACAACAACCTCAACATTGAAAAACACCAACAAATTCAACAACAACCTCAACATTGAAAAACAACAACAACCTCAACATTGAAAAACACCAGCAAATTCAACAACAACCTCAACAATGAAAAACACCAACAAATTCAACAACAACCTCAACATTGAAAAACACCAACAAATTTAACAACAACCTCAACTTTGAAAAACAAGAACAACCTCAACATGGAAAAACAGCAACAAATTCAACAACAACCTCAACATTGAAAAACAACAACAACCTCGAAATTGAAAAACACCAACAAATTCAACAACAACCTCAACATTTAAAAACAACAACAACCTCAACATTGAAAAACACCAACAAATTCAACAACAACCTCAACATTGAAAAACACCAACAAATTCAACAACAACTTCAACATTGAAAAACACCAACAAATTCAACAACAACCTCAACATTGAAAAACACCAACAAATTGAACAACAACCTCAACATTGAAAAACAACAACAACCTCAACATTGAAAAACACCAACAAATTCAACAACAACTTCAACATTGAAAAACACCAACAAATTCAACAACAACCTCGAAATTGAAAAACACCAACAAATTCAACAACAACCTCAACATTTAAAAACGACAACAACCTCAACATTGAAAAACACCAACAAATTCAACAACAACCTCAACATTGAAAAACACCAACAAATTCAACAACAACTTCAACATTGAAAAACACCAACAAATTCAACAACTACCTCGACATTGAAAAACACCAACAAATTCAACAACAACCTCAACATTGAATAACTACAACAACCTCAACATTGAAAAACACCAACAAATACAACAACAACCTCAACATTGAAAAACAACAACAACCTCAACATTGAAAAACACCAACAAATTCAACAACAACCTCAACATTGAAAAACAGCAACAACCTCAACATTGAAAAACAACAACAAATTCAACAACAACTTCAACATTGAAAAACACCAACAAATTAAACAACAACCTCGAAATTGAAAAACACCAACAAATTCAACAACAACCTCAACATTGAAAAACAACAACCTGAACATTGAAAAACACCAACAAATTCAACAAGAACCTCAACATTGAAAAACAACAACAACCTCAACATTGAAAAACACCAACAAATTCAACAACAACCTCCACATTGAAAAACACCAACAAATTAAGCAACAACCTCAACATTGAAAAACAACAACAACCTCAACATTGAAAAACACCAAGAAATTCAACAACAACCTCAACATTGAAAAACACCAACAAATTCAACAACAACCTCAACATTGAAAAACAACAACAACCTCAACATTGAAAAACAACAACAAATTCAACAACAACCTCAACATTGAAAAACAACAACAATCTCAACATTGAAAAACACCAACAAATTCAACAACAGCCTCAACAATGAAAAACACCAACAAATTCAACAACAACCTCAACATTGAAAAACACCAACAAATTTAACAACAACCTCAAGTTTGAAAAACAACAACAACCTCAACATGGAAAAACACCAACAAATTCAACAACAACCTCAACATTGAAAAACAACAACAACCTCAAAATTGCAAAACACCAACAAATTCAAAAACAACCTCAACATTTAAAAACAACAACAACCTCAACATTGAAAAACACCAACAAATTCAACAACAACCTCAACATTGAAAAACACCAACAAATTCAACAACAACTTCAACATTGAAAAACACCAACAAATTCAACAACTACCTCGACATTGAAAAACACCAACAAATTCAACAACAACCTCAACATTGAATAACTACAACAACCTCAACATTGAAAAACAACAACAAATTCAACAGCAACTTCAACATTGAAAAACACCAACAAATACAACAACAACCTCAACATTGAAAAACAACAACAACCTCAACATTGAAAAACACCAACAAATTCAACAACAACCTCAACATTGAAAAACAACAACAACCTCAACATTGAAAAACACCAACAAATTCAACAACAACCTCAACAATGAAAAACATCAACAAAATCAACAACAACCTCAACATTGAAAAACAACAACAAATTTAACAACAACCTCAACATTGAAAAACAACAACAACCTCAACATGGAAAATCACCAACAAATTCAACAACAACCTCAACATTGAAAAACAACAACAACCTCAACATTGAAAAACAACAACAAATTCAACAACAACCTCAACATTGAAAAACAACAACAATCTCAACATTGAAAAACACCAACAAATTCAACAACAGCCTCAACAATGAAAAACACCAACAAATTCAACAACAACCTCAACATTGAAAAACACCAACAAATTTAACAACAACCTCAAGTTTGAAAAACAACAACAACCTCAACATGGAAAAACACCAACAAATTCAACAACAACCTCAACATTGAAAAACAACAACAACCTCAAAATTGCAAAACACCAACAAATTCAAAAACAACCTCAACATTTAAAAACAACAACAACCTCAACATTGAAAAACACCAACAAATTCAACAACAACCTCAACATTGAAAAACACCAACAAATTCAACAACAACTTCAACATTGAAAAACACCAACAAATTCAACAACTACCTCGACATTGAAAAACACCAACAAATTCAACAACAACCTCAACATTGAAAAACAACAACAACCTCAACATTGAAAAACACCAACAAATTCAACAACAACCTCAACATTGAAAAACAACAACAACCTCAACATTGAAAAACACCAACAAATTCAACAACAACCTCAACAATGAAAAACATCAACAAAATCAACAACAACCTCAACATTGAAAAACAACAACAAATTTAACAACAACCTCAACATTGAAAAACAACAACAACCTCAACATGGAAAATCACCAACAAATTCAACAACAACCTCAACATTGAAAAACAACAACAACCTCAAAATTGAAAAACACCAACAAATTCAACAACAACCTCAACATTTAAAAACAACAACAACCTCAACATTGAAAAACACCAACAAATTCAACAACAACCTCAACATTGAAAAACACAAACAAATTCAACAACAACTTCAACATTGAAAAACACCAACAAATTCAACAACAACCTCGACATTGAAAAACACCAACAAATTCAACAACAACCTCAACATTGAAAAACTACAACAACCACAACATTGAAAAACACCAACAAATACAGCAACAACCTCAACATTGAAAAACAACAACAACCTCAACATTGAAAAACACCAACAAATTCAACAACAACCTCAACATTGAAAAACACCAACAAATTCAACAACAACCTCAACATTGAAAAACAACAACAACCTCAGCATTGAAAAACACGAACAAATTCAACAACAACCTCAACGTTGAAAAAGACAAACAAATTCAACAACAACCTCAACATTGGAAAACAACAACAACCTCAACATTGAAAAACACCAACAAATTCAACAACAACCTCAACATTGAAAAACAACAACAACCTCAACATTGAAAAACACCAACAAATTCAACAACAAACTCAACATTGAAAAAAAACAACAACCTCAACATTGAAAAACACCAACAAATTCAACAACTTCAACATTGAAAAACACCAACATATTCAACAACAACCTCGAAATTGAAAAACACCAACAAATTCAACAACAACTTCAACATTGAATAACTACAACAACCTCAACATTGAAAAACACCAACAAATACAACAACAACCTCAACATTGAAAAACAACAACAACCTCAACATTGAAAAACACCAACAAATTCAACAACAACCTCAACACTGAAAAACAACAACAATCTCAACGTTGAAAAACAACAACAAATTCAACAACAACTTCAACATTGAAAAACACCAACAAATTCAACAACAACCTCAACATTGAAAAACAACAACAACCTCAACATTGAAAAACACCAACAAATTCAACAACAACCTCAACATTGAAAAACAACAACAACCTCAACATTGAAAAACACCAACAAATTCAAAAACAACCTCAACAATGAAAAACACCAACAAATTCAACAACAACCTCAACATTGAAAAACACCAACAAATTCAACAACAACCTCAACAATGAAAAACACCAACAAATTCAACAACAACCTCAACATTGAAAAACACCAACAAATTTAACAACAAACTCAACTTTGAAAAACAACAACAACCTCAACATGGAAAAACACCAACAAATTCAACAACAACCTCAACATTGAAAAACAACAACAACCTCAACATTGAAAAACACCAACAAATTCAACAACAACCTCAACATTGAAAAACAACAACAACCTCAACATTGAAAAACACCAGCAAATTCAACAACAACCTCAACAATGAAAAACACCAACAAATTCAACAACAACCTCAACACTGAAAAACACCAACAAATTTAACAACAACCTCAACTTTGAAAAACAAGAACAACCTCAACATGGAAAAACAGCAACAAATTCAACAACAACCTCAACATTGAAAAACAACAACAACCTCGAAATTGAAAAACACCAACAAATTCAACAACAACCTCAACATTTAAAAACAACAACAACCTCAACATTGAAAAACACCAACAAATTCAACAACAACCTCAACATTGAAAAACACCAACAAATTCAACAACAACTTCAACATTGAAAAACACCAACAAATTCAACAACAACCTCAACATTGAAAAACACCAACAAATTGAACAACAACCTCAACATTGAAAAACAACAACAACCTCAACATTGAAAAACACCAACAAATTCAACAACAACTTCAACATTGAAAAACACCAACAAATTCAACAACAACCTCGAAATTGAAAAACACCAACAAATTCAACAACAACCTCAACATTTAAAAACGACAACAACCTCAACATTGAAAAACACCAACAAATTCAACAACAACCTCAACATTGAAAAACACCAACAAATTCAACAACAACTTCAACATTGAAAAACACCAACAAATTCAACAACTACCTCGACATTGAAAAACACCAACAAATTCAACAACAACCTCAACATTGAATAACTACAACAACCTCAACATTGAAAAACACCAACAAATACAACAACAACCTCAACATTGAAAAACAACAACAACCTCAACATTGAAAAACACCAACAAATTCAACAACAACCTCAACATTGAAAAACAGCAACAACCTCAACATTGAAAAACAACAACAAATTCAACAACAACTTCAACATTGAAAAACACCAACAAATTAAACAACAACCTCGAAATTGAAAAACACCAACAAATTCAACAACAACCTCAACATTGAAAAACAACAACCTGAACATTGAAAAACACCAACAAATTCAACAAGAACCTCAACATTGAAAAACAACAACAACCTCAACATTGAAAAACACCAACAAATTCAACAACAACCTCCACATTGAAAAACACCAACAAATTAAGCAACAACCTCAACATTGAAAAACAACAACAACCTCAACATTGAAAAACACCAAGAAATTCAACAACAACCTCAACATTGAAAAACACCAACAAATTCAACAACAACCTCAACATTGAAAAACAACAACAACCTCAACATTGAAAAACAACAACAAATTCAACAACAACCTCAACATTGAAAAACAACAACAATCTCAACATTGAAAAACACCAACAAATTCAACAACAGCCTCAACAATGAAAAACACCAACAAATTCAACAACAACCTCAACATTGAAAAACACCAACAAATTTAACAACAACCTCAAGTTTGAAAAACAACAACAACCTCAACATGGAAAAACACCAACAAATTCAACAACAACCTCAACATTGAATAACTACAACAACCTCAACATTGAAAAACAACAACAAATTCAACAGCAACTTCAACATTGAAAAACACCAACAAATACAACAACAACCTCAACATTGAAAAACAACAACAACCTCAACATTGAAAAACACCAACAAATTCAACAACAACCTCAACATTGAAAAACAACAACAACCTCAACATTGAAAAACAACAACAAATTCAACAACAACTTCAACATTGAAAAACACCAACAAATTAAACAACAACCTCGAAACTGAAAAACACCAACAAATTTAACAACAACCTCAACATTGAAAAACAACAACAACCTCAACATTGAAAAACACCAACAAATTCAACAACAACCTCAACATTGAAAAACAACAACAACCTCAACATTGAAACACAACAACAAATTCAACAACAACTTCAACATTGAAAAACACCAACAAATTAAACAACAACCTCGAAATTGAAAAACACCAACAAATTCAACAACAACCTCAACATTGAAAAACAACAACAACCTCAACATTGAAAAACACCAACAAATTGAACAACAACCTCAACATTGAAAAACAACAACAACCTCAACATTGAAAAACACCAACAAATTCAACAACAACCTCAACAATGAAAAACATCAACAAAATCAACAACAACCTCAACATTGAAAAACACCAACAAATTTAACAACAACCTCAACTTTGAAAAACAACAACAACTTCAACATGGAAAAACACCAACAAATTCAATAACAACCTCAACATTGAAAAACAACAACAACCTCACAATTGAAAAACACCAACAAATTCAACAACAACCTCAACATTTATAAACAACAACAACCTCAACATTGAAAAACACCAACAAATTCAACAACAACCTCAACATTGAAAAACACAAACAAATTCAACAACAACTTCAACATTGAAAAACACCAACAAATTCAACAACAACCTCAACATTTATAAACAACAACAACCTCAACATTGAAAAACACCAACAAATTCAACAACAACCTCAACATTGAAAAACACAAACAAATTCAACAACAACTTCAACATTGAAAAACACCAACAAATTCAACAACAACCTCAACATTGAAAAACAACAACAAATTCAACAACAACTTCAACATTGAAAAACACCAACAAATTAAACAACAACCTCGAAATTGAAAAACACCAACAAATTCAACAACAACCTCAACATTGAAAAACAACAACCTGAACATTGAAAAACACCAACAAATTCAACAAGAACCTCAACATTGAAAAACAACAACAACCTCAACATTGAAAAACACCAACAAATTCAACAACAACCTCCACATTGAAAAACACCAACAAATTAAGCAACAACCTCAACATTGAAAAACAACAACAACCTCAACATTGAAAAACACCAAGAAATTCAACAACAACCTCAACATTGAAAAACACCAACAAATTCAACAACAACCTCAACATTGAAAAACAACAACAACCTCAACATTGAAAAACAACAACAAATTCAACAACAACCTCAACATTGAAAAACAACAACAATCTCAACATTGAAAAACACCAACAAATTCAACAACAGCCTCAACAATGAAAAACACCAACAAATTCAACAACAACCTCAACATTGAAAAACACCAACAAATTTAACAACAACCTCAAGTTTGAAAAACAACAACAACCTCAACATGGAAAAACACCAACAAATTCAACAACAACCTCAACATTGAATAACTACAACAACCTCAACATTGAAAAACAACAACAAATTCAACAGCAACTTCAACATTGAAAAACACCAACAAATACAACAACAACCTCAACATTGAAAAACAACAACAACCTCAACATTGAAAAACACCAACAAATTCAACAACAACCTCAACATTGAAAAACAACAACAACCTCAACATTGAAAAACAACAACAAATTCAACAACAACTTCAACATTGAAAAACACCAACAAATTAAACAACAACCTCGAAACTGAAAAACACCAACAAATTTAACAACAACCTCAACATTGAAAAACAACAACAACCTCAACATTGAAAAACACCAACAAATTCAACAACAACCTCAACATTGAAAAACAACAACAACCTCAACATTGAAACACAACAACAAATTCAACAACAACTTCAACATTGAAAAACACCAACAAATTAAACAACAACCTCGAAATTGAAAAACACCAACAAATTCAACAACAACCTCAACATTGAAAAACAACAACAACCTCAACATTGAAAAACACCAACAAATTGAACAACAACCTCAACATTGAAAAACAACAACAACCTCAACATTGAAAAACACCAACAAATTCAACAACAACCTCAACAATGAAAAACATCAACAAAATCAACAACAACCTCAACATTGAAAAACACCAACAAATTTAACAACAACCTCAACTTTGAAAAACAACAACAACTTCAACATGGAAAAACACCAACAAATTCAACAACAACCTCAACATTGAAAAACAACAACAACCTCACAATTGAAAAACACCAACAAATTCAACAACAACCTCAACATTTATAAACAACAACAACCTCAACATTGAAAAACACCAACAAATTCAACAACAACCTCAACATTGAAAAACACAAACAAATTCAACAACAACTTCAACATTGAAAAACACCAACAAATTCAACAACAACCTCGACATTGAAAAACACCAACAAATTCAACAACAACCTCAACATTGAAAAACTACAACAACCACAACATTGAAAAACACCAACAAATTCAACAACAACCTCAACAATGAAAAACATCAACAAAATCAGCAACAACCTCAACATTGAAAAACAACAACAAATTTAACAACAACCTCAACATTGAAAAACAACAACAACCTCAACATGGAAAATCACCAACAAATTCAACAACAACCTCAACATTGAAAAACAACAACAACCTCAAAATTGAAAAACACCAACAAATTCAACAACAACCTCAACATTTAAAAACAACAACAACCTCAACATTGAAAAACACCAACAAATTCAACAACAACCTCAACATTGAAAAACACAAACAAATTCAACAACAACTTCAACATTGAAAAACACCAACAAATTCAACAACAACCTCGACATTGAAAAACACCAACAAATTCAACAACAACCTCAACATTGAAAAACTACAACAACCACAACATTGAAAAACACCAACAAATACAGCAACAACCTCAACATTGAAAAACAACAACAACCTCAACATTGAAAAACAACAACAACCTCAACATTGAAAAACACCAACAAATTCAACAACAACCTCAAAATTGAAAAACACCAACAAATTCAGCAACAACCTCAACATTGGAAAACAACAACAACCTCAACATTGAAAAACACCAACAAATTCAACAACAACCTCAACATTGAAAAACAACAACAACCTCAGCATTGAAAAACACGAACAAATTCAACAACAACCTCAACGTTGAAAAAGACAAACAAATTCAACAACAACCTCAACATTGGAAAACAACAACAACCTCAACATTGAAAAACACCAACAAATTCAACAACAACCTCAACATTGATAAACAACAACAACCTCAACATTGAAAAACACCAACAAATTCAACAACAACCTCAACATTGAAAAAAAACAACAACCTCAACATTGAAAAACACCAACAAATTCAACAACTTCAACATTGAAAAACACCAACATATTCAACAACAACCTCGAAATTGAAAAACACCAACAAATTCAACAACAACCTCAACATTGAAAAACTACAACAACCTCAACATTGAAAAACACCAACAAATTCAACAACAACCTCAACATTGAAAAACAACAACAACCTCAACATTGAAAAACACCAACAAATTCAACAACAGCCTCAACAATGAAAAACACCAACAAATTCAACAACAACCTCAACATTGAAAAACACCAACAAATTTAACAACAACCTCAACTTTGAAAAACAACAACAACCTCAACATGGCAAAACACCAACAAATTCAACAACAACCTCAACATTGAAAAACAACAACAACCTGAAATTTGCAAAACACCAACAAATTCAACAACAACCTCAACATTGAAAAACAACAACAACCTCAACATTGAAAAACACCAACAAATTCAACAACAACCTCAACATTGAAAAACACCAACAAATTCAACAACAACTTCAACATTGAAAAACACCAACAAATTCAACAACTACCTCGACATTGAAAAACACCAACAAATTCAACAACAACCTCAACATTGAATAACTACAACAACCTCAACATTGAAAAACACCAACAAATACAACAACAACCTCAACATCGAAAAACAACAACAACCTCAACATTGAAAAACACCAACAAATTCAACAACAACCTCAACACTGAAAAACAACAACAATCTCAACGTTGAAAAACAACAACAAATTCAACAACAACTTCAACATTGAAAAACACCAACAAATTCAACAACAACCTCAACATTGAAAAACAACAACAACCTCAACATTGAAAAACACCAACAAATTCAACAACAACCTCAACATTGAAAAACAACAACAACCTCAACATTGAAAAACACCAACAAATTCAACAACAACCTCAACAATGAAAAACACCAACAAATTCAACAACAACCTCAACATTGAAAAACACCAACAAATTCAACAACAACCTCAACAATGAAAAACACCAACAAATTCAACAACAACCTCAACATTGAAAAACACCAACAAATTTAACAACAAACTCAACTTTGAAAAACAACAACAACCTCAACATGGAAAAACACCAACAAATTCAACAACAACCTCAACATTGAAAAACAACAACAACCTCAACATTGAAAAACACCAACAAATTCAACAACAACCTCAACATTGAAAAACAACAACAACCTCAACATTGAAAAACACCAGCAAATTCAACAACAACCTCAACAATGAAAAACACCAACAAATTCAACAACAACCTCAACATTGAAAAACACCAACAAATTTAACAACAACCTCAACTTTGAAAAACAAGAACAACCTCAACATGGAAAAACAGCAACAAATTCAACAACAACCTCAACACTGAAAAACAACAACAACCTCGAAATTGAAAAACACCAACAAATTCAACAACAACCTCAACATTTAAAAACAACAACAACCTCAACATTGAAAAACACCCACAAATTCAACAACAACCTCAACATTGAAAAACACCAATAAATTCAACAACAACTTCAACATTGAAAAACACCAACAAATTCAACAACAACCTCAACATTGAAAAACACCAACAAATTGAACAACAACCTCAACATTGAAAAACAACAACAACCTCAACATTGAAAAACACCAACAAATTCAACAACAACTTCAACATTGAAAAACACCAACAAATTCAACAACAACCTCGAAATTGAAAAACACCAACAAATTCAACAACAACCTCAACATTTAAAAACAACAACAACCTCAACATTGAAAAACACCAACAAATTCAACAACAACCTCAACATTGAAAAACACCAACAAATTCAACAACAACTTCAACATTGAAAAACACCAACAAATTCAACAACTACCTCGACATTGAAAAACAGCAACAAATTCAACAACAACCTCAACATTGAATAACTACAACAACCTCAACATTGAAAAACACCAACAAATACAACAACAACCTCAACATTGAAAAACAACAACAACCTCAACATTGAAAAACACCAACAAATTCAACAACAACCTCAACATTGAAAAACAACAACAAATTCAACAACAACTTCAACATTGAAAAACACCAACAAATTAAACAACAACCTCGAAATTGAAAAACACCAACAAATTCAACAACAACCTCAACATTGAAAAACAACAACAACCTGAACATTGAAAAACACCAACAAATTCAACAAGAACCTCAACATTGAAAAACAACAACAACCTCAACATTGAAAAACACCAACAAATTCAACAACAACCTCCACATTGAAAAACACCAACAAATTAAGCAACAACCTCAACATTGAAAAACAACAACAACCTCAACATTGAAAAACACCAAGAAATTCAACAACAACCTCAACATTGAAAAACACCAACAAATTCAACAACAACCTCAACATTGAAAAACAACAACAACCTCAACATTGAAAAACAACAACAAATTCAACAACAACCTCAACATTGAAAAACAACAACAATCTCAACATTGAAAAACACCAACAAATTCAACAACAGCCTCAACAATGAAAAACACCAACAAATTCAACAACAACCTCAACATTGAAAAACACCAACAAATTTAACAACAACCTCAAGTTTGAAAAACAACAACAACCTCAACATGGAAAAACACCAACAAATTCAACAACAACCTCAACATTGAAAAACAACAACAACCTCAAAATTGCAAAACACCAACAAATTCAAAAACAACCTCAACATTTAAAAACAACAACAACCTCAACATTGAAAAACACCAACAAATTCAACAACAACCTCAACATTGAAAAACACCAACAAATTCAACAACAACTTCAACATTGAAAAACACCAACAAATTCAACAACTACCTCGACATTGAAATACACCAACAAATTCAACAACAACCTCAACATTGAATAACTACAACAACCTCAACATTGAAAAACAACAACAAATTCAACAACAACTTCAACATTGAAAAACACCAACAAATACAACAACAACCTCAACATTGAAAAACAACAACAACCTCAACATTGAAAAACACCAACAAATTCAACAACAACCTCAACATTGAAAAACAACAACAACCTCAACATTGAAAAACAACAACAAATTCAACAACAACTTCAACATTGAAAAACACCAACAAATTAAACAACAACCTCGAAATTGAAAAACACCAACAAATTTAACAACAACCTCAACATTGAAAAACAACAACAACCTCAACATTGAAAAACGCCAACAAATTCAACAACAACCTCAACATTGAAAAACAACAACAACCTCAACATTGAAACACAACAACAAATTCAACAACAACTTCAACATTGAAAAACACCAACAAATTAAACAACAACCTCGAAATTGAAAAACACCAACAAATTCAACAACAACCTCAACATTGAAAAACAACAACAACCTCAACATTGAAAAACACCAACAAATTGAACAACAACCTCAACATTGAAAAACAACAACAACCTCAACATTGAAAAACACCAACAAATTCAACAACAACCTCAACAATGAAAAACATCAACAAAATCAACAACAACCTCAACATTGAAAAACACCAACAAATTTAACAACAACCTCAACTTTGAAAAACAACAACAACTTCAACATGGAAAAACACCAACAAATTCAACAACAACCTCAACATTGAAAAACAACAACAACCTCACAATTGAAAAACACCAACAAATTCAACAACAACCTCAACATTTATAAACAACAACAACCTCAACATTGAAAAACACCAACAAATTCAACAACAACCTCAACATTGAAAAACACAAACAAATTCAACAACAACTTCAACATTGAAAAACACCAACAAATTCAACAACAACCTCGACATTGAAAAACACCAACAAATTCAACAACAACCTCAACATTGAAAAACTACAACAACCACAACATTGAAAAACACCAACAAATACAGCAACAACCTCAACATTGAAAAACAACAACAACCTCAACATTGAAAAACACCAACAAATTCAACAACAACCTCAACATTGAAAAACACCAACAAATTCAGCAACAACCTCAACATTGGAAAACAACAACAACCTCAACATTGAAAAACACCAACAAATTCAACAACAACCTCAACATTGAAAAACAACAACAACCTGAGCATTGAAAAGCACGAACAAATTCAACAACAACCTCAACGTTGAAAAAGACCAACAAATTCAACAACAACCTCAACATTGAAGAACAACACAAACCTCAACATTGATAAACACCAACAAATTCAACAACAACCTCAACATTGAAAAACACCAACAAATTAAGCAACAACCTCAACATTGAAAAACAACAACAACCTCAACATTGAAAAACACCAACAAATTCAACAACAACCTCAACATTGAAAAACACCAACAAATTTAACAACAAACTCAACTTTGAAAAACAACAACAACCTCAACATGGAAAAACACCAACAAATTCAACAACAACCTCAACATTGAAAAACAACAACAACCTCAACATTGAAAAACACCAACAAATTCAACAACAACCTCAACATTGAAAAACAACAACAACCTCAACATTGAAAAACACCAGCAAATTCAACAACAACCTCAACAATGAAAAACACCAACAAATTCAACAACAACCTCAACATTGAAAAACACCAACAAATTTAACAACAACCTCAACTTTGAAAAACAAGAACAACCTCAACATGGAAAAACAGCAACAAATTCAACAACAACCTCAACATTGAAAAACAACAACAACCTCAACATTGAAAAACACCAACAAATTCAACAACAACCTCAACATTGAAAAACAACAACAACCTCAACATTGAAAAACACCAACAAATTCAACAACAACCTCAACATTGAAAAACAACAACAACCTCAACATTGAAAAACACCAACAAATTCAACAACAGCCTCAACAATGAAAAACACCAACAAATTCAACAACAACCTCAACATGGAAAAACACCAACAAATTTAACAACAACCTCAACTTTGAAAAACAACAACAACCTCAACATGGAAAAACACCAACAAATTCAACAACAACCTCAACATTGAAAAACAACAACAACCTCAAAATTGAAAAACACCAACAAATTCAACAACAACCTCAACATTTAAAAACAACAACAACCTCAACATTGAAAAACACCAACAAATTCAACAACAACCTCAACATTTAAAAACAACAACAACCTCAACATTGAAAAACACCAACAAATCCAACAACAACCTCAACATTGAAAAACACCAACAAATTCAACAACAACTTCAACATTGAAAAACACCAACAAATTCAACAACAACCTCAACATTGAAAAACACCAACAAATTGAACAACAACCTCAACATTGAAAAACAACAACAACCTCAACATTGAAAAACACCAACAAATTCAACAACAACTTCAACATTGAAAAACACCAACAAATTCAACAACAACCTCGAAATTGAAAAACACCAACAAATTCAACAACAACCTCAACATTTAAAAACAACAACAACCTCAACATTGAAAAACACCAACAAATTCAACAACAACCTCAACATTGAAAAACACCAACAAATTCAACAACAACTTCAACATTGAAAAACACCAACAAATTCAACAACTACCTCGACATTGAAAAACACCAACAAATTCAACAACAACCTCAACATTGAATAACTACAAAAACCTCAACATTGAAAAACACCAACAAATACAACAACAACCTCAACATTGAAAAACAACAACAACCTCAACATTGAAAAACACCAACAAATTCAACAACAACCTCAACATTGAAAAACAGCAACAACCTCAACATTGAAAAACAACAACAAATTCAACAACAACTTCAACATTGAAAAACACCAACAAATTAAACAACAACCTCGAAATTGAAAAACACCAAAAAATTCAACAACAACCTCAACATTGAAAAACAACAACAACCTCAACATTGAAAAACACCAACAAATTCAACAAGAACCTCAACATTGAAAAACAACAACAACCTCAACATTGAAAAACACCAACAAATTCAACAACAACCTCAACATTGAAAAACACCAACAAATTAAGCAACAACCTCAACATTGAAAAACAACAACAACCTCAACATTGAAAAACACCAAGAAATTCAACAACAACCTCAACATTGAAAAACACCAACAAATTCAACAACAACCTCAACATTGAAAAACAACAACAACCTCAACATTGAAAAACACCAACAAATTCAACAACAACTTCAACATTGAAAAACATCAACAAATTCAACAACAACCTCGAAATTGAAAAACACCAACAAATTCAACAAGAACCTCAACATTGAAAAACAACAACAACCTCAACATTGAAAAACACCAACAAATTCAACAACAACCTCAACATTGAAAAACACCAACAAATTAAGCAACAACCTCAACATTGAAAAACAACAACAACCTCAACATTGAAAAACTCCAAGAAATTCAACAACAACCTCAACATTGAAAAACACCAACAAATTCAACAACAACCTCAACATTGAAAAACAACAACAACCTCAACATTGAAAAACACCAACAAATTCAACAACAACTTCAACATTGAAAAACACCAACAAATTCAACAACAACCTCGAAATTGAAAAACACCAACAAATTCAACAACAACCTCAACATTTAAAAACAACAACAACCTCAACATTGAAAAACACCAACAAATTCAACAACAACCTCAACATTGAAAAACACCAACAAATTCAACAACAACTTCAACATTGAAAAACACCAACAAATTCAACAACTACCTCGACATTGAAAAACACCAACAAATTCAACAACAACCTCAACATTGAATAACTACAACAACCTCAACATTGAAAAACACCAACAAATACAACAACAACCTCAACATTGAAAAACAACAACAACCTCAACATTGAAAAACACCAACAAATTCAACAACAACCTCAACATTGAAAAACAACAACAAATTCAACAACAACTTCAACATTGAAAAACACCAGCAAATTAAACAACAACCTCGAAATTGAAAAACACCAACAAATTCAACAACAACCTCAACATTGAAAAACAACAACAACCTCAACATTGAAAAACACCAACAAATTCAACAAGAACCTCAACATTGAAAAACAACAACAACCTCAACATTGAAAAACACCAACAAATTCAACAACAACCTCAACATTGAAAAACACCAACAAATTCAACAACAACTTCAACATTGAAAACCACCAACAAATTCAACAACTACCTCGACATTGAAAAACACCAACAAATTCAACAACAACCTCAACATTGAATAACTACAAAAACCTCAACATTGAAAAACACCAACAAATACAACAACAACCTCAACATTGAAAAACAACAACAACCTCAACATTGAAAAACACCAACAAATTCAACAACAACCTCAACATTGAAAAACAGCAACAACCTCAACATTGAAAAACAACAACAAATTCAACAACAACTTCAACATTGAAAAACACCAACAAATTAAACAACAACCTCGAAATTGAAAAACACCAAAAAATTCAACAACAACCTCAACATTGAAAAACAACAACAACCTCAACATTGAAAAACACCAACAAATTCAACAAGAACCTCAACATTGAAAAACAACAACAACCTCAACATTGAAAAACACCAACAAATTCAACAACAAGCTCAACATTGAAAAACACCAACAAATTAAGCAACAACCTCAACATTGAAAAACAACAACAACCTCAACATTGAAAAACACCAAGAAATTCAACAACAACCTCAACATTGAAAAACACCAACAAATTCAACAACAACCTCAACATTGAAAAACAACAACAACCTCAACATTGAAAAACACCAACAAATTCAACAACAACTTCAACATTGAAAAACACCAACAAATTCAACAACAACCTCGAAATTGAAAAACACCAACAAATTCAACAAGAACCTCAACATTGAAAAACAACAACAACCTCAACATTGAAAAACACCAACAAATTCAACAACAACCTCAACATTGAAAAACACCAACAAATTAAGCAACAACCTCAACATTGAAAAACAACAACAACCTCAACATTGAAAAACACCAAGAAATTCAACAACAACCTCAACATTGAAAAACACCAACAAATTCAACAACAACCTCAACATTGAAAAACAACAACAACCTCAACATTGAAAAACACCAACAAATTCAACAACAACTTCAACATTGAAAAACACCAACAAATTCAACAACAACCTCGAAATTGAAAAACACCAACAAATTCAACAACAACCTCAACATTTAAAAACAACAACAACCTCAACATTGAAAAACACCAACAAATTCAACAACAACCTCAACATTGAAAAACACCAACAAATTCAACAACAACTTCAACATTGAAAAACACCAACAAATTCAACAACTACCTCGACATTGAAAAACACCAACAAATTCAACAACAACCTCAACATTGAATAACTACAACAACCTCAACATTGAAAAACACCAACAAATACAACAACAACCTCAACATTGAAAAACAACAACAACCTCAACATTGAAAAACACCAACAAATTCAACAACAACCTCAACATTGAAAAACAACAACAACCTCAACATTGAAAAACTCCAAGAAATTCAACAACAACCTCAACATTGAAAAACACCAACAAATTCAACAACAACCTCAACATTGAAAAACAACAACAACCTCAACATTGAAAAACACCAACAAATTCAACAACAACTTCAACATTGAAAAACACCAACAAATTCAACAACAACCTCGAAATTGAAAAACACCAACAAATTCAACAACAACCTCAACATTTAAAAACAACAACAACCTCAACATTGAAAAACACCAACAAATTCAACAACAACCTCAACATTGAAAAACACCAACAAATTCAACAACAACTTCAACATTGAAAAACACCAACAAATTCAACAACTACCTCGACATTGAAAAACACCAACAAATTCAACAACAACCTCAACATTGAATAACTACAACAACCTCAACATTGAAAAACACCAACAAATACAACAACAACCTCAACATTGAAAAACAACAACAACCTCAACATTGAAAAACACCAACAAATTCAACAACAACCTCAACATTGAAAAACAACAACAAATTCAACAACAACTTCAACATTGAAAAACACCAGCAAATTAAACAACAACCTCGAAATTGAAAAACACCAACAAATTCAACAACAACCTCAACATTGAAAAACAACAACAACCTCAACATTGAAAAACACCAACAAATTCAACAAGAACCTCAACATTGAAAAACAACAACAACCTCAACATTGAAAAACACCAACAAATTCAACAACAACCTCAACATTGAAAAACACCAACAAATTCAACAACAACTTCAACATTGAAAACCACCAACAAATTCAACAACTACCTCGACATTGAAAAACACCAACAAATTCAACAACAACCTCAACATTGAATAACTACAAAAACCTCAACATTGAAAAACACCAACAAATACAACAACAACCTCAACATTGAAAAACAACAACAACCTCAACATTGAAAAACACCAACAAATTCAACAACAACCTCAACATTGAAAAACAGCAACAACCTCAACATTGAAAAACAACAACAAATTCAACAACAACTTCAACATTGAAAAACACCAACAAATTAAACAACAACCTCGAAATTGAAAAACACCAAAAAATTCAACAACAACCTCAACATTGAAAAACAACAACAACCTCAACATTGAAAAACACCAACAAATTCAACAAGAACCTCAACATTGAAAAACAACAACAACCTCAACATTGAAAAACACCAACAAATTCAACAACAACCTCAACATTGAAAAACACCAACAAATTAAGCAACAACCTCAACATTGAAAAACAACAACAACCTCAACATTGAAAAACACCAAGAAATTCAACAACAACCTCAACATTGAAAAACACCAACAAATTCAACAACAACCTCAACATTGAAAAACAACAACAACCTCAACATTGAAAAACACCAACAAATTCAACAACAACTTCAACATTGAAAAACACCAACAAATTCAACAACAACCTCGAAATTGAAAAACACCAACAAATTCAACAAGAACCTCAACATTGAAAAACAACAACAACCTCAACATTGAAAAACACCAACAAATTCAACAACAACCTCAACATTGAAAAACACCAACAAATTAAGCAACAACCTCAACATTGAAAAACAACAACAACCTCAACATTGAAAAACACCAAGAATTTCAACAACAACCTCAACATTGAAAAACACCAACAAATTCAACAACAACCTCAACATTGAAAAACAACAACAACCTCAACATTGAAAAACACCAACAAATTCAACAACAACTTCAACATTGAAAAATACCAACAAATTCAACAACAACCTCGAAATTGAAAAACACCAACAAATTCAACAACAACCTCAACATTTAAAAACAACAACAACCTCAACATTGAAAAACACCAACAAATTCAACAACAACCTCAACATTGAAAAACACCAACAAATTCAACAACAACTTCAACATTGAAAAACACCAACAAATTCAACAACTACCTCGACATTGAAAAACACCAACAAATTCAACAACAACCTCAACATTGAATAACTACAACAACCTCAACATTGAAAAACACCAACAAATACAACAACAACCTCAACATTGAAAAACAACAACAACCTCAACATTGAAAAACACCAACAAATTCAACAACAACCTCAACATTGAAAAACAGCAACAACCTCAACATTGAAAAACAACAACAAATTCAACAACAACTTCAACATTGAAAAACACCAGCAAATTAAACAACAACCTCGAAATTGAAAAACACCAACAAATTCAACAACAACCTCAACATTGAAAAACAACAACAACCTCAACATTGAAAAACACCAACAAATTCAACAAGAACCTCAACATTGAAAAACAACAACAACCTCAACATTGAAAAACACCAACAAATTCAACAACAACCTCAACATTGAAAAACACCAACAAATTTAGCAACAACCTCAACATTGAAAAACAACAACAACCTCAACATTGAAAAACACCAAGAAATTCAACAACAACCTCAACATTGAAAAACACCAACAAATTCAACAACAACCTCAACATTGAAAAACAACAACAACCTCAACATTGAAAAACACCAACAAATTCAACAACAACCTCAACATTGAAAAACAACAACAACCTCAACATTGAAAAACACCAACAAATTCAACAACAGCCTCAACAATGAAAAACACCAACAAATTCAACAACAACCTCAACATTGAAAAACACCAACAAATTTAACAACAACCTCAACTTTGAAAAACAACAACAACCTCAACATGCAAAAACACCAACAAATTCAACAACAACCTCAACATTGAAAAACAACAACAACCTCAAATTTGCAAAACACCAACAAATTCAACAACAACCTCAACATTCAAAAACAACAACAACCTCAACATTGAAAAACACCAACAAATTCAACAACAACCTCAACATTGAAAAACACCAACAAATTCAACAACAACTTCAACATTGAAAAACACCAACAAATTCAACAACTACCTCGACATTGAAAAACACCAACAAATTCAACAACAACCTCAACATTGAATAACTACAACAACCTCAACATTGAAAAACACCAACAAATACAACAACAACCTCAACATTGAAAAACAACAACAACCTCAACATTGAAAAACAACAACAAATTCAACAACAACCTCAACATTGAAGAACAACACAAACCTCAACATTGATAAACACCAACAAATTCAACAACAACCTCAACATTGAAAAACACCAACAAATTAAGCAACAACCTCAACATTGAAAAACAACAACAACCTCAACATTGAAAAACACCAACAAATTCAACAACAACCTCAACATTGAAAAACACCAACAAATTTAACAACAAACTCAACTTTGAAAAACAACAACAACCTCAACATGGAAAAACACCAACAAATTCAACAACAACCTCAACATTGAAAAACAACAACAACCTCAACATTGAAAAACACCAACAAATTCAACAACAACCTCAACATTGAAAAACAACAACAACCTCAACATTGAAATACACCAGCAAATTCAACAACAACCTCAACAATGAAAAACACCAACAAATTCAACAACAACCTCAACATTGAAAAACACCAACAAATTTAACAACAACCTCAACTTTGAAAAACAAGAACAACCTCAACATGGAAAAACAGCAACAAATTCAACAACAACCTCAACATTGAAAAACAACAACAACCTCAACATTGAAAAACACCAACAAATTCAACAACAACCTCAACATTGAAAAACAACAACAACCTCAACATTGAAAAACACCAACAAATTCAACAACAACCTCAACATTGAAAAACAACAACAATCTCAACATTGAAAAACACCAACAAATTCAACAACAGCCTCAACAATGAAAAACACCAACAAATTCAACAACAACCTCAACATGGAAAAACACCAACAAATTTAACAACAACCTCAACTTTGAAAAACAACAACAACCTCAACATTGAAAAACACCAACAAATTCAACAACAACCTCAACATTGAAAAACAACAACAACCTCAACATTGAAAAACACCAACAAATTCAACAACAACCTCAACATTGAAAAACAACAACAACCTCAACATTGAAAAACACCAACAAATTCAACAACAACTTCAACATTGAAAAACACCAACAAATTCAACAACAACCTCAACATTGAAAAACACCAACAAATTGAACAACAACCTCAACATTGAAAAACAACAACAACCTCAACATTGAAAAACACCAACAAATTCAACAACAACTTCAACATTGAAAAACACCAACAAATTCAACAACAACCTCGAAATTGAAAAACACCAACAAATTCAACAACAACCTCAACATTTAAAAACAACAACAACCTCAACATTGAAAAACACCAACAAATTCAACAACAACCTCAACATTGAAAAACACCAACAAATTCAACAACAACTTCAACATTGAAAAACACCAACAAATTCAACAACTACCTCGACATTGAAAAACACCAACAAATTCAACAACAACCTCAACATTGAATAACTACAAAAACCTCAACATTGAAAAACACCAACAAATACAACAACAACCTCAACATTGAAAAACAACAACAACCTCAACATTGAAAAACACCAACAAATTCAACAACAACCTCAACATTGAAAAACAGCAACAACCTCAACATTGAAAAACAACAACAAATTCAACAACAACTTCAACATTGAAAAACACCAACAAATTAAACAACAACCTCGAAATTGAAAAACACCAAAAAATTCAACAACAACCTCAACATTGAAAAACAACAACAACCTCAACATTGAAAAACACCAACAAATTCAACAAGAACCTCAACATTGAAAAACAACAACAACCTCAACATTGAAAAACACCAACAAATTCAACAACAACCTCAACATTGAAAAACACCAACAAATTAAGCAACAACCTCAACATTGAAAAACAACAACAACCTCAACATTGAAAAACACCAAGAAATTCAACAACAACCTCAACATTGAAAAACACCAACAAATTCAACAACAACCTCAACATTGAAAAACAACAACAACCTCAACATTGAAAAACACCAACAAATTCAACAACAACTTCAACATTGAAAAACACCAACAAATTCAACAACAACCTCGAAATTGAAAAACACCAACAAATTCAACAAGAACCTCAACATTGAAAAACAACAACAACCTCAACATTGAAAAACACCAACAAATTCAACAACAACCTCAACATTGAAAAACACCAACAAATTAAGCAACAACCTCAACATTGAAAAACAACAACAACCTCAACATTGAAAAACTCCAAGAAATTCAACAACAACCTCAACATTGAAAAACACCAACAAATTCAACAACAACCTCAACATTGAAAAACAACAACAATCTCAACATTGAAAAACACCAACAAATTCAACAACAACTTCAACATTGAAAAACACCAACAAATTCAACAACAACCTCGAAATTGAAAAACACCAACAAATTCAACAACAACCTCAACATTTAAAAACAACAACAACCTCAACATTGAAAAACACCAACAAATTCAACAACAACCTCAACATTGAAAAACACCAACAAATTCAACAACAACTTCAACATTGAAAAACACCAACAAATTCAACAACTACCTCGACATTGAAAAACACCAACAAATTCAACAACAACCTCAACATTGAATAACTACAACAACCTCAACATTGAAAAACACCAACAAATACAACAACAACCTCAACATTGAAAAACAACAACAACCTCAACATTGAAAAACACCAACAAATTCAACAACAACCTCAACATTGAAAAACAGCAACAACCTCAACATTGAAAGACAACAACAAATTCAACAACAACTTCAACATTGAAAAACACCAGCAAATTAAACAACAACCTCGAAATTGAAAAACACCAACAAATTCAACAACAACCTCAACATTGAAAAACAACAACAACCTCAACATTGAAAAACACCAACAAATTCAACAAGAACCTCAACATTGAAAAACAACAACAACCTCAACATTGAAAAACACCAACAAATTCAACAACAACCTCAACATTGAAAAACACCAACAAATTCAACAACAACTTCAACATTGAAAACCACCAACAAATTCAACAACTACCTCGACATTGAAAAACACCAACAAATTCAACAACAACCTCAACATTGAATAACTACAAAAACCTCAACATTGAAAAACACCAACAAATACAAAAACAACCTCAACATTGAAAAACAACAACAACCTCAACATTGAAAAACACCAACAAATTCAACAACAACCTCAACATTGAAAAACAGCAACAACCTCAACATTGAAAAACAACAACAAATTCAACAACAACTTCAACATTGAAAAACACCAACAAATTAAACAACAACCTCGAAATTGAAAAACACCAAAAAATTCAACAACAACCTCAACATTGAAAAACAACAACAACCTCAACATTGAAAAACACCAACAAATTCAACAAGAACCTCAACATTGAAAAACAACAACAACCTCAACATTGAAAAACACCAACAAATTCAACAACAACCTCAACATTGAAAAACACCAACAAATTAAGCAACAACCTCAACATTGAAAAACAACAACAACCTCAACATTGAAAAACACCAAGAAATTCAACAACAACCTCAACATTGAAAAACACCAACAAATTCAACAACAACCTCAACATTGAAAAACAACAACAACCTCAACATTGAAAAACACCAACAAATTCAACAACAACTTCAACATTGAAAAACACCAACAAATTCAACAACAACCTCGAAATTGAAAAACACCAACAAATTCAACAAGAACCTCAACATTGAAAAACAACAACAACCTCAACATTGAAAAACACCAACAAATTCAACAACAACCTCAACATTGAAAAACACCAACAAATTAAGCAACAACCTCAACATTGAAAAACAACAACAACCTCAACATTGAAAAACACCAAGAAATTCAACAACAACCTCAACATTGAAAAACACCAACAAATTCAACAACAACCTCAACATTGAAAAACAACAACAACCTCAACATTGAAAAACACCAACAAATTCAACAACAACTTCAACATTGAAAAACACCAACAAATTCAACAACAACCTCGAAATTGAAAAACACCAACAAATTCAACAACAACCTCAACATTTAAAAACAACAACAACCTCAACATTGAAAAACACCAACAAATTCAACAACAACCTCAACATTGAAAAACACCAACAAATTCAACAACAACTTCAACATTGAAAAACACCAACAAATTCAACAACTACCTCGACATTGAAAAACACCAACAAATTCAACAACAACCTCAACATTGAATAACTACAACAACCTCAACATTGAAAAACACCAACAAATACAACAACAACCTCAACATTGAAAAACACCAACAAATTCAACAACAACCTCAACATTGAAAAACAACAACAACCTCAACATTGAAAAACACCAACAAATTCAACAACAACTTCAACATTGAAAAACACCAACAAATTCAACAACAACCTCGAAATTGAAAAACACCAACAAATTCAACAAGAACCTCAACATTGAAAAACAACAACAACCTCAACATTGAAAAACACCAACAAATTCAACAACAACCTCAACATTGAAAAACACCAACAAATTAAGCAACAACCTCAACATTGAAAAACAACAACAACCTCAACATTGAAAAACTCCAAGAAATTCAACAACAACCTCAACATTGAAAAACACCAACAAATTCAACAACAACCTCAACATTGAAAAACAACAACAACCTCAACATTGAAAAACACCAACAAATTCAACAACAACTTCAACATTGAAAAACACCAACAAATTCAACAACAACCTCGAAATTGAAAAACACCAACAAATTCAACAACAACCTCAACATTTAAAAACAACAACAACCTCAACATTGAAAAACACCAACAAATTCAACAACAACCTCAACATTGAAAAACACCAACAAATTCAACAACAACTTCAACATTGAAAAACACCAACAAATTCAACAACTACCTCGACATTGAAAAACACCAACAAATTCAACAACAACCTCAACATTGAATAACTACAACAACCTCAACATTGAAAAACACCAACAAATACAACAACAACCCCAACATTGAAAAACAACAACAACCTCAACATTGAAAAACACCAACAAATTCAACAACAACCTCAACATTGAAAAACAGCAACAACCTCAACATTGAAAAACAACAACAAATTCAACAACAACTTCAACATTGAAAAACACCAGCAAATTAAACAACAACCTCGAAATTGAAAAACACCAACAAATTCAACAACAACCTCAACATTGAAAAACAACAACAACCTCAACATTGAAAAACACCAACAAATTCAACAAGAACCTCAACATTGAAAAACAACAACAACCTCAACATTGAAAAACACCAACAAATTCAACAACAACCTCAACATTGAAAAACACCAACAAATTCAACAACAACTTCAACATTGAAAACCACCAACAAATTCAACAACTACCTCGACATTGAAAAACACCAACAAATTCAACAACAACCTCAACATTGAATAACTACAAAAACCTCAACATTGAAAAACACCAACAAATACAACAACAACCTCAACATTGATAAACAACAACAACCTCAACATTGAAAAACACCAACAAATTCAACAACAACCTCAACATTGAAAAACAGCAACAACCTCAACATTGAAAAACAACAACAAATTCAACAACAACTTCAACATTGAAAAACACCAACAAATTAAACAACAACCTCGAAATTGAAAAACACCAAAAAATTCAACAACAACCTCAACATTGAAAAACAACAACAACCTCAACATTGAAAAACACCAACAAATTCAACAAGAACCTCAACATTGAAAAACAACAACAACCTCAACATTGAAAAACACCAACAAATTCAACAACAACCTCAACATTGAAAAACACCAACAAATTAAGCAACAACCTCAACATTGAAAAACAACAACAACCTCAACATTGAAAAACACCAAGAAATTCAACAACAACCTCAACATTGAAAAACACCAACAAATTCAACAACAACCTCAACATTGAAAAACAACAACAACCTCAACATTGAAAAACACCAACAAATTCAACAACAACTTCCACATTGAAAAACACCAACAAATTCAACAACAACCTCGAAATTGAAAAACACCAACAAATTCAACAAGAACCTCAACATTGAAAAACAACAACAACCTCAACATTGAAAAACACCAACAAAAATAAACAACAACCTCAACATTGAAAAACACCAACAAATTAAGCAACAACCTCAACATTGAAAAACAACAACAACCTCAACATTGAAAAACACCAAGAAATTCAACAACAACCTCAACATTGAAAAACACCAACAAATTCAACAACAACCTCAACATTGAAAAACAACAACAACCTCAACATTGAAAAACACCAACAAATTCAACAACAACTTCAACATTGAAAAACACCAACAAATTCAACAACAACCTCGAAATTGAAAAACACCAACAAATTCAACAACAACCTCAACATTTAAAAACAACAACAACCTCAACATTGAAAAACACCAACAAATTCAACAACAACCTCAACATTGAAAAACACCAACAAATTCAACAACAACTTCAACATTGAAAAACACCAACAAATTCAACAACTACCTCGACATTGAAAAACACCAACAAATTCAACAACAACCTCAACATTGAATAACTACAACAACCTCAACATTGAAAAACACCAACAAATACAACAACAACCTCAACATTGAAAAACAACAACAACCTCAACATTGAAAAACACCAACAAATTCAACAACAACCTCAACATTGAAAAACAGCAACAACCTCAACATTGAAAAACAACAACAAATTCAACAACAACTTCAACATTGAAAAACACCAGCAAATTAAACAACAACCTCGAAATTGAAAAACACCAACAAATTCAACAACAACCTCAACATTGAAAAACAACAACAACCTCAACATTGAAAACCACCAACAAATTCAACAAGAACCTCAACATTGAAAAACAACAACAACCTCAACATTGAAAAACACCAACAAATTCAACAACAACCTCAACATTGAAAAACACCAACAAATTTAGCAACAACCTCAACATTGAAAAACAACAACAACCTCAACATTGAAAAACACCAAGAAATTCAACAACAACCTCAACATTGAAAAACACCAACAAATTCAACAACAACCTCAACATTGAAAAACAACAACAACCTCAACATTGAAAAACACCAACAAATTCAACAACAACCTCAACATTGAAAAACAACAACAACCTCAACATTGAAAAACACCAACAAATTCAACAACAGCCTCAACAATGAAAAACACCAACAAATTCAACAACAACCTCAACATTGAAAAACACCAACAAATTTAACAACAACCTCAACTTTGAAAAACAACAACAACCTCAACATGGAAAAACACCAACAAATTCAACAACAACCTCAACATTGAAAAACAACAACAACCTCAAATTTGCAAAACACCAACAAATTCAACAACAACCTCAACATTCAAAAACAACAACAACCTCAACATTGAAAAACACCAACAAATTCAACAACAACCTCAACATTGAAAAACACCAACAAATTCAACAACAACTTCAACATTGAAAAACACCAACAAATTCAACAACTACCTCGACATTGAAAAACACCAACAAATTCAACAACAACCTCAACATTGAATAACTACAACAACCTCAACATTGAAAAACACCAACAAATACAACAACAACCTCAACATTGAAAAACAACAACAACCTCAACATTGAAAAACACCAACAAATTCAACAACAACCTCAACATTGAAAAACAACAACAACCTCAACATTGAAAAACAACAACAAATTCAACAACAACCTCAACATTGAAAAACACCAACAAATTAAACAACAACCTCGAAATTGAAAAACACCAACAAATTCAACAACAACCTCAACATTGAAAAACAACAACAACCTCAACATTGAAAAACACCAACAAATTCAACAACAACCTCAACATTGAAAAACAACAACAACCTCAACATTGAAAAACACCAACAAATTCAACAACAACCTCAACATTGAAAAACACCAACAAATTAAGCAACAACCTCAACATTGAAAAACAATAACAACCTCAACATTGAAAAACACCAAGAAATTCAACAACAACCTCAACATTGAAAAACACCAACAAATTCAACAACAACCTCAACATTGAAAAACAACAACAACCTCAACATTGAAAAACACCAACAAATTCAACAACAACCTCAACAATGAAAAACATCAACAAAATCAACAACAACCTCAACATTGAAAAACACCAACAAATTTAACAACAACCTCAACTTTGAAAAACAACAACAACCTCAAAATTGAAAAACACCAACAAATTCAACAACAACCTCAACATTTATAAACAACAACAACCTCAACATTGAAAAACACCAACAAATTCAACAACAACCTCAACATTGAAAAACACAAACAAATTCAACAACAACTTCAACATTGAAAAACACCAACAAATTCAACAACAACCTCGACATTGAAAAACACCAACAAATTCAACAACAACCTCAACATTGAAAAACTACAACAACCACAACATTGAAAAACACCAACAAATACAGCAACAACCTCAACATTGAAAAACAACAACAACCTCAACATTGAAAAACACCAACAAATTCAACAACAACCTCAACATTGAAAAACACCAACAAATTCAGCAACAACCTCAACATTGGAAAACAACAACAACCTCAACATTGAAAAACACCAACAAATTCAACAACAACCTCAACATTGAAAAACAACAACAACCTGAGCATTGAAAAGCATGAACAAATTCAACAACAACCTCAACGTTGAAAAAGACCAACAAATTCAACAACAACCTCAACATTGAAGAACAACACAAACCTCAACATTGAAAAACACCAACAAATTCAACAACAACCTCAACATTGAAAAACACCAACAAATTAAGCAACAACCTCAACATTGAAAAACAACAACAACCTCAACATTGAAAAACACCAACAAATTCAACAACAACCTCAACATTGAAAAACACCAACAAATTTAACAACAAACTCAATTTTGAAAAACAACAACAACCTCAACATGGAAAAACACCAACAAATTCAACAACAACCTCAACATTGAAAAACAACAACAACCTCAACATTGAAAAACACCAGCAAATTCAACAACAACCTCAACAATGAAAAACACCAACAAATTCAACAACAACCTCAACATTGAAAAACACCAACAAATTTAACAACAACCTCAACTTTGAAAAACCAGAACAACCTCAAAATGGAAAAACAGCAACAAATTCAACAACAACCTCAACATTGAAAAACAACAACAACCTCAAAATTGAAAAACACCAACAAATTCAACAACAACCTCAACATTTAAAAACAACAACAACCTCAACATTGAAAAACACCAACAAATTCAACAACAACCTCAACATTGAAAAACACCAACAAATTCAACAACAACTTCAACATTGAAAAACACCAACAAATTCAACAACAACCTCAACATTGAAAAACACCAACAAATTGAACAACAACCTCAACATTGAAAAACAACAACAACCTCAACATTGAAAAACACCAACAAATTCAACAACAACTTCAACATTGAAAAACACCAACAAATTCAACAACAACCTCGAAATTGAAAAACACCAACAAATTCAACAACAACCTCAACATTGAAAAACAACAACAACCTCAACATTGAAAAACACCAACAAATTCAACAACAACCTCAACATTGAAAAACACCAACAAATTCAACAGCAGCTTCAACATTGAAAAACACCAACAAATTCAACAACTACGTCGACATTGAAAAACACCAACAAATTCAACAACAACCTCAACATTGAATAACTACAACAACCTCAACATTGAAAAACACCAACAAATACAACAACAACCTCAACATTGAAAAACAACAACAACCTCAACATTGAAAAACACCAACAAATTCAACAACAACCTCAACATTGAAAAACAGCAACAACCTCAACATTGAAAAACAACAACAAATTCAACAACAACTTCAACATTGAAAAACACCAACAAATTAAACAACAACCTCGAAATTGAAAAACACCAACAAATTCAACAACAACCTCAACATTGAAAAACAACAACAACCTCAACATTGAAAAACACCAACAAATTCAACAAGAACCTCAACATTGAAAAACAACAACAACCTCAACATTGAAAAACACCAACAAATTCAACAACAACCTCAACATTGAAAAACACCAACAAATTAAGCAACAACCTCAACATTGAAAAACAACAACAACCTCAACATTGAAAAACACCAAGAAATTCAACAACAACCTCAACATTGAAAAACACCAACAAATTCAACAACAACCTCAACATTGAAAAACAACAACAACCTCAACATTGAAAAACACCAACAAATTCAACAACAACCTCAACATTGAAAAACAACAACAACCTCAACATTGAAAAACACCAACAAATTCAACAACAGCCTCAACAATGAAAAACACCAACAAATTCAACAACAACCTCAACATTGAAAAACACCAACAACTTTAACAACAACCTCAACTTTGAAAAACAACAACAACCTCAACATGGAAAAACACCAACAAATTCAACAACAACCTCAACATTGAAAAACACCAACAAATTGAACAACAACCTCAACATTGAAAAACAACAACAACCTCAACATTGAAAAACACCAACAAATTCAACAACAACCTCAACATTGAAAAACACCAACAAATTGAACAACAACCTCAACATTGAAAAACAACAACAACCTCAACATTGAAAAACACCAACAAATTCAACAACAACTTCAACATTGAAAAACACCAACAAATTCAACAACAACCTCGAAATTGAAAAACACCAACAAATTCAACAACAACCTCAACATTTAAAAACAACAACAACCTCAACATTGAAAAACACCAACAAATTCAACAACAACCTCAACATTGAAAAACACCAACAAATTCAACAACAACTTCAACATTGAAAAACACCAACAAATTCAACAACTACGTCGACATTGAAAAACACCAACAAATTCAACAACAACCTCAACATTGAATAACTACAACAACCTCAACATTGAAAAACACCAACAAATACAACAACAACCTCAACATTGAAAAACAACAACAACCTCAACATTGAAAAACACCAACAAATTCAACAACAACCTCAACATTGAAAAACAGCAACAACCTCAACATTGAAAAACAACAACAAATTCAACAACAACTTCAACATTGAAAAACACCAACAAATTAAACAACAACCTCGAAATTGAAAAACACCAACAAATTCAACAACAACCTCAACATTGAAAAACAACAACAACCTCAACATTGAAAAACACCAACAAATTCAACAAGAACCTCAACATTGAAAAACAACAACAACCTCAACATTGAAAAACACCAACAAATTCAACAACAACCTCAACATTGAAAAACACCAACAAATTAAGCAACAACCTCAACATTGAAAAACAACAACAACCTCAACATTGAAAAACACCAAGAAATTCAACAACAACCTCAACATTGAAAAACACCAACAAATTCAACAACAACCTCAACATTGAAAAACAACAACAACCTCAACATTGAAAAACACCAACAAATTCAACAACAACCTCAACATTGAAAAACAACAACAACCTCAACATTGAAAAACACCAACAAATTCAACAACAGCCTCAACAATGAAAAACACCAACAAACTCAACAACAACCTCAACATTGAAAAACACCAACAACTTTAACAACAACCTCAACTTTGAAAAACAACAACAACCTCAACATGGAAAAACACCAACAAATTCAACAACAACCTCAACATTGAAAAACAACAACAACCTCAAATTTGCAAAACACCAACAAATTCAACAACAACCTCAACATTTAAAAACAACAACAACCTCAACATTGAAAAACACCAACAAATTCAACAACAACCTCAACATTGAAAAACACCAACAAATTCAACAACAACTTCAACATTGAAAAACACCAACAAATTCAACAACTACCTCGACATTGAAAAACACCAACAAATTCAACAACAACCTCAACGTTGAATAACTACAACAACCTCAACATTGAAAAACACCAACAAATACAACAACAACCTCAACATTGAAAAACAACAACAACCTCAACATTGAAAAACACCAACAAATTCAACAACAACCTCAACATTGAAAAACAACGACAACCTCAACATTGAAAAACAACAACAAATTCAACAACAACTTCAACATTGAAAAACACCAACAAATTAAACAACAACCTCGAAATTGAAAAACACCAACAAATTCAACAACAACCTCAACATTGAAAAACAACAACAACCTCAACATTGAAAAACACCAACAAATTCAACAACAACCTCAACATTGGAAAACAACAACAACCTCAACATTGAAAAACACCAACAAATTCAACAACAACCTCAACATTGAGAAACACCAACAAATTAAGCAAAAACCTCAACATTGAAAAGCAATAACAACCTCAACATTGAAAAACACCAAGAAATTCAACAACAACCTCAACATTGAAAAACACCAACAAATTCAACTACAACCTCAACATTGAAAAACAACAACAACCTCAACTTTGAAAAACACCAACAAATTCAACAACAACCTCAACAATGAAAAACATCAACAAAATCAACAACAACCTCAACATTGAAAAACACCAACAAATTTAACAACAACCTCAACTTTGAAAAACAACAACAACTTCAACATGGAAAAACACCAACAAATTCAACAACAACTTCAACATTGAAAAACAACAACAACCTCAAAATTGAAAAACACCAACAAATTCAACAACAACCTCAACATTTATAAACAACAACAACCTCAACATTGAAAAACACCAACAAATTCAACAACAACCTCAACATTGAAAAACACAAACAAATTCAACAACAACTTCAACATTGAAAAACACCAACAAATTCAACAACAACCTCGACATTGAAAAACACCAACAAATTCAACAACAACCTGAACATTGAAAAACTACAACAACCACAACATTGAAAAACACCAACAAATACAGCAACAACCTCAACATTGAAAAACAACAACAACCTCAACATTGTAAAACACCAACAAATTCAACAACAACCTCAACATTGAAAAACACCAACAAATTCAGCAACAACCTCAACATTGGAAAACAACAACAACCTCAACATTGAAAAACACCAACAAATTCAACAACAACCTCAACATTGAAAAACAACAACAACCTGAGCATTGAAAAGCACGAACAAATTCAACAACAACCTCAACGTTGAAAAGGACCAACAAATTCAACAACAACCTCAACATTGAAGAACAACACAAACCTCAACATTGAAAAACACCAACAAATTCAACAACAACCTCAACATTGAAAAACACCAACAAATTAAGCAACAACCTCAACATTGAAAAACAACAACAACCTCAACATTGAAAAACACCAACAAATTCAACAACAACCTCAACATTGAAAAACACCAACAAATTCAACAACAACCGCAACATTGAAAAACAACAACAACCTCAACATTGAAAAACACCAACAAATTCAACAACAACCTCAACATTGAAAAACAACAACAACCTCAACATTGAAAAACACCAGCAAATTCAACAACAGCCTCAACAATGAAAAACACCAACAAATTCAACAACAACCTCAACATTGAAAAACACCAACAAATTTAACAACAACCTCAACTTTGAAAAACAAGAACAACCTCAACATTGAAAAACACCAACAAATTCAACAACAACTTCAACATTGAAAAACACCAACAAATTCAACAACAACCTCAACATTGAAAAACACCAGCAAATTGAACAACAACCTCAACATTGAAAAACAACAACAACCTCAACATTGAAAAACACCAACAAATTCAACAACAACTTCAACATTGAAAAACACCAACAAATTCAACAACAACCTCGAAATTGAAAAACACCAACAAATTCAACAACAACCTCAACATTTAAAAACAACAACAACCTCAACATTGAAAAACACCAACAAATTCAACAACAACCTCAACATTGAAAAACACCAACAAATTCAACAACAACTTCAACATTGAAAAACACCAACAAATTCAACAACTACCTCGACATTGAAAAACACCAACAAATTCAACAACAACCTCAACATTGAATAACTACAACAACCTCAACATTGAAAAACACCAACAAATACAACAACAACCTCAACATTGAAAAACAACAACAACCTCAACATTGAAAAACACCAACAAATTCAACAACAACCTCAACATTGAAAAACAGCAACAACCTCAACATTGAAAAACAACAACAAATTCAACAACAACTTCAACATTGAAAAACACCAACAAATTAAACAACAACCTCGAAATTGAAAAACACCAACAAATTCAACAACAACCTCAACATTGAAAAACAACAACAAATTAAGCAACAACCTCAACAGTGAAAAACAACAACAACCTCAACATTGAAAAACACCAACAAATTCAACAACAACCTCAACATTGAAAAACAACAACAACCTCAACATTGAAAAACACCAACAAATTCAACAACAACCTCAACATTGAAAAACACCAACAAATTAAGCAACAACCTCAACATTGAAAAACAACAACAACCTCAACATTGAAAAACACCAAGAAATTCAACAACAACCTCAACATTGAAAAACACCAACAAATTCAACAACAACCTCCACATTGAAAAACAACATCAACCTCAACATTGAAAAACACCAACAAATTCAACAACAACCTCAACTTTGAAAAACAACAACAACCTCAACATTGAAAAACACCAACAAATTCAACAACAGCCTCAACAATGAAAAACACCAACAAATTTAACAACAACCTCAACATTGAAAAACACCAACAAATTTAACAACAACCTCAACTTTGAAAAACAACAACAACCTCAACATGGAAAAACACCAACAAATTCAACAACAACCTCAACATTGAAAAACAACAACAACCTCAAATTTGCAAAACACCAACAAATTCAACAACAACCTCAACATTTAAAAACAACAACAACCTCAACATTGAAAAACACCAACAAATTCAACAACAACCTCAACATTGAAAAACACCAACAAATTCAACAACAACTTCAACATTGAAAAACACCAACAAATTCAACAACTACCTCGACATTGAAAAACACCAACAAATTCAACAACAACCTCAACATTGAATAACGACAACAACCTCAACATTGAAAAACACCAACAAATACAACAACAACCTCCACATTGAAAAACAACAACAACCTCAACATTGAAAAACACCAACAAATTCAACAACAACCTCAACATTGAAAAACAACAACAACCTCAACATTGAAAAACAACAACAAATTCAACAACAACTTCAACATTGAAAAACACCAACAAATTAAACAACAACCTCGAAATTGAAAAACACCAACAAATTCAACAACAACCTCAACATTGAAAAACAACAACAACCTCAACATTGAAAAACACCAACAAATTCAACAACAACCTCAACATTGAAAAACAACAACTACCTCAACATTGAAAAACACCAACAAATTCAACAACAACCTCAACATTGAAAAACACCAACAAATTAAGCAACAACCTCAACATTGAAAAACAATAACAACCTCAACTTTGAAAAACACCAAGAAATTCAACAACAACCTCAACATTGAAAAACACCAACAAATTCAACAACAACCTCAACATTGAAAAACAACAACAACCTCAACATTGAAAAACACCAACAAATTCAACAACAACCTCAACATTTATAAACAACAACAACCTCAACATTGAAAAACACCAACAAATTCAACAACAACCTCAACATTGAAAAACACAAACAAATTCAACAACAACTTCAACATTGAAGAACACCAACAAATTCAACAACAACCTCGACATTGAAAAACACCAACAAATTCAACAACAACCTCAACATTGAAAAACTACAACAACCACAACATTGAAAAACACCAACAAATACAGCAACAACCTCAACATTGAAAAACAACAACAACCTCAACATTGAAAAACACCAACAAATTCAACAACAACCTCAACATTGAAAAACACCAACAAATTCAGCAACAACCTCAACATTGGAAAACAACAACAACCTCAACATTGAAAAACACCAACAAATTCAACAACAACCTCAACATTGAAAAACAACAACAACCTGAGCATTGAAAAGCACGAACAAATTCAACAACAACCTCAACGTTGAAAAAGACGAACAAATTCAACAACAACCTCAACATTGAAGAACAACACAAACCTCAACATTGAAAAACACCAACAAATTCAACAACAACCTCAACATTGAAAAACACCAACAAATTAAGCAACAACCTCAACATTGAAAAACAACAACAACCTCAACATTGAAAAACACCAACAAATTCAACAACAACCTCAACATTGAAAAACAACAACAACCTCAACATTGAAAAACACCAACAAATTCAACAACAACCTCAACATTGAAAAACAACAACAACCTCAACATTGAAAAACACCAACAAATTCAGCAACAACTTCAACATTGAAAAACAACAACAACCTCAACATTGAAAAACACCAACAAATTCAACAACAACCTCAACATTGAGAAACACCAACAAATTAAGCAAAAACCTCAACATTGAAAAGCAATAACAACCTCAACATTGAAAAACACCAAGAAATTCAACAACAACCTCAACATTGAAAAACACCAACAAATTCAACAACAACCTCGAAATTGAAAAACACCAACAAATTCAACAACAACCTCAACATTGAAGAACAACACAAACCTCAACATTGAAAAACACCAACAAATTCAACAACTACCTCGACATTGAAAAACACCAACAAATTCAACAACAACCTCAACATTGAATAACTACAACAACCTCAACATTGAAAAACACCAACAAATACAACAACAACCTCAACATTGAAAAACAACAACAACCTCAACATTGAAAAACACCAACAAATTCAACAACAACCTCAACATTGAAAAACAGCAACAACCTCAACATTGAAAAACAACAACAAATTCAACAACAACTTCAACATTGAAAAACACCAACAAATTAAACAACAACCTCGAAATTGAAAAACACCAACAAATTCAACAACAACCTCAACATTGAAAAACAACAACAAATTAAGCAACAACCTCAACATTGAAAAACAACAACAACCTCAACATTGAAAAACACCAACAAATTCAACAACAACCTCAACATTGAAAAACAACAACAACCTCAACATTGAAAAACACCAACAAATTCAACAACAACCTCAACATTGAAAAACACCAACAAATTAAGCAACAACCTCAACATTGAAAAACAACAACAACCTCAACATTGAAAAACACCAAGAAATTCAACAACAACCTCAACATTGAAAAACACCAACAAATTCAACAACAACCTCCACATTGAAAAACAACAACAACCTCAACATTGAAAAACACCAACAAATTCAACAACAACCTCAACATTGAAAAACAACAACAACCTCAACATTGAAAAACACCAACAAATTCAACAACAACCTCAACATTGAGAAACACCAACAAATTAAGCAAAAACCTCAACATTGAAAAGCAATAACAACCTCAACATTGAAAAACACCAAGAAATTCAACAACAACCTCAACATTGAAAAACACCAACAAATTCAACAACAACCTCAACATTGAAAAACAACAACAACCTCAACATTGAAAAACACCAACAAATTCAACAACAACCTCAACAATGAAAAACATCAACAAAATCAACAACAACCTCAACATTGAAAAACACCAACAAATTTAACAACAACCTCAACTTTGAAAAACAACAACAACTTCAACATGGAAAAACACCAACAAATTCAACAACAACTTCAACATTGAAAAACAACAACAACCTGAAAATTGAAAAACACCAACAAATTCAACAACAACCTCAACATTTATAAACAACAACAACCTCAACATTGAAAAACACCAACAAATTCAACAACAACCTCAACATTGAAAAACACAAACAAATTCAACAACAACTTCAACATTGAAAAACACCAACAAATTCAACAACAACCTCGACATTGAAAAACACCAACAAATTCAACAACAACCTGAACATTGAAAAACTACAACAACCACAACATTGAAAAACACCAACAAATACAGCAACAACCGCAACATTGAAAAACAACAACAACCTCAACATTGTAAAACACCAACAAATTCAACAACAACCTCAACATTGAAAAACACCAACAAATTCAGCAACAACCTCAACATTGGAAAACAACAACAACCTCAACATTGAAAAACACCAACAAATTCAACAACAACCTCAACATTGAAAAACAACAACAACCTGAGCATTGAAAAGCACGAACAAATTCAACAACAACCTCAACGTTGAAAAAGACCAACAAATTCAACAACAACCTCAACATTGAAGAACAACACAAACCTCAACATTGAAAAACACCAACAAATTCAACAACAACCTCAACATTGAAAAACACCAACAAATTAAGCAACAACCTCAACATTGAAAAACAACAACAACCTCAACATTGAAAAACACCAACAAATTCAACAACAACCTCAACATTGAAAAACACCAACAAATTCAACAACAACCGCAACATTGAAAAACAACAACAACCTCAACATTGAAAAACACCAACAAATTCAACAACAAAATCAACATTGAAAAACAACAACAACCTCAACATTGAAAAACACCAGCAAATTCAACAACAGCCTCAACAATGAAAAACACCAACAAATTCAACAACAACCTCAACATTGAAAAACACCAACAAATTTAACAACAACCTCAACTTTGAAAAACAAGAACAACCTCAACATTGAAAAACACCAACAAATTCAACAACAACTTCAACATTGAAAAACACCAACAAATTCAACAACAACCTCAACATTGAAAAACACCAACAAATTGAACAACAACCTCAACATTGAAAAACAACAACAACCTCAACATTGAAAAACACCAACAAATTCAACAACAACTTCAACATTGAAAAACACCAAAAAATTCAACAACAACCTCGAAATTGAAAAACACCAACACATTCAACAACAACCTCAACATTTAAAAACAACAACAACCTCAACATTGAAAAACACCAACAAATTCAACAACAACCTCAACATTGAAAAACACCAACAAATTCAACAACAACTTCAACATTGAAAAACACCAACAAATTCAACAACTACCTCGACATTGAAAAACACCAACAAATTCAACAACAACCTCAACATTGAATAACTACAACAACCTCAACATTGAAAAACACCAACAAATACAACAACAACCTCAACATTGAAAAACAACAACAACCTCAACATTGAAAAACACCAACAAATTCAAAAACAACCTCAACATTGAAAAACAGCAACAACCTCAACATTGAAAAACAACAACAAATTCAACAACAACTTCAACATTGAAAAACACCAACAAATTAAACAACAACCTCGAAATTGAAAAACACCAACAAATTCAACAACAACCTCAACATTGAAAAACAACAACAAATTAAGCAACAACCTCAACATTGAAAAACAACAACAACCTCAACATTGAAAAACACCAACAAATTCAACAACAACCTCAACATTGAAAAACAACAACAACCTCAACATTGAAAAACACCAACAAATTCAACAACAACCTCAACATTGAAAAACACCAACAAATTAAGCAACAACCTCAACATTGAAAAACAACAACAACCTCAACATTGAAAAACACCAAGAAATTCAACAACAACCTCAACATTGAAAAACACCAACAAATTCAACAACAACCTCCACATTGAAAAACAACATCAACCTCAACATTGAAAAACACCAACAAATTCAACAACAACCTCAACTTTGAAAAACAACAACAACCTCAACATTGAAAAACACCAACAAATTCAACAACAGCCTCAACAATGAAAAACACCAACAAATTTAACAACAACCTCAACATTGAAAAACACCAACAAATTTAACAACAACCTCAACTTTGAAAAACAACAACAACCTCAACATGGAAAAACACCAACAAATTCAACAACAACCTCAACATTGAAAAACAACAACAACCTCAAATTTGCAAAACACCAACAAATTCAACAACAACCTCAACATTTAAAAACAACAACAACCTCAACATTGAAAAACACCAACAAATTCAACAACAACCTCAACATTGAAAAACACCAACAAATTCAACAACAACTTCAACATTGAAAAACACCAACAAATTCAACAACTACCTCGACATTGAAAAACACCAACAAATTCAACAACAACCTCAACATTGAATAACTACAACAACCTCAACATTGAAAAACACCAACAAATACAACAACAACCTCAACATTGAAAAACAACAACAACCTCAACATTGAAAAACACCAACAAATTCAACAACAACCTCAACATTGAAAAACAACAACAACCTCAACATTGAAAAACAACAACAAATTCAACAACAACTTCAACATTGAAAAACACCAACAAATTAAACAACAACCTCGAAATTGAAAAACACCAACAAATTCAACAACAACCTCAACATTGAAAAACAACAACAAATTAAGCAACAACCTCAACATTGAAAAACAACAACAACCTCAACATTGAAAAACACCAACAAATTCAACAACAACCTCAACATTGAAAAACAACAACAACCTCAACATTGAAAAACACCAACAAATTCAACAACAACCTCAACATTGAAAAACACCAACAAATTAAGCAACAACCTCAACATTGAAAAACAACAACAACCTCAACATTGAAAAACACCAAGAAATTCAACAACAACCTCAACATTGAAAAACACCAACAAATTCAACAACAACCTCCACATTGAAAAACAACAACAACCTCAACATTGAAAAACACCAACAAATTCAACAACAACCTCAACATTGAAAAACAACAACAACCTCAACATTGAAAAACACCAACAAATTCAACAACAACCTCAACATTGAGAAACACCAACAAATTAAGCAAAAACCTCAACATTGAAAAGCAATAACAACCTCAACATTGAAAAACACCAAGAAATTCAACAACAACCTCAACATTGAAAAACACCAACAAATTCAACAACAACCTCAACATTGAAAAACAACAACAACCTCAACATTGAAAAACACCAACAAATTCAACAACAACCTCAACAATGAAAAACATCAACAAAATCAACAACAACCTCAACATTGAAAAACACCAACAAATTCAACAACAACCTCAACATTGAAAAACAACAACAACCTCAACATTGAAAAACACCAAGAAATTCAACAACAACCTCAACATTGAAAAACACCAACAAATTCAACAACAACCTCCACATTGAAAAACAACATCAACCTCAACATTGAAAAACACCAACAAATTCAACAACAACCTCAACTTTGAAAAACAACAACAACCTCAACATTGAAAAACACCAACAAATTCAACAACAGCCTCAACAATGAAAAACACCAACAAATTTAACAACAACCTCAACATTGAAAAACACCAACAAATTTAACAACAACCTCAACTTTGAAAAACAACAACAACCTCAACATGGAAAAACACCAACAAATTCAACAACAACCTCAACATTGAAAAACAACAACAACCTCAAATTTGCAAAACACCAACAAATTCAACAACAACCTCAACATTTAAAAACAACAACAACCTCAACATTGAAAAACACCAACAAATTCAACAACAACCTCAACATTGAAAAACACCAACAAATTCAACAACAACTTCAACATTGAAAAACACCAACAAATTCAACAACTACCTCGACATTGAAAAACACCAACAAATTCAACAACAACCTCAACATTGAATAACTACAACAACCTCAACATTGAAAAACACCAACAAATACAACAACAACCTCAACATTGAAAAACAACAACAACCTCAACATTGAAAAACACCAACAAATTCAACAACAACCTCAACATTGAAAAACAACAACAACCTCAACATTGAAAAACAACAACAAATTCAACAACAACTTCAACATTGAAAAACACCAACAAATTAAACAACAACCTCGAAATTGAAAAACACCAACAAATTCAACAACAACCTCAACATTGAAAAACAACAACAAATTAAGCAACAACCTCAACATTGAAAAACAACAACAACCTCAACATTGAAAAACACCAACAAATTCAACAACAACCTCAACATTGAAAAACAACAACAACCTCAACATTGAAAAACACCAACAAATTCAACAACAACCTCAACATTGAAAAACACCAACAAATTAAGCAACAACCTCAACATTGAAAAACAACAACAACCTCAACATTGAAAAACACCAAGAAATTCAACAACAACCTCAACATTGAAAAACACCAACAAATTCAACAACAACCTCCACATTGAAAAACAACAACAACCTCAACATTGAAAAACACCAACAAATTCAACAACAACCTCAACATTGAAAAACAACAACAACCTCAACATTGAAAAACACCAACAAATTCAACAACAACCTCAACATTGAGAAACACCAACAAATTAAGCAAAAACCTCAACATTGAAAAGCAATAACAACCTCAACATTGAAAAACACCAAGAAATTCAACAACAACCTCAACATTGAAAAACACCAACAAATTCAACAACAACCTCAACATTGAAAAACAACAACAACCTCAACATTGAAAAACACCAACAAATTCAACAACAACCTCAACAATGAAAAACATCAACAAAATCAACAACAACCTCAACATTGAAAAACACCAACAAATTTAACAACAACCTCAACTTTGAAAAACAACAACAACTTCAACATGGAAAAACACCAACAAATTCAACAACAACTTCAACATTGAAAAACAACAACAACCTCAAAATTGAAAAACACCAACAAATTCAACAACAACCTCAACATTTATAAACAACAACAACCTCAACATTGAAAAACACCAACAAATTCAACAACAACCTCAACATTGAAAAACACAAACAAATTCAACAACAACTTCAACATTGAAAAACACCAACAAATTCAACAACAACCTCGACATTGAAAAACACCAACAAATTCAACAACAACCTGAACATTGAAAAACTACAACAACCACAACATTGAAAAACACCAACAAATACAGCAACAACCTCAACATTGAAAAACAACAACAACCTCAACATTGTAAAACACCAACAAATTCAACAACAACCTCAACATTGAAAAACACCAACAAATTCAGCAACAACCTCAACATTGGAAAACAACAACAACCTCAACATTGAAAAACACCAACAAATTCAACAACAACCTCAACATTGAAAAACAACAACAACCTGAGCATTGAAAAGCACGAACAAATTCAACAACAACCTCAACGTTGAAAAAGACCAACAAATTCAACAACAACCTCAACATTGAAGAACAACACAAACCTCAACATTGAAAAACGCCAACAAATTCAACAACAACCTCAACATTGAAAAACACCAACAAATTAAGCAACAACCTCAACATTGAAAAACAACAACAACCTCAACATTGAAAAACACCAACAAATTCAACAACAACCTCAACATTGAAAAACACCAACAAATTCAACAACAACCGCAACATTGAAAAACAACAACAACCTCAACATTGAAAAACACCAACAAATTCAACAACAACCTCAACATTGAAAAACAACAACAACCTCAACATTGAAAAACACCAGCAAATTCAACAACAGCCTCAACAATGAAAAACACCAACAAATTCAACAACAACCTCAACATTGAAAAACACCAACAAATTTAACAACAACCTCAACTTTGAAAAACAAGAACAACCTCAACATTGAAAAACACCAACAAATTCAACAACAACTTCAACATTGAAAAACACCAACAAATTCAACAACAACCTCAACATTGAAAAACACCAACAAATTGAACAACAACCTCAACATTGAAAAACAACAACAACCTCAACATTGAAAAACACCAACAAATTCAACAACAACTTCAACATTGAAAAACACCAAAAAATTCAACAACAACCTCGAAATTGAAAAACACCAACACATTCAACAACAACCTCAACATTTAAAAACAACAACAACCTCAACATTGAAAAACACCAACAAATTCAACAACAACCTCAACATTGAAAAACACCAACAAATTCAACAACAACTTCAACATTGAAAAACACCAACAAATTCAACAACTACCTCGACATTGAAAAACACCAACAAATTCAACAACAACCTCAACATTGAATAACTACAACAACCTCAACATTGAAAAACACCAACAAATACAACAACAACCTCAACATTGAAAAACAACAACAACCTCAACATTGAAAAACACCAACAAATTCAAAAACAACCTCAACATTGAAAAACAGCAACAACCTCAACATTGAAAAACAACAACAAATTCAACAACAACTTCAACATTGAAAAACACCAACAAATTAAACAACAACCTCGAAAATGAAAAACACCAACAAATTCAACAACAACCTCAACATTGAAAAACAACAACAAATTAAGCAACAACCTCAACATTGAAAAACAACAACAACCTCAACATTGAAAAACACCAACAAATTCAACAACAACCTCAACATTGAAAAACAACAACAACCTCAACATTGAAAAACACCAACAAATTCAACAACAACCTCAACATTGAAAAACACCAACAAATTAAGCAACAACCTCAACATTGAAAAACAACAACAACCTCAACATTGAAAAACACCAAGAAATTCAACAACAACCTCAACATTGAAAAACACCAACAAATTCAACAACAACCTCCACATTGAAAAACAACATCAACCTCAACATTGAAAAACACCAACAAATTCAACAACAACCTCAACTTTGAAAAACAACAACAACTTCAACATTGAAAAACACCAACAAATTCAACAACAGCCTCAACAATGAAAAACACCAACAAATTTAACAACAACCTCAACATTGAAAAACACCAACAAATTTAACAACAACCTCAACTTTGAAAAACAACAACAACCTCAACATGGAAAAACACCAACAAATTCAACAACAACCTCAACATTGAAAAACAACAACAACCTCAAATTTGCAAAACACCAACAAATTCAACAACAACCTCAACATTTAAAAACAACAACAACCTCAACATTGAAAAACACCAACAAATTCAACAACAACCTCAACATTGAAAAACACCAACAAATTCAACAACAACTTCAACATTGAAAAACACCAACAAATTCAACAACTACCTCGACATTGAAAAACACCAACAAATTCAACAACAACCTCAACATTGAATAACTACAACAACCTCAACATTGAAAAACACCAACAAATACAACAACAACCTCAACATTGAAAAACAACAACAACCTCAACATTGAAAAACACCAACAAATTCAACAACAACCTCAACATTGAAAAACAACAACAACCTCAACATTGAAAAACAACAACAAATTCAACAACAACTTCAACATTGAAAAACACCAACAAATTAAACAACAACCTCGAAATTGAAAAACACCAACAAATTCAACAACAACCTCAACATTGAAAAACAACAACAACCTCAACATTGAAAAACACCAACAAATTCAACAACAACCTCAACATTGAAAAACAACAACTACCTCAACATTGAAAAACACCAACAAATTCAACAACAACCTCAACATTGAAAAACACCAACAAATTAAGCAACAACCTCAACATTGAAAAACAATAACAACCTCAACTTTGAAAAACACCAAGAAATTCAACAACAACCTCAACATTGAAAAACACCAACAAATTCAACAACAACCTCAACATTGAAAAACAACAACAACCTCAACATTGAAAAACACCAACAAATTCAACAACAACCTCAACAATGAAAAACATCAACAAAATCAACAACAACCTCAACATTGAAAAACACCAACAAATTTAACAACAACCTCAACTTTGAAAAACAACAACAACTTCAACAGGGAAAAACACCAACAAATTCAACAACAACCTCAACATTGAAAAACAACAACAACCTCAAAATTGAAAAACACCAACAAATTCAACAACAACCTCAACATTTATAAACAACAACAACCTCAACATTGAAAAACACCAACAAATTCAACAACAACCTCAACATTGAAAAACACAAACAAATTCAACAACAACTTCAACATTGAAGAACACCAACAAATTCAACAACAACTTCAACATTGAAAAACACCAACAAATTCAACAACTACCTCGACATTGAAAAACACCAACAAATTCAACAACAACCTCAACATTGAATAACTACAACAACCTCAACATTGAAAAACACCAACAAATACAACAACAACCTCAACATTGAAAAACACCAACAAATTAAACAACAACCTCGAAATTGAAAAACACCAACAAATTCAACAACAACCTCAACATTGAAAAACAACAACAAATTAAGCAACAACCTCAACATTGAAAAACAACAACAACCTCAACATTGAAAAACACCAACAAATTCAACAACAACCTCAACATTGAAAAACAACAACAACCTCAACATTGAAAAACACCAACAAATTCAACAACAACCTCAACATTGAAAAACACCAACAAATTAAGCAACAACCTCAACATTGAAAAACAACAACAACCTCAACATTGAAAAACACCAAGAAATTCAACAACAACCTCAACATTGAAAAACACCAACAAATTCAACAACAACCTCCACATTGAAAAACAACATCAACCTCAACATTGAAAAACACCAACAAATTCAACAACAACCTCAACTTTGAAAAACAACAACAACCTCAACATTGAAAAACACCAACAAATTCAACAACAGCCTCAACAATGAAAAACACCAACAAATTTAACAACAACCTCAACATTGAAAAACACCAACAAATTTAACAACAACCTCAACTTTGAAAAACAACAACAACCTCAACATGGAAAAACACCAACAAATTCAACAACAACCTCAACATTGAAAAACAACAACAACCTCAAATTTGCAAAACACCAACAAATTCAACAACAACCTCAACATTTAAAAACAACAACAACCTCAACATTGAAAAACAACAACAAATTCAACAACAACCTCAACATTGAAAAACACCAACAAATTCAACAACAACTTCAACATTGAAAAACACCAACAAATTCAACAACTACCTCGACATTGAAAAACACCAACAAATTCAACAACAACCTCAACATTGAATAACTACAACAACCTCAACATTGAAAAACACCAACAAATACAACAACAACCTCAACATTGAAAAACAACAACAACCTCAACATTGAAAAACACCAACAAATTCAACAACAACCTCAACATTGAAAAACAACAACAACCTCAACATTGAAAAACAACAACAAATTCAACAACAACTTCAACATTGAAAAACACCAACAAATTAAACAACAACCTCGAAATTGAAAAACACCAACAAATTCAACAACAACCTCAACATTGAAAAACAACAACAACCTCAACATTGAAAAACACCAACAAATTCAACAACAACCTCAACATTGAAAAACAACAACTACCTCAACATTGAAAAACACCAACAAATTCAACAACAACCTCAACATTGAAAAACACCAACAAATTAAGCAACAACCTCAACATTGAAAAACAATAACAACCTCAACTTTGAAAAACACCAAGAAATTCAACAACAACCTCAACATTGAAAAACACCAACAAATTCAACAACAACCTCAACATTGAAAAACAACAACAACCTCAACATTGAAAAACACCAACAAATTCAACAACAACCTCAACAATGAAAAACATCAACAAAATCAACAACAACCTCAACATTGAAAAACACCAACAAATTTAACAACAACCTCAACTTTGAAAAACAACAACAACTTCAACAGGGAAAAACACCAACAAATTCAACAACAACCTCAACATTGAAAAACAACAACAACCTCAAAATTGAAAAACACCAACAAATTCAACAACAACCTCAACATTTATAAACAACAACAACCTCAACATTGAAAAACACCAACAAATTCAACAACAACCTCAACATTGAAAAACACAAACAAATTCAACAACAACTTCAACATTGAAGAACACCAACAAATTCAACAACAACCTCGACATTGAAAAACACCAACAAATTCAACAACAACCTCAACATTGAAAAACTACAACAACCACAACATTGAAAAACACCAACAAATACAGCAACAACCTCAACATTGAAAAACAACAACAACCTCAACATTGAAAAACACCAACAAATTCAACAACAACCTCAACATTGAAAAACACCAACAAATTCAGCAACAACCTCAACATTGGATAACAACAACAACCTCAACATTGAAAAACACCAACAAATTCAACAACAACCTCAACATTGAAAAACAACAACAACCTGAGCATTGAAAAGCACGAACAAATTCAACAACAACCTCAACGTTGAAAAAGACGAACAAATTCAACAACAACCTCAACATTGAAGAACAACACAAACCTCAACATTGAAAAACACCAACAAATTCAACAACAACCTCAACATTGAAAAACACCAACAAATTAAGCAACAACCTCAACATTGAAAAACAACAACAACCTCAACATTGAAAAACACCAACAAATTCAACAACAACCTCAACATTGAAAAACAACAACAACCTCAACATTGAAAAACACCAACAAATTCAACAACAACCTCAACATTGAAAAACAACAACAACCTCAACATTGAAAAACACCAACAAATTCAACAACAACCTCAACATTGAAAAACAACAACAACCTCAACATTGAAAAACACCAACAAATTCAACAACAACCTCAACATTGAGAAACACCAACAAATTAAGCAAAAGCCTCAACATTGAAAAGCAATAACAACCTCAACATTGAAAAACACCAAGAAATTCAACAACAACCTCAACATTGAAAAACACCAACAAATTCAACAACAACCTCGAAATTGAAAAACACCAACAAATTCAACAACAACCTCAAAATTGAAGAACAACACAAACCTCAACATTGAAAAACACCAACAAATTCAACAACTACCTCGACATTGAAAAACACCAACAAATTCAACAACAACCTCAACATTGAATAACTACAACAACCTCAACATTGAAAAACACCAACAAATACAACAACAACCTCAACATTGAAAAACAGCAACAACCTCAACATTGAAAAACAACAACAAATTCAACAACAACTTCAACATTGAAAAACACCAACAAGTTAAACAACAACCTCGAAATTGAAAAACACCAACAAATTCAACAACAACCTCAACATTGAAAAACAACAACAAATTAAGCAACAACCTCAACATTGAAAAACAACAACAACCTCAACATTGAAAAACACCAACAAATTCAACAACAACCTCAACATTGAAAAACAACAACAACCTCAACATTGAAAAACACCAACAAATTCAACAACAACCTCAACATTGAAAAAAACCAACAAATTAAGCAACAACCTCAACATTGAAAAACAACAACAACCTCAACATTGAAAAACACCAAGAAATTCAACAACAACCTCAACATTGAAAAACACCAACAAATTCAACAACAACCTCCACATTGAAAAACAACATCAACCTCAACATTGAAAAACACCAACAAATTCAACAACAACCTCAACTTTGAAAAACAACAACAACCTCAACATTGAAAAACACCAACAAATTCAACAACAGCCTCAACAATGAAAAACACCAACAAATTTAACAACAACCTCAACATTGAAAAACACCAACAAATTTAACAACAACCTCAACTTTGAAAAACAACAACAACCTCAACATGGAAAAACACCAACAAATTCAACAACAACCTCAACATTGAAAAACAACAACAACCTCAAATTTGCAAAACACCAACAAATTCAACAACAACCTCAACATTTAAAAACAACAACAACCTCAACATTGAAAAACACCAACAAATTCAACAACAACCTCAACATTGAAAAACACCAACAAATTCAACAACAACTTCAACATTGAAAAACACCAACAAATTCAACAACTACCTCGACATTGAAAAACACCAACAAATTCAACAACAACCTCAACATTGAATAACTACAACAACCTCAACATTGAAAAACACCAACAAATACAACAACAACCTCAACATTGAAAAACAACAACAACCTCAACATTGAAAAACACCAACAAATTCAACAACAACCTCAACATTGAAAAACAACAACAACCTCAACATTGAAAAACAACAACAAATTCAACAACAACTTCAACATTGAAAAACACCAACAAATTAAACAACAACCTCGAAATTGAAAAACACCAACAAATTCAACAACAACCTCAACATTGAAAAACAACAACAACCTCAACATTGAAAAACACCAACAAATTCAACAACAACCTCAACATTGAAAAACAACAACTACCTCAACATTGAAAAACACCAACAAATTCAACAACAACCTCAACATTGAAAAACACCAACAAATTAAGCAACAACCTCAACATTGAAAAACAATAACAACCTCAACTTTGAAAAACACCAAGAAATTCAACAACAACCTCAACATTGAAAAACACCAACAAATTCAACAACAACCTCAACATTGAAAAACAACAACAACCTCAACATTGAAAAACACCAACAAATTCAACAACAACCTCAACAATGAAAAACATCAACAAAATCAACAACAACCTCAACATTGAAAAACACCAACAAATTTAACAACAACCTCAACTTTGAAAAACAACAACAACTTCAACACGGAAAAACACCAACAAATTCAACAACAACCTCAACATTGAAAAACAACAACAACCTCAAAATTGAAAAACACCAACAAATTCAACAACAACCTCAACATTTATAAACAACAACAACCTCAACATTGAAAAACACCAACAAATTCAACAACAACCTCAACATTGAAAAACACAAACAAATTCAACAACAACTTCAACATTGAAGAACACCAACAAATTCAACAACAACCTCGACATTGAAAAAAACCAACAAATTCAACAACAACCTCAACATTGAAAAACTACAACAACCACAACATTGAAAAACACCAACAAATACAGCAACAACCTCAACATTGAAAAACAACAACAACCTCAACATTGAAAAACACCAACAAATTCAACAACAACCTCAACATTGAAAAACACCAACAAATTCAGCAACAACCCCAACATTGGAAAACAACAACAACCTCAACATTGAAAAACACCAACAAATTCAACAACAACCTCAACATTGAAAAACAACAACAACCTGAGCATTGAAAAGCACGAACAAATTCAACAACAACCTCAACGTTGAAAAAGACCAACAAATTCAACAACAACCTCAACATTGAAGAACAACACAAACCTCAACATTGAAAAACACCAACAAATTCAACAACAACCTCAACATTGAAAAACACCAACAAATTAAGCAACAACCTCAACATTGAAAAACAACAACAACCTCAACATTGAAAAACTCCAACAAATTCAACAACAACCTCAACATTGAAAAACAACAACAACCTCAACATTGAAAAACACCAACAAATTCAACAACAACCTCAACATTGAAAAACAACAACAACCTCAACATTGAAAAACACCAACAAATTCAACAACAACCTCAACATTGAAAAACAACAACAACCTCAACATTGAAAAACACCAACAAATTCAACAACAACCTCAACATTGAGAAACACCAACAAATTAAGCAAAAACCTCAACATTGAAAAGCAATAACAACCTCAACATTGAAAAACACCAAGAAATTCAACAACAACCTCAACATTGAAAAACACCAACAAATTCAACAACAACCTCGAAATTGAAAAACACCAACAAATTCAACAACAACCTCAACATTGAAAAACAACAACAACCTCAACATTGAAAAACACCAACAAATTCAACAACAACCTCAACATTGAAAAACAACAACAACCTCAACATTGAAAAACACCAACAAATTCAACAACAACCTCAACATTGAGAAACACCAACAAATTAAGCAAAAACCTCAACATTGAAAAGCAATAACAACCTCAACATTGAAAAACACCAAGAAATTCAACAACAACCTCAACATTGAAAAACACCAACAAATTCAACAACAACCTCAACATTGAAAAACAACAACAACCTCAACATTGAAAAACACCAACAAATTCAACAACAACCTCAACAATGAAAAACATCAACAAAATCAACAACAACCTCAACATTGAAAAACACCAACAAATTTAACAACAACCTCAACTTTGAAAAACAACAACAACTTCAACATGGAAAAACACCAACAAATTCAACAACAACTTCAACATTGAAAAACAACAACAACCTCAAAATTGAAAAACACCAACAAATTCAACAACAACCTCAACATTTATAAACAACAACAAGCTCAACATTGAAAAACACCAACAAATTCAACAACAACCTCAACATTGAAAAACACAAACAAATTCAACAACAACTTCAACATTGAAAAACACCAACAAATTCAACAACAACCTCGACATTGAAAAACACCAACAAATTCAACAACAACCTGAACATTGAAAAACTACAACAACCACAACATTGAAAAACACCAACAAATACAGCAACAACCTCAACATTGAAAAACAACAACAACCTCAACATTGTAAAACACCAACAAATTCAACAACAACCTCAACATTGAAAAACACCAATAAATTCAGCAACAACCTCAACATTGGAAAACAACAACAACCTCAACATTGAAAAACACCAACAAATTCAACAACAACCTCAACATTGAAAAACAACAACAACCTGAGCATTGAAAAGCACGAACAAATTCAACAACAACCTCAACGTTGAAAAAGACCAACAAATTCAACAACAACCTCAACATTGAAGAACAACACAAACCTCAACATTGAAAAACACCAACAAATTCAACAACAACCTCAACATTGAAAAACACCAACAAATTAAGCAACAACCTCAACATTGAAAAACAACAACAACCTCAACATTGAAAAACACCAACAAATTCAACAACAACCTCAACATTGAAAAACACCAACAAATTCAACAACAACCGCAACATTGAAAAACAACAACAACCTCAACATTGAAAAACACCAACAAATTCAACAACAACCTCAACATTGAAAAACAACAACAACCTCAACATTGAAAAACACCAGCAAATTCAACAACAGCCTCAACAATGAAAAACACCAACAAATTCAACAACAACCTCAACATTGAAAAACACCAACAAATTTAACAACAACCTCAACTTTGAAAAACAAGAACAACCTCAACATTGAAAAACACCAACAAATTCAACAACAACTTCAACATTGAAAAACACCAACAAATTCAACAACAACCTCAACATTGAAAAACACCAACAAATTGAACAACAACCTCAACATTGAAAAACAACAACAACCTCAACATTGAAAAACACCAACAAATTCAACAACAACTTCAACATTGAAAAACACCAACAAATTCAACAACAACCTCGAAATTGAAAAACACCAACAAATTCAACAACAACCTCAACATTTAAAAACAACAACAACCTCAACATTGAAAAACACCAACAAATTCAACAACAACCTCAACATTGAAAAACACCAACAAATTCAACAACAACTTCAACATTGAAAAACACCAACAAATTCAACAACTACCTCGACATTGAAAAACACCAACAAATTCAACAACAACCTCAACATTGAATAACTACAACAACCTCAACATTGAAAAACACCAACAAATAAAACAACAACCTCAACATTGAAAAACAACAACAACCTCAACATTGAAAAACACCAACAAATTCAACAACAACCTCAACATTGAAAAACAGCAACAACCTCAACATTGAAAAACAACAACAAATTCAACAACAACTTCAACATTGAAAAACACCAACAAATTAAACAACAACCTCGAAATTGAAAAACACCAACAAATTCAACAACAACCTCAACATTGAAAAACAACAACAAATTAAGCAACAACCTCAACATTGAAAAACAACAACAACCTCAACATTGAAAAACACCAACAAATTCAACAACAACCTCAACATTGAAAAACAACAACAACCTCAACATTGAAAAACACCAACAAATTCAACAACAACCTCAACATTGAAAAACACCAACAAATTAAGCAACAACCTCAACATTGAAAAACAACAACAACCTCAACATTGAAAAATACCAAGAAATTCAACAACAACCTCAACATTGAAAAACACCAACAAATTCAACAACAACCTCCACATTGAAAAACAACATCAACCTCAACATTGAAAAACACCAACAAATTCAACAACAACCTCAACTTTGAAAAACAACAACAACCTCAACATTGAAAAACACCAACAAATTCAACAACAGCCTCAACAATGAAAAACACCAACAAATTTAACAACAACCTCAACATTGAAAAACACCAACAAATTTAACAACAACCTCAACTTTGAAAAACAACAACAACCTCAACATGGAAAAACACCAACAAATTCAACAACAACCTCAACATTGAAAAACAACAACAACCTCAAATTTGCAAAACACCAACAAATTCAACAACAACCTCAACATTTAAAAACAACAACAACCTCAACATTGAAAAACACCAACAAATTCAACAACAACCTCAACATTGAAAAACACCAACAAATTCAACAACAACTTCAACATTGAAAAACACCAACAAATTCAACAACTACCTCGACATTGAAAAACACCAACAAATTCAACAACAACCTCAACATTGAATAACTACAACAACCTCAACATTGAAAAACACCAACAAATACAACAACAACCTCAACATTGAAAAACAACAACAACCTCAACATTGAAAAACACCAACAAATTCAACAACAACCTCAACATTGAAAAACAACAACAACCTCAACATTGAAAAACAACAACAAATTCAACAACAACTTCAACATTGAAAAACACCAACAAATTCAACAACAACCTCGAAATTGAAAAACACCAACAAATTCAACAACAACCTCAACATTGAAAAACAACAACAACCTCAACATTGAAAAACACCAACAAATTCAACAACAACCTCAACATTGAAAAACAACAACTACCTCAACATTGAAAAACACCAACAAATTCAACAACAACCTCAACATTGAAAAACACCAACAAATTAAGCAACAACCTCAACATTGAAAAACAATAACAACCTCAACTTTGAAAAACACCAAGAAATTCAACAACAACCTCAACATTGAAAAACACCAACAAATTCAACAACAACCTCAACATTGAAAAACAACAACAACCTCAACATTGAAAAACACCAACAAATTCAACAACAACCTCAACAATGAAAAACATCAACAAAATCAACAACAACCTCAACATTGAAAAACACCAACAAATTTAACAACAACCTCAACTTTGAAAAACAACAACAACTTCAACAGGGAAAAACACCAACAAATTCAACAACAACCTCAACATTGAAAAACAACAACAACCTCAAAATTGAAAAACACCAACAAATTCAACAACAACCTCAACATTTATAAACAACAACAACCTCAACATTGAAAAACACCAACAAATTCAACAACAACCTCAACATTGAAAAACACAAACAAATTCAACAACAACTTCAACATTGAAGAACACCAACAAATTCAACAACAACCTCGACATTGAAAAACACCAACAAATTCAACAACAACCTCAACATTGAAAAACTACAACAACCACAACATTGAAAAACACCAACAAATACAGCAACAACCTCAACATTGAAAAACAACAACAACCTCAACATTGAAAAACACCAACAAATTCAACAACAACCTCAACATTGAAAAACACCAACAAATTCAGCAACAACCTCAACATTGGAAAACAACAACAACCTCAACATTGAAAAACACCAACAAATTCAACAACAACCTCAACATTGAAAAACAACAACAACCTGAGCATTGAAAAGCACGAACAAATTCAACAACAACCTCAACGTTGAAAAAGACGAACAAATTCAACAACAACCTCAACATTGAAGAACAACACAAACCTCAACATTGAAAAACACCAACAAATTCAACAACAACCTCAACATTGAAAAACACCAACAAATTAAGCAACAACCTCAACATTGAAAAACAACAACAACCTCAACATTGAAAAACACCAACAAATTGAACAACAACCTCAACATTGAAAAACAACAACAACCTCAACATTGAAAAACACCAACAAATTCAACAACAACCTCAACATTGAAAAACAACAACAACCTCAACATTGAAAAACACCAAGAAATTCAACAACAACCTCAACATTGAAAAACACCAACAAATTCAACAACAACCTCGAAATTGAAAAACACCAACAAATTCAACAACAACCTCAACATTGAAGAACAACACAAACCTCAACATTGAAAAACACCAACAAATTCAACAACTACCTCGACATTGAAAAACACCAACAAATTCAACAACAACCTCAACATTGAATAACTACAACAACCTCAACATTGAAAAACACCAACAAATACAACAACAACCTCAACATTGAAAAACAACAACAACCTCAACATTGAAAAACACCAACAAATTCAACAACAACATCAACATTGAAAAACAGCAACAACCTCAACATTGAAAAACAACAACAAATTCAACAACAACTTCAACATTGAAAAACACCAACAAATTAAACAACAACCTCGAAATTGAAAAACACCAACAAATTCAACAACAACCTCAACATTGAAAAACACCAACAAATTCAACAACAACCTCAACATTGAAAAACAACAACAACCTCAACATTGAAAAACACCAACAAATTCAACAACAACCTCAACATTGAAAAACACCAACAAATTAAGCAACAACCTCAACATTGAAAAACAACAACAACCTCAACATTGAAAAACACCAAGAAATTCAACAACAACCTCAACATTGAAAAACACCAACAAATTCAACAACAACCTCCACATTGAAAAACAACATCAACCTCAACATTGAAAAACACCAACAAATTCAACAACAACCTCAACTTTGAAAAACAACAACAACCTCAACATTGAAAAACACCAACAAATTCAACAACAGCCTCAACAATGAAAAACACCAACAAATTTAACAACAACCTCAACATTGAAAAACAACAACAAATTTAACAACAACCTCAACTTTGAAAAACAACAACAACCTCAACATGGAAAAACACCAACAAATTCAACAACAACCTCAACATTGAAAAACAACAACAACCTCAAATTTGCAAAACACCAACAAATTCAACAACAACCTCAACATTTAAAAACAACAACATCCTCAACATTGAAAAACACCAACAAATTCAACAACAACCTCAACATTGAAAAACACCAACAAATTCAACAACAACTTCAACATTGAAAAACACCAACAAATTCAACAACTACCTCGACATTGAAAAACACCAACAAATTCAACAACAACCTCAACATTGAATAACTACAACAACCTCAACATTGAAAAACACCAACAAATACAACAACAACCTCAACATTGAAAAACAACAACAACCTCAACATTGAAAAACACCAACAAATTCAACAACAACCTCAACATTGAAAAACAACAACAACCTCAACATTGAAAAACAACAACAAATTCAACAACAACTTCAACATTGAAAAACACCAACAAATTAAACAACAACCTCGAAATTGAAAAACACCAACAAATTCAACAACAACCTCAACATTGAAAAACAACAACAACCTCAACATTGAAAAACACCAACAAATTCAACAACAACCTCAACATTGAAAAACAACAACTACCTCAACATTGAAAAACACCAACAAATTCAACAACAACCTCAACATTGAAAAACACCAACAAATTAAGCAACAACCTCAACATTGAAAAACAATAACAACCTCAACTTTGAAAAACACCAAGAAATTCAACAACAACCTCAACATTGAAAAACACCAACAAATTCAACAACAACCTCAACATTGAAAAACAACAACAACCTCAACATTGAAAAACACCAACAAATTCAACAACAACCTCAACAATGAAAAACATCAACAAAATCAACAACAACCTCAACATTGAAAAACACCAACAAATTTAACAACAACCTCAACTTTGAAAAACAACAACAACTTCAACACGGAAAAACACCAACAAATTCAACAACAACCTCAACATTGAAAAACAACAACAACCTCAAATTTGAAAAACACCAACAAATTCAACAACAACCTCAACATTTATAAACAACAACAACCTCAACATTGAAAAACACCAACAAATTCAACAACAACCTCAACATTGAAAAACACAAACAAATTCAACAACAACTTCAACATTGAAGAACACCAACAACTTCAACAACAACCTCGACATTGAAAAACACCAACAAATTCAACAACAACCTCAACATTGAAAAACTACAACAACCACAACATTGAAAAACACCAACAAATACAGCAACAACCTCAACATTGAAAAACAACAACAACCTCAACATTGAAAAACACCAACAAATTCAACAACAACCTCAACATTGAAAAACACCAACAAATTCAGCAACAACCTCAACATTGGAAAACAACAACAACCTCAACATTGAAAAACACCAACAAATTCAACAACAACCTCAACATTGAAAAACAACAACAACCTGAGCATTGAAAAGCACGAACAAATTCAACAACAACCTCAACGTTGAAAAAGACCAACAAATTCAACAACAACCTCAACATTGAAGAACAACACAAACCTCAACATTGAAAAACACCAACAAATTCAACAACAACCTCAACATTGAAAAACACCAACAAATTAAGCAACAACCTCAACATTGAAAAACAACAACAACCTCAACATTGAAAAACTCCAACAAATTCAACAACAACCTCAACATTGAAAAACAACAACAAATTAAGCAACAACCTCAACATTGAAAAACAACAACAACCTCAACATTGAAAAACTCCAACAAATTCAACAACAACCTCAACATTTATAAACAACAACAACCTCAACATTGAAAAACACCAACAAATTCAACAACAACCTCAACATTGAAAAACACAAACAAATTCAACAACAACTTCAACATTGAAGAACACCAACAACTTCAACAACAACCTCGACATTGAAAAACACCAACAAATTCAACAACAACCTCAACATTGAAAAACAACAACAACCTCAACATTGAAAAACACCAACAAATTCAACAACAACCTCAACAATGAAAAACATCAACAAAATCAACAACAACCTCAACATTGAAAAACACCAACAAATTTAACAACAACCTCAACTTTGAAAAACAACAACAACTTCAACACGGAAAAACACCAACAAATTCAACAACAACCTCAACATTGAAAAACAACAACAACCTCGAAATTGAAAAACACCAACAAATTCAACAACAACCTCAACATTTATAAACAACAACAACCTCAACATTGAAAAACACCAACAAATTCAACAACAACCTCAACATTGAAAAACACAAACAAATTCAACAACAACTTCAACATTGAAGAACACCAACAACTTCAACAACAACCTCGACATTGAAAAACACCAACAAATTCAACAACAACCTCAACATTGAAAAACTACAACAACCACAACATTGAAAAACACCAACAAATACAGCAACAACCTCAACATTGAAAAACAACAACAACCTCAACATTGAAAAACACCAACAAATTCAACAACAACCTCAACATTGAAAAACACCAACAAATTCAGCAACAACCTCAACATTGGAAAACAACAACAACCTCAACATTGAAAAACACCAACAAATTCAACAACAACCTCAACATTGAAAAACAACAACAACCTGAGCATTGAAAAGCACGAACAAATTCAACAACAACCTCAACGTTGAAAAAGACCAACAAATTCAACAACAACCTCAACATTGAAGAACAACACAAACCTCAACATTGAAAAACACCAACAAATTCAACAACAACCTCAACATTGAAAAACACCAACAAATTAAGCAACAACCTCAACATTGAAAAACAACAACAACCTCAACATTGAAAAACTCCAACAAATTCAACAACAACCTCAACATTGAAAAACACCAACAAATTAAGCAACAACCTCAACATTGAAAAACAACAACAACCTCAACATTGAAAAACTCCAACAAATTCAACAACAACCTCAACATTGAAAAACAACAACAACCTCAACATTGAAAAACACCAACAAATTCAACAACAACCTCAACATTGAAAAACAACAACAACCTCAACATTGAAAAACACCAACAAATTCAACAACAACCTCAACAATGAAAAACAACAACAACCTCAACATTGAAAAACACCAACAAATTCAACAACAACCTCAACATTGAGAAACACCAACAAATTAAGCAAAAACCTCAACATTGAAAAGCAATAACAACTTCAACATTGAAAAACACCAAGAAATTCAACAACAACCTCAACATTGAAAAACACCAACAAATTCAACAACAACCTCGAAATTGAAAAACACCAACAAATTCAACAACAACCTCAACATTGAAAAACAACAACAACCTCAACATTGAAAAACACCAACAAATTCAACAACAACCTCAACATTGAAAAACAACAACAACCTCAACATTGAAAAACACCAACAAATTCAACAACAACCTCAACATTGAGAAACACCAACAAATTAAGCAAAAACCTCAACATTGAAAAGCAATAACAACCTCAACATTGAAAAACACCAAGAAATTCAACAACAACCTCAACATTGAAAAACACCAACAAATTCAACAACAACCTCAACATTGAAAAACAACAACAACCTCAACATTGAAAAACACCAACAAATTCAACAACAACCTCAAAAATGAAAAACATCGACAAAATCAACAACAACCTCAACATTGAAAAACACCAACAAATTTAACAACAACCTCAACTTTGAAAAACAACAACAACTTCAACATGGAAAAACACCAACAAATTCAACAACAACTTCAACATTGAAAAACAACAACAACCTCAAAATTGAAAAACACCAACAAATTCAACAACAACCTCAACATTTATAAACAACAACAACCTCAACATTGAAAAACACCAACAAATTCAACAACAACCTCAACATTGAAAAACACAAACAAATTCAACAACAACTTCAACATTGAAAAACACCAACAAATTCAACAACAACCTCGACATTGAAAAACACCAACAAATTCAACAACAACCTCAACATTGAAAAACTACAACAACCACAACATTGAAAAACACCAACAAATACAGCAACAACCTCAACATTGAAAAACAACAACAACCTCAACATTGTAAAACACCAACAAATTCAACAACAACCTCAACATTGAAAAACACCAACAAATTCAGCAACAACCTCAACATTGGAAAACAACAACAACCTCAACATTGAAAAACACCAACAAATTCAACAACAACCTCAACATTGAAAAACAACAACAACCTGAGCATTGAAAAGCACGAACAAATTCAACAACAACCTCAACGTTGAAAAAGACCAACAAATTCAACAACAACCTCAACATTGAAGAACAACACAAACCTCAACATTGAAAAACACCAACAAATTCAACAACAACCTCAACATTGAAAAACACCAACAAATTAAGCAACAACCTCAACATTGAAAAACAACAACAACCTCAACATTGAAAAACACCAACAAATTCAACAACAACCTCAACATTGAAAAACACCAACAAATTCAACAACAACCGCAACATTGAAAAACAACAACAACCTCAACATTGAAAAACACCAACAAATTCAACAACAACCTCAACATTGAAAAACAACAACAACCTCAACATTGAAAAACACCAGCAAATTCAACAACAGCCTCAACAATGAAAAACACCAACAAATTCAACAACAACCTCAACATTGAAAAACACCAACAAATTTAACAACAACCTCAACTTTGAAAAACAAGAACAACCTCAACATTGAAAAACACCAACAAATTCAACAACAACTTCAACATTGAAAAACACCAACAAATTCAACAACAACCTCAACATTGAAAAACACCAACAAATTGAACAACAACCTCAACATTGAAAAACAACAACAACCTCAACATTGAAAAACACCAACAAATTCAACAACAACTTCAACATTGAAAAACACCAACAAATTCAACAACAACCTCGAAATTGAAAAACACCAACAAATTCAACAACAACCTCAACATTTAAAAACAACAACAACCTCAACATTGAAAAACACCAACAAATTCAACAACAACCTCAACATTGAAAAACACGAACAAATTCAACAACAACTTCAACATTGAAAAACACCAACAAATTCAACAACTACCTCGACATTGAAAAACACCAACAAATTCAACAACAACCTCAACATTGAATAACTACAACAACCTCAACATTGAAAAACACCAACAAATACAACAACAACCTCAACATTGAAAAACAACAACAACCTCAACATTGAAAAACACCAACAAATTCAACAACAACCTCAACATTGAAAAACAGCAACAACCTCAACATTGAAAAACAACAAGAAATTCAACAACAACTTCAACATTGAAAAACACCTACAAATTAAACAACAACCTCGAAATTGAAAAACACCAACAAATTCAACAACAACCTCAACATTGAAAAACAACAACAAATTAAGCAACAACCTCAACATTGAAAAACAACAACAACATCAACATTGAAAAACACCAACAAATTCAACAACAACCTCAACATTGAAAAACAACAACAACCTCAACATTGAAAAACACCAACAAATTCAACAACAACCTCAACATTGAAAAACACCAACAAATTAAGCAACAACCTCAACATTGAAAAACAACAACAACCTCAACATTGAAAAACACCAAGAAATTCAACAACAACCTCAACATTGAAAAACACCAACAAATTCAACAACAACCTCCACATTGAAAAACAACATCAACCTCAACATTGAAAAACACCAACAAATTCAACAACAACCTCAACTTTGAAAAACAACAACAACCTCAACATTGAAAAACACCAACAAATTCAACAACAGCCTCAACAATGAAAAACACCAACAAATTTAACAACAACCTCAACATTGAAAAACACCAACAAATTTAACAACAACCTCAACTTTGAAAAACAACAACAACCTCAACAAGGAAAAACACCAACAAATTCAACAACAACCTCAACATTGAAAAACAACAACAACCTCAAATTTGCAAAACACCAACAAATTCAACAACAACCTCAACATTTAAAAACAACAACAACCTCAACATTGAAAAACACCAACAAATTCAACAACAACCTCAACATTGAAAAACACCAACAAATTCAACAACAACTTCAACATTGAAAAACACCAACAAATTCAACAACTACCTCGACATTGAAAAACACCAACAAATTCAACAACAACCTCAACATTGAATAACTACAACAACCTCAACATTGAAAAACACCAACAAATACAACAACAACCTCAACATTGAAAAACAACAACAACCTCAACATTGAAAAACACCAACAAATTCAACAACAACCTCAACATTGAAAAACAACAACAACCTCAACATTGAAAAACAACAACAAATTCAACAACAACTTCAACATTGAAAAACACCAACAAATTAAACAACAACCTCGAAATTGAAAAACACCAACAAATTCAACAACAACCTCAACATTGAAAAACAACAACAACCTCAACATTGAAAAACACCAACAAATTCAACAACAATCTCAACATTGAAAAACAACAACTACCTCAACATTGAAAAACACCAACAAATTCAACAACAACCTCAACATTGAAAAACACCAACAAATTAAGCAACAACCTCAACATTGAAAAACAATAACAACCTCAACTTTGAAAAACACCAAGAAATTCAACAACAACCTCAACATTGAAAAACACCAACAAATTCAACAACAACCTCAACATTGAAAAACAACAACAACCTCAACATTGAAAAACACCAACAAATTCAACAACAACCTCAACAATGAAAAACATCAACAAAATCAACAACAACCTCAACATTGAAAAACACCAACAAATTTAACAACAACCTCAACTTTGAAAAACAACAACAACTTCAACACGGAAAAACACCAACAAATTCAACAACAACCTCAACATTGAAAAACAACAACAACCTCAAAATTGAAAAACACCAACAAATTCAACAACAACCTCAACATTTATAAACAACAACAACCTCAACATTGAAAAACACCAACAAATTCAACAACAACCTCAACATTGAAAAACACAAACAAATTCAACAACAACTTCAACATTGAAGAACACCAACAAATTCAACAACAACCTCGACATTGAAAAACACCAACAAATTCAACAACAACCTCAACATTGAAAAACTACAACAACCACAACATTTAAAAACACCAACAAATACAGCAACAACCTCAACATTGAAAAACAACAACAACCTCAACATTGAAAAACACCAACAAATTCAACAACAACCTCAACATTGAAAAACACCAACAAATTCAGCAACAACCTCAACATTGGAAAACAACAACAACCTCAACATTGAAAAACAACAACAACCTGAGCATTGAAAAGCACGAACAAATTCAACAACAACCTCAACGTTGAAAAAGACCAACAAATTCAACAACAACCTCAACATTGAAGAACAACACAAACCTCAACATTGAAAAACACCAACAAATTCAACAACAACCTCAACATTGAAAAACACCAACAAATTAAGCAACAACCTCAACATTGAAAAACAACAACAACCTCAACATTGAAAAACACCAACAAATTCAACAACAACCTCAACATTGAAAAACAACAACAACCTCAACATTGAAAAACACCAACAAATTCAACAACAACCTCAACATTGAAAAACAACAACAACCACAACATTGAAAAACACCAACAAATTCAACAACTTCAACATTGAAAAACACCAACATATTCAACAACAACCTCGAAATTGAAAAACACCAACAAATTCAACAACAACCTCAACATTGAAAAACAACAACAACCTCAACATTGAAAAACACCAACAAATTCAACAACAACCTCAACATTGAAAAACAACAACAACCTCAACATTGAAAAACACCAACAAATTCAACAACAGCCTCAACAATGAAAAACACCAACAAATTCAACAACAACCTCAACATTGAAAAACACCAACAAATTTAACAACAAACTCAACTTTGAAAAACAACAACAACCTCAACATGGAAAAACACCAACAAATTCAACAACAACCTCAACATTGAAAAACAACAACAACCTCAACATTGAAAAACACCAACAAATTCAACAACAACCTCAACATTGAAAAACAACAACAACCTCAACATTGAAAAACACCAACAAATTCAACAACAACCTCAACAATGAAAAACACCAACAAATTCAACAACAACCTCAACATTGAAAAACACCAACAAATTTAAAAACAACCTCAACTTTGAAAAACAAGAACAACCTCAACATGGAAAAACACCAACAAATTCAACAACAACCTCAACATTGAAAAACACCAACAAATTTAACAACAAACTCAACTTTGAAAAACAACAACAACCTCAACATGGAAAAACACCAACAAATGCAACAACAACCTCAACATTGAAAAACAACAACAACCTCAACATTGAAAAACACCAACAAATTCAACAACAACCTCAACATTGAAAAACAACAGCAACCTCAACATTGAAAAACACCAACAAATTCAACAACAACCTCAACAATGAAAAACACCAACAAATTCAACAACAACCTCAACATTGAAAAACAACAACAAATTTAACAACAACCTCAACTTTGAAAAACAACAACAACCTCAAAATTGAAAAACACCAACAAATTCAACACAAACCTCAACATTGAAAAACACCAACAAATTCAACAACAACTTCAACATTGAAAAACACCAACAAATTCAACAACTACCTCGACATTGAAAAACACCAACAAATTCAACAACAACCTCAACATTGAATAACTGCAACAACCTCAACATTGAAAAACACCAACAAATACAACAACAACCTCAACATTGAAAAACAACAACATCAACATTGAAAAACACCAACAAATTCAACAACAACCTCAGCATTGAAAAACAACAACAACCTCAACATTGAAAAACAACAACAAGTTCAACAACAACTTCAACATTGAAAAACACCAACAAATTAAACAACAACCTCGAAATTGAAAAACACCAACAAATTCAACAACAACCTCACAATTGAAAAACAACAACAACCTCAACATTGAAAAACACCAACAAATTCAACAACAACCTCAACATTGAAAAACAACAACAACCTCAACATTGAAAAACACCAACAAATTCAACAACAACCTCAACAATGAAAAACACCAACAAATTCAACAACAACCTCAACATTGAAAAACACCAACAAATTTAACAACAAACTCAACTTTGAAAAACAACAACAACCTCAACATGGAAAAACACCAACAAATTCAACAACAACCTCAACATTGAAAAACAACAACAACCTCAACATTGAAAAACACCAACAAATTCAACAACAACCTCAACATTGAAAAACAACAACAACCTCAACATTGAAAAACACCAACAAATTCAACAACAACCTCAACAATGAAAAACACCAACAAATTCAACAACAACCTCAACATTGAAAAACACCAACATATTTAACAACAACCTCAACTTTGAAAAACAACAACAACCTCAACATGGAAAAACACCAACAAATTCAACAACAACCTCAACTTTGAAAAACAACAACAACCTCAAAATTGAAAAACACCAACAAATTCAACAACAACCTCAACATTTAAAAACAACAACAACCTCAACATTGAAAAACACCAACAAATTCAACAACAACCTCAACATTGAAAAACACCAACAAATTCAACAACAACTTCAACATTGAAAAACACCAACAAATTCAACAACATCCTCAACATTGAAAAACACCAACAAATTCAACAACAACCTCAACATTGAAAAACAACAACAACCTCAACATTGAAAAACACCAACAAATTCAACAACAACTTCAACATTGAAAAACACCAACAAATTCAAGAACAACCTCGAAATTGAAAAACACCAACAAATTCAACAACAACCTCAACATTGAAAAACAACAATAACCTCAACATTGAAAAACACCAACAAATTCAACAACAACTTCAACATTGAAAAACACCAACAAATTCAACAACAACCTCGACATTGAAAAACACCAACAAATTCAACAACAACCTCAACATTGAAAAACTACAACAACCAGAACATTGAAAAACACCAACAAATACAGCAACAACCTCAACATTGAAAAACAACAACAACCTCAACATTGAAAAACACCAACAAATTCAACAACAACCTCAACATTGAAAAACACCAACAAATTCAGCAACAACCTGAACATTGGAAAACAACAACAACCTCAACATTGAAAAACACAAACAAATTCAACAACAACCTCAACATTGAAAAACAACAACAACCTGAGCATTGAAAAACACGAACAAATTCAACAACAACCTCAACGTTGAAAAAGACCAACAAATTCAACAACAACCTCAACATTGAAAAACAACACAAACCTCAACATTGAAAAACACCAACAAATTCAACAACAACCTCAACATTGAAAAACACCAACAAATTAAGCAACAACCTCAACATTGAAAAACAACAACAACCTCAACATTGAAAAACACCAACAAATTCAACAACAACCTCAACATTGGAAAACAACAACAACCTCAACATTGAAAAACACCAACAAATTCAACAACAACCTCAACATTGAAAAACAACAACAACCTCAACATTGAAAAACACCAACAAATTCAACAACTTCAACATTGAAAAACACCAACATATTCAACAACAACCTCGAAATTGAAAAACACCAACAAATTCAACAACAACCTCAACATTGAAAAACAACAACAACCTCAACATTGAAAAACACCAACAAATTCAACAACAACCTCAACATTGAAAAACAACAACAACCTCAACATTGAAAAACAACAACAAATTCAACAACAGCCTCAACAATGAAAAACACCAACAAATTCAACAACAACCTCAACATTGAAAAACACCAACAAATTTAACAACAAACTCAACTTTGAAAAACAACAACAACCTCAACATGGAAAAACACCAACAAATTCAACAACAACTTCAACATTGAAAAACACCAACAAATTCAACAACTACCTCGACATTGAAAAACACCAACAAATTCAACAACAACCTCAACATTGAATAACTGCAACAACCTCAACATTGAAAAACACCAACAAATACAACAACAACCTCAACATTGAAAAACAACAACATCAACATTGAAAAACACCAACAAATTCAACAACAACCTCAGCATTGAAAAACAACAACAACCTCAACATTGAAAAACAACAACAAGTTCAACAACAACTTCAACATTGAAAAACACCAACAAATTAAACAACAACCTCGAAATTGAAAAACACCAACAAATTCAACAACAACCTCACAATTGAAAAACAACAACAACCTCAACATTGAAAAACACCAACAAATTCAACAACAACCTCAACATTGAAAAACAACAACAACCTCAACATTGAAAAACACCAACAAATTCAACAACAACCTCAACAATGAAAAACACCAACAAATTCAACAACAACCTCAACATTGAAAAACACCAACAAATTTAACAACAAACTCAACTTTGAAAAACAACAACAACCTCAACATGGAAAAACACCAACAAATTCAACAACAACCTCAACATTGAAAAACAACAACAACCTCAACATTGAAAAACACCAACAAATTCAACAACAACCTCAACATTGAAAAACAACAACAACCTCAACATTGAAAAACACCAACAAATTCAACAACAACCTCAACAATGAAAAACACCAACAAATTCAACAACAACCTCAACATTGAAAAACACCAACAAATTTAACAACAACCTCAACTTTGAAAAACAACAACAACCTCAACATGGAAAAACACCAACAAATTCAACAACAACCTCAACTTTGAAAAACAACAACAACCTCAAAATTGAAAAACACCAACAAATTCAACAACAACCTCAACATTTAAAAACAACAACAACCTCAACATTGAAAAACACCAACAAATTCAACAACAACCTCAACATTGAAAAACACCAACAAATTCAACAACAACTTCAACATTGAAAAACACCAACAAATTCAACAACATCCTCAACATTGAAAAACACCAACAAATTCAACAACAACCTCAACATTGAAAAACAACAACAACCTCAACATTGAAAAACACCAACAAATTCAACAACAACTTCAACATTGAAAAACACCAACAAATTCAAGAACAACCTCGAAATTGAAAAACACCAACAAATTCAACAACAACCTCAACATTGAAAAACAACAATAACCTCAACATTGAAAAACACCAACAAATTCAACAACAACTTCAACATTGAAAAACACCAACAAATTCAACAACAACCTCGACATTGAAAAACACCAACAAATTCAACAACAACCTCAACATTGAAAAACTACAACAACCAGAACATTGAAAAACACCAACAAATACAGCAACAACCTCAACATTGAAAAACAACAACAACCTCAACATTGAAAAACACCAACAAATTCAACAACAACCTCAACATTGAAAAACACCAACAAATTCAGCAACAACCTGAACATTGGAAAACAACAACAACCTCAACATTGAAAAACACAAACAAATTCAACAACAACCTCAACATTGAAAAACAACAACAACCTGAGCATTGAAAAACACGAACAAATTCAACAACAACCTCAACGTTGAAAAAGACCAACAAATTCAACAACAACCTCAACATTGAAAAACAACACAAACCTCAACATTGAAAAACACCAACAAATTCAACAACAACCTCAACATTGAAAAACACCAACAAATTAAGCAACAACCTCAACATTGAAAAACAACAACAACCTCAACATTGAAAAACACCAACAAATTCAACAACAACCTCAACATTGGAAAACAACAACAACCTCAACATTGAAAAACACCAACAAATTCAACAACAACCTCAACATTGAAAAACAACAACAACCTCAACATTGAAAAACACCAACAAATTCAACAACTTCAACATTGAAAAACACCAACATATTCAACAACAACCTCGAAATTGAAAAACACCAACAAATTCAACAACAACCTCAACATTGAAAAACAACAACAACCTCAACATTGAAAAACACCAACAAATTCAACAACAACCTCAACATTGAAAAACAACAACAACCTCAACATTGAAAAACAACAACAAATTCAACAACAGCCTCAACAATGAAAAACACCAACAAATTCAACAACAACCTAAACATTGAAAAACACCAACAAATTTAACAACAAACTCAACTTTGAAAAACAACAACAACCTCAACATGGAAAAACACCAACAAATTCAACAACAACCTCAACATTGAAAAACAACAACAACCTCAACATTGAAAAACACCAACAAATTCAACAACAACCTCAACATTGAAAAACAACAACAACCTCAACATTGAAAAACACCAACAAATTCAACAACAACCTCAACAATGAAAAACACCAACAAATTCAACAACAACCTCAACATTGAAAAACACCAACAAATTTAACAACAACCTCAACTTTGAAAAACAAGAACAACCTCAACATGGAAAAACACCAACAAATTCAACAACAACCTCAACATTGAAAAACACCAACAAATTTAACAACAAACTCAACTTTGAAAAACAACAACAACCTCAACATGGAAAAACACCAACAAATTCAACAACAACCTCAACATTGAAAAACAACAACAACCTCAACATTGAAAAACACCAACAAATTCAACAACAACCTCAACATTGAAAAACAACAACAACCTCAACATTGAAAAACACCAACAAATTCAACAACAACCTCAACAATGAAAAACACCAACAAATTCAACAACAACCTCAACATTGAAAAACAACAACAAATTTAACAACAACCTCAACTTTGAAAAACAACAACAACCTCAAAATTGGAAAACACCAACAAATTCAACAACAACCTCAACATTGAAAAACACCAACAAATTCAACAACAACTTCAACATTGAAAAACACCAACAAATTCAACAACTACCTCGACATTGAAAAACACCAACAAATTCAACAACAACCTCAACATTGAATAACTACAACAACCTCAACATTGAAAAACACCAACAAATACAACAACAACCTCAACGTTGAAAAACAACAACATCAACATTGAAAAACACCAACAAATTCAACAACAACCTCAGCATTGAAAAACAACAACAACCTCAACATTGAAAAAAAACAACAAATTCAACAACAACTTCAACATTGAAAAACACCAACAAATTAAACAACAACCTCGAAATTGAAAAACACCAACAAATTCAACAACAACCTCAACATTGAAAAACAACAACAACCTCAACATTGTAAAACACCAACAAATTCAACAACAACCTCAACAATGAAAAACACCAACAAATTCAACAACAACCTCAACATTGAAAAACACCAACAAATTTAACAACAAACTCAACTTTGAAAAACAACAACAACCTCAACATGGAAAAACACCAACAAATTCAACAACAACCTCAACATTGAAAAACAACAACAACCTCAACATTGAAAAACACCAACAAATTCAACAACAACCTCAACATTGAAAAACAACAACAACCTCAACATTGAAAAACACCAACAAATTCAACAACAACCTCAACAATGAAAAACACCAACAAATTCAACAACAACCTCAACATTGAAAAACACCAACAAATTTAACAACAACCTCAACTTTGAAAAACAACAACAACCTCAACATGGAAAAACACCAACAAATTCAACAACAACCTCAACATTGAAAAACAACAACAACCTCAAAATTGAAAAACACCAACAAATTCAACAACAACCTCAACATTTAAAAACAACAACAACCTCAACATTGAAAACACCAACAAATTCAACAACAACCTCAACATTGAAAAACACCAACAAATTCAACAACAACTTCAACATTGAAAAACACCAACAAATTCAACAACATCCTCAACATTGAAAAACACCAACAAATTCAACAACAACCTCAACATTGAAAAACAACAACAACCTCAACATTGAAAAACACCAACAAATTCAACAACAACTTCAACATTGAAAAACACCAACAAATTCAACAACAACCTCGAAATTGAAAAACAACAATAACCTCAACATTGAAAAACACCAACAAATTCAACAACAACTTCAACATTGAAAAACACCAACAAATTCAACAACAACCTCGACATTGAAAAACACCAACAAATTCAACAACAACCTCAACATTGAAAAACTACAACAACCACAACATTGAAAAACACCAACAAATACAGCAACAACCTCAACATTGAAAAACAACAACAACCTCAACATTGAAAAACACCAACAAATTCAACAACAACCTCAACATTGAAAAACACCAACAAATTCAGCAACAACCTGAACATTGGAAAACAACAACAACCTCAACATTGAAAAACACAAACAAATTCAACAACAACCTCAACATTGAAAAACAACAACAACCTGAGCATTGAAAAACACGAACAAATTCAACAACAACCTCAACGTTGAAAAACAACAACAACCTCAACATTGAAAAACACCAACAAATTCAACAACAACCTCAACAATGAAAAATACCAACAAATTCAACAACAACCTCAACATTGAAAAACACCAACAAATTCAACAAGAACCTCAACATTGAAAAACAACAACAACCTCAACATTGAAAAACACCAACAAATTCAACAACAACCTCAACATTGAAAAACACCAACAAGTTAAGCAACAACCTCAACATTGAAAAACAACAACAACCTCAACATTGAAAAACACCAAGAAATTCAACAACAACCTCAACAATGAAAAACACCAACAAATTCAACAACAACCTCAACATTGAAAAACACCAACAAATTTAACAACAACCTCAACTTTGAAAAACAACAACAACCTCAACATGGAAAAACACCAACAAATTCAACAACAACCTCAACATTGAAAAACAACAACAACCTCAAAATTGAAAAACACCAACAAATTCAACAACAACCTCAACATTTAAAAACAACAACAACCTCAACATTGAAAAACACCAACAAATTCAACAACAACCTCAACATTGAAAAACACCAACAAATTCAACAACAACTTCAACATTGAAAAACACCAACAAATTCAACAACATCCTCAACATTGAAAAACACCAACAAATTCAACAACAACCTCAACATTGAAAAACAACAACAACCTCAACATTGAAAAACACCAACAAATTCAACAACAACTTCAACATTGAAAAACACCAACAAATTCAACAACAACCTCGAAATTGAAAAACAACAATAACCTCAACATTGAAAAACACCAACAAATTCAACAACAACTTCAACATTGAAAAACACCAACAAATTCAACAACAACCTCGACATTGAAAAACACCAACAAATTCAACAACAACCTCAACATTGAAAAACTACAACAACCACAACATTGAAAAACACCAACAAATACAGCAACAACCTCAACATTGAAAAACAACAACAACCTCAACATTGAAAACACCAACAAATTCAACAACAACCTCAACATTGAAAAACACCAACAAATTCAGCAACAACCTGAACATTGGAAAACAACAACAACCTCAACATTGAAAAACACAAACAAATTCAACAACAACCTCAACATTGAAAAACAACAACAACCTGAGCATTGAAAAACACGAACAAATTCAACAACAACCTCAACGTTGAAAAACAACAACAACCTCAACATTGAAAAACACCAACAAATTCAACAACAACCTCAACAATGAAAAATACCAACAAATTCAACAACAACCTCAACATTGAAAAACACCAACAAATTTAACAACAACCTCAACTTTGAAAAACAAGAACAACCTCAACATGGAAAAACACCAACAAATTCAACAACAACCTCAACATTGAAAAACACCAACAAATTTAACAACAAACTCAACTTTGAAAAACAACAACAACCTCAACATGGAAAAACACCAACAAATTCAACAACAACCTCAACATTGAAAAACAACAACAACCTCAACATTGAAAAACACCAACAAATTCAACAACAACCTCAACATTGAAAAACAACAACAACCTCAACATTGAAAAACACCAACAAATTCAACAACAACCTCAACAATGAAAAACACCAACAAATTCAACAACAACCTCAACATTGAAAAACAACAACAAATTTAACAACAACCTCAACTTTGAAAAACAACAACAACCTCAAAATGGAAAAGCACCAACAAATTCAACAACAACCTCAACATTGAATAACACCAACAAATTCAACAACAACTTCAACATTGAAAAACACCAACAAATTCAACAACTACCTCGACATTGAAAAACACCAACAAATTCAACAACAACCTCAACATTGAATAACTACAACAACCTCAACATTGAAAAACACCAACAAATACAACAACAACCTCAACATTGAAAAACAACAACATCAACATTGAAAAACACCAACAAATTCAACAACAACCTCAGCATTGAAAAACAACAACAACCTCAACATTGAAAAACAACAACAAATTCAACAACAACTTCAACATTGAAAAACACCAACAAATTAAACAACAACCTCGAAATTGAAAAACACCAACAAATTCAACAACAACCTCAACATTGAAAAACAACAACAACCTCAACATTGAAAAACACCAACAAATTCAACAACAACCTCAACAATGAAAAACACCAACAAATTCAACAACAACCTCAACATTGAAAAACACCAACAAATTTAACAACAAACTCAACTTTGAAAAACAACAACAACCTCAACATGGAAAAACACCAACAAATTCAACAACAACCTCAACATTGAAAAACAACAACAACCTCAACATTGAAAAACACCAACAAATTCAACAACAACCTCAACATTGAAAAACAACAACAACCTCAACATTGAAAAACACCAACAAATTCAACAACAACCTCAACAATGAAAAACACCAACAAATTCAACAACAACCTCAACATTGAAAAACACCAACAAATTTAACAACAACCTCAACTTTGAAAAACAACAACAACCTCAACATGGAAAAACACCAACAAATTCAACAACAACCTCAACATTGAAAAACAACAACAACCTCAAAATTGAAAAACACCAACAAATTCAACAACAACCTCAACATTTAAAAACAACAACAACCTCAACATTGAAAAACACCAACAAATTCAACAACAACCTCAACATTGAAAAACACCAACAAATTCAACAACAACTTCAACATTGAAAAACACCAACAAATTCAACAACATCCTCAACATTGAAAAACACCAACAAATTCAACAACAACCTCAACATTGAAAAACAACAACAACCTCAACATTGAAAAACACCAACAAATTCAACAACAACTTCAACATTGAAAAACACCAACAAATTCAACAACAACCTCGAAATTGAAAAACACCAACAAATTCAACAACAACCTCAACATTGAAAAACAACAATAACCTCAACATTGAAAAACACCAACAAATTCAACAACAACTTCAACATTGAAAAACACCAACAAATTCAACAACAATCTCGACATTGAAAAACACCAACAAATTCAACAACAACCTCAACATTGAAAAACTACAACAACCAGAACATTGAAAAACACCAACAAATACAGCAACAACCTCAACATTGAAAAACAACAACAACCTCAACATTGAAAAACACCAACAAATTCAACAACAACCTCAACATTGAAAAACACCAACAAATTCAGCAACAACCTGAACATTGGAAAACAACAACAACCTCAACATTGAAAAACACAAACAAATTCAACAACAACCTCAACATTGAAAAACAACAACAACCTGAGCATTGAAAAACACGAACAAATTCAACAACAACCTCAACGTTGAAAAAGACCAACAAATTCAACAACAACCTCAACATTGAAAAACAACACAAACCTCAACATTGAAAAACACCAACAAATTCAACAACAACCTCCACATTGAAAAACACCAACAAATTAAGCAACAACCTCAACATTGAAAAACAACAACAACCTCAACATTGAAAAACACCAACAAATTCAACAACATCCTCAACATTGGAAAACAACAACAACCTCAACATTGAAAAACACCAACAAATTCAACAACAACCTCAACATTGAAAAACAACAACAACCTCAACATTGAAAAACACCAACAAATTCAACAACTTCAACATTGAAAAACACCAACATATTCAACAACAACCTCGAAATTGAAAAACACCAACAAATTCAACAACAACCTCAACATTGAAAAACAACAACAACCTCAACATTGAAAAACACCAACAAATTCAACAACAACCTCAACATTGAAAAACAACAACAACCTCAACATTGAAAAACAGCAACAAATTCAACAACAACCTCAACATTGAAAAACAACAACAACCTCAACAATGAAAAACACCAACAAATTCAACAACAGCCTCAACAATGAAAAACACCAACAAATTCAACAACAACCTCAACATTGAAAAACACCAACAAATTTAACAACAACCTCAACTTTGAAAAACAACAACAACCTCAACATGGAAAAACACCAACAAATTCAACAAGAACCTCAACATTGAAAAACAACAACAACCTCAAATTGGCAAAACACCAACAAATTCAACAACAACCTCAACATTTAAAAACAACAACAACCTCAACATTGAAAAACACCAACAAATTCAACAACAACCTCAACATTGAAAAACACCAACAAATTCAACAACAACTTCAACATTGAAAAACACCAACAAATTCAACAACTACCTCGACATTGAAAAACACCAACAAATTCAACAACAACCTCAACATTGAATAACTACAACAACCTCAACATTGAAAAACACCAACAAATACAACAACAACCTCAACATTGAAAAACAACAACAACCTCAACATTGAAAAACACCAACAAATTCAACAACAACCTCAACATTGAAAAACAACAACAACCTCAACATTGAAAAACAACAACAAATTCAACAACAACTTCAACATTGAAAAACACCAACAAATTAAACAACAACCTCGAAATTGAAAAACACCAACAAATTCAACAACAACCTCAACATTGAAAAACAACAACAACCTCAACATTGAAAAACACCAACAAATTCAACAACAACCTCAACATTGAAAAACAACAACAACCTCAACATTGAAAAACACCAACAAATTCAACAACAACCTCAACATTGAAAAACACCAACAAATTAAGCAACAACCTCAACATTGAAAAACAACAACAACCTCAACATTGAAAAACACCAAGAAATTCAACAACAACCTCAACATTCAAAAAAACCAACAAATTCAACAACAACCTCAACATTGAAAAACAACAACAACCTCAACATTGAAAAACACCAACAAATTCAACAACAACCTCAACAATGAAAAACATCAAAAAAATCAACAACAACCTCAACATTGAAAAACACCAACAAATTTAACAACAACCTCAACTTTGAAAAACAACAACAACCTCAAAATTGAAAAACACCAACAAATTCAACAACAACCTCAACATTGAAAAACAACAACAACCTCAACATTGAAAAACACCAACAAATTCAACAACAACCTCAACAATGAAAAACATCAAAAAAATCAACAACAACCTTAACATTGAAAAACACCAACAAATTTAACAACAACTTCAACATTGAAAAACACCAACAAATTAAACAACAACCTCGAAATTGAAAAACACCAACAAATTCAACAACAACCTCAACATTGAAAAACAACAACAACCTCAACATTGAAAAACACCAACAAATTCAACAACAACCTCAACAATGAAAAACACCAACAAATTCAACAACAACCTCAACATTGAAAAACACCAACAAATTTAACAACAAACTCAACTTTGAAAAACAACAACAACCTCAACATGGAAAAACACCAACAAATTCAACAACAACCTCAACATTGAAAAACAACAACAACCTCAACATTGAAAAACACCAACAAATTCAACAACAACCTCAACATTGAAAAACAACAACAACCTCAACATTGAAAAACACCAACAAATTCAACAACAACCTCAACAATGAAAAACACCAACAAATTCAACAACAACCTCAACATTGAAAAACACCAACAAATTTAACAACAACCTCAACTTTGAAAAACAACAACAACCTCAACATGGAAAAACACCAACAAATTCAACAACAACCTCAACATTGAAAAACAACAACAACCTCAAAATTGAAAAACACCAACAAATTCAACAACAACCTCAACATTTAAAAACAACAACAACCTCAACATTGAAAAACACCAACAAATTCAACAACAACCTCAACATTGAAAAACACCAACAAATTCAACAACAACTTCAACATTGAAAAACACCAACAAATTCAACAACATCCTCAACATTGAAAAACACCAACAAATTCAACAACAACCTCAACATTGAAAAACAACAACAACCTCAACATTGAAAAACACCAACAAATTCAGCAACAACTTCAACATTGAAAAACACCAACAAATTCAACAACAACCTCGAAATTGAAAAACACCAACAAATTCAACAACAACCTCAACATTGAAAAACAACAATAACCTCAACATTGAAAAACACCAACAAATTCAACAACAACTTCAACATTGAAAAACACCAACAAATTCAACAACAACCTCGACATTGAAAAACACCAACAAATTCAACAACAACCTCAACATTGAAAAACTACAACAACCAGAACATTGAAAAACACCAACAAATACAGCAACAACCTCAACATTGAAAAACAACAACAACCTCAACATTGAAAAACACCAACAAATTCAACAACAACCTCAACATTGAAAAACACCAACAAATTCAGCAACAACCTGAACATTGGAAAACAACAACAACCTCAACATTGAAAAACACAAACAAATTCAACAACAACCTCAACATTGAAAAACAACAACAACCTGAGCATTGAAAAACACGAACAAATTCAACAACAACCTCAACGTTGAAAAAGACCAACAAATTCAACAACAACCTCAACATTGAAAAACAACACAAACCTCAACATTGAAAAACACCAACAAATTCAACAACAACCTCCACATTGAAAAACACCAACAAATTAAGCAACAACCTCAACATTGAAAAACAACAACAACCTCAACATTGAAAAACACCAACAAATTCAACAACAACCTCAACATTGGAAAACAACAACAACCTCAACATTGAAAAACACCAACAAATTCAACAACAACCTCAACATTGAAAAACAACAACAACCTCAACATTGAAAAACACCAACAAATTCAACAACTTCAACATTGAAAAACACCAACATATTCAACAACAACCTCGAAATTGAAAAACACCAACAAATTCAACAACAACCTCAACATTGAAAAACAACAACAACCTCAACATTGAAAAACACCAACAAATTCAACAACAACCTCAACATTGAAAAACAACAACAACCTCAACATTGAAAAACAGCAACAAATTCAACAACAACCTCAACATTGAAAAACAACAACAACCTCAACATTGAAAAACACCAACAAATTCAACAACAGCCTCAACAATGAAAAACACCAACAAATTCAACAACAACCTCAACATTGAAAAACACCAACAAATTTAACAACAACCTCAACTTTGAAAAACAACAACAACCTCAACATGGAAAAACACCAAAAAATTCAACAACAACCTCAACATTGAAAAACAACAACAACCTCAAATTGGCAAAACACCAACAAATTCAACAACAACCTCAACATTTAAAAACAACAACAACCTCAACATTGAAAAACACCAACAAATTCAACAACAACCTCAACATTGAAAAACACCAACAAATTCAACAACAACTTCAACATTGAAAAACACCAACAAATTCAACAACTACCTCGACATTGAAAAACACCAACAAATTCAACAACAACCTCAACATTGAATAACTACAACAACCTCAACATTGAAAAACACCAACAAATACAACAACAACCTCAACATTGAAAAACAACAACAACCTCAACATTGAAAAACACCAACAAATTCAACAACAACCTCAACATTGAAAAACAACAACAACCTCAACATTGAAAAACAACAACAAATTCAACAACAACTTCAACATTGAAAAACACCAACAAATTAAACAACAACCTCAACATTGAAAAACACCAACAAATTCAACAACAACCTCAACATTGAAAAACAACAACAACCTCAACATTGAAAAACACCAACAAATTCAACAACAACCTCAACATTGAAAAACACCAACAAATTAAGCAACAACCTCAACATTGAAAAACAACAACAACCTCAACATTGAAAAACACCAAGAAATTCAACAACAACCTCAACATTCAAAAAAACCAACAAATTCAACAACAACCTCAACATTGAAAAACAACAACAACCTCAACATTGAAAAACACCAACAAATTCAACAACAACCTCAACAATGAAAAACATCAAAAAAATCAACAACAACCTCAACATTGAAAAACACCAACAAATTTAACAACAACCTCAACTTTGAAAAACAACAACAACCTCAAAATTGAAAAACACCAACAAATTCAACAACAACCTCAACATTGAAAAACAACAACAACCTCAACATTGAAAAACACCAACAAATTCAACAACAACCTCAACAATGAAAAACATCAAAAAAATCAACAACAACCTCAACATTGAAAAACACCAACAAATTTAACAACAACCTCAACTTTGAAAAACAACAACAACCTCAAAATTGAAAAACACCAACAAATTCAACAACAACCTCAACATTTATAAACAACAACAACCTCAACATTGAAAAACACCAACAAATTCAACAACAACCTCAACATTGAAAAACACAAACAAATTCAACAACAACTTCAACATTGAAAAACACCAACAAATTCAACAACAACCTCGACATTGAAAAACACCAACAAATTCAACAACAACCTCAACATTGAAAAACTACAACAACCACAACATTGAAAAACACCAACAAATACAGCAACAACCTCAACATTGAAAAACAACAACAACCTCAACATTGAAAAACACCAACAAATTCAAGAACAACCTCAACATTGAAAAACACCAACAAATTCAGCAACAACCTCAACATTGGAAAACAACAACAACCTCAACATTGAGAAACACCAACAAATTCAACAACAACTTTAACATTGAAAAACAAAAACAACCTGAGCATTGAAAAACACGAACAAATTCAACAACAACCTCAACGTTGAAAAAGACCAAGAAATTCAACAACAACCTCAACATTGAAAAACAACACAAACCTCAAAATTGAAAAACACCAACAAATTCAACAACAACCTCAACATTGAAAAACACCAACAAATTAAGCAACAACCTCAACATTGAAAAACAACAACAACCTCAACATTGAAAAACACCAACAAATTCAACAACAACCTCAACATTGAAAAACAACAACAACCTCAACATTGAAAAACACCAACAAATTCAACAACAACCTCAACATTGAAAAACAACAACAACCTCAACATTGAAAAACACCAACAAATTCAACAACTTCAACATTGAAAAACACCAACATATTCAACAACAACCTCGAAATTGAAAAACACCAACAAATTCAACAACAACCTCAACATTGAAAAACAACAACAACCTCAACATTGAAAAACACCAACAAGTTCAACAACAACCTCAACATTGAAAAACAACAACAACCTCAACATTGAAAAACAGCAACAAATTCAACAACAGCCTCAACAATGAAAAACACCAACAAATTCAACAATAACCTCAACATTGAAAAACACCAACAAATTTAACAACAAAATCAACTTTGAAAAACAACAACAACCTCAACATGGAAAAACACCAACAAATTCAACAACAACCTCAACATTGAAAAACTACAACAACCTCAACATTGAAAAACACCAACAAATTCAACAACAACCTCAACATTGAAAAACAACAACAACCTCAACATTGTAAAACACCAGCAAATTCAACAACAACCTCAACAATGAAAAACACCAACAAATTCAACAACAACCTCAACATTGAAAAACACCAACAAATTTAACAACAACCTCAACTTTGAAAAACAAGAACAACCTCAACATGGAAAAACACCAACAAATTCAACAACAACCTCAACATTGAAAAACAACAACAACCTCAAAATTGAAAAACACCAACAAATTCAACAACAACCTCAACATTTAAAAACAACAACAACCTCAACATTGAAAAACACCAACAAATTCAACAACAACCTCAACATTGAAAAACACCAACAAATTCAACAACAACTTCAACATTGAAAAACACCAACAAATTCAACAACAACCTCAACATTGAAAAACACCAACAAATTCAACAACAACCTCAACATTGAAAAACAACAACAACCTCAACATTGAAAAACACCAACAAATTCAACAACAACCTCAACATTGAAAAACAACAACAAATTCAACAACAACCTCGAAATTGAAAAACACCAACAAATTCAACAACAACCTCAACATTTAAAAACAACAACAACCTCAACATTGAAAAACACCAACAAATTCAACAACAACCTCAACATTGAAAAACACCAACAAATTCAACAACAACTTCAACATTGAAAAACACCAACAAATTCAACAACTACCTCGACATTGAAAAACACCAACAAATTCAACAACAACCTCAACATTGAATAACTACAACAACCTCAACATTGAAAAACACCAACAAATACAACAACAACCTCAACATTGAAAAACAACAACAACCTCAACATTGAAAAACACCAACAAATTCAACAACAACCTCAACATTGAAAAACAGCAACAACCTCAACATTGAAAAACAACAACAAATTCAACAACAACTTCAACATTGAAAAACACCAACAAATTAAACAACAACCTCGAAATTGAAAAACACCAACAAATTCAACAACAACCTCAACATTGAAAAACAACAACAACCTCAACATTGAAAAACACCAACAAATTCAACAAGAACCTCAACATTGAAAAACAACAACAACCTCAACATTGAAAAACACCAACAAATTCAACAACAGCCTCAACAATGAAAAACACCAACAAATTCAACAACAACCTCAACATTGAAAAACACCAACAACTTTAACAACAACCTCAACTTTGAAAAACAACAACAACCTCAACATGGAAAAACACCAACAAATTCAACAACAACCTCAACATTGAAAAACAACAACAACCTCAAATTGGCAAAACACCAACAAATTCAACAACAACCTCAACATTTAAAAACAACAACAACCTCAACATTGAAAAACACCAACAAATTCAACAACAACCTCAACATTGAAAAACACCAACAAATTCAACAACAACTTCAACATTGAAAAACACCAACAAATTCAACAACTACCTCGACATTGAAAAACACCAACAAATTCAACAACAACCTCAACATTGAATAACTACAACAACCTCAACATTGAAAAACACCAACAAATACAACAACAACCTCAACATTGAAAAACAACCACAACCTCAACATTGAAAAACACCAACAAATTCAACAACAACCTCAACATTGAAAAACAACAACAACCTCAACATTGAAAAACAACAACAAATTCAACAACAGCTTCAACATTGAAAAACACCAACAAATTAAACAACAACCTCGAAATTGAAAAACACCAACAAATTCAACAACAACCTCAACATTGAAAAACAACAACAACCTCAACATTGAAAAACACCAACAAATTCAACAACAACCTCAACATTGAAAAACAACAACTACCTCAACATTGAAAAACACCAACAAATTCAACAACAACCTCAACATTGAAAAACACCAACAAATTAAGCAACAACCTCAACATTGAAAAACAACAACAACCTCAACATTGAAAAACACCAAGAAATTCAACAACAACCTCAACATTGAAAAACACCAACAAATTCAACAACAACCTCAACATTGAAAAACACCAACAAATTTAACAACAACCTCAACTTTGAAAAACAACAACAACCTCAACATGGAAAAACACCAACAAATTCAACAACAACCTCAACATTGAAAAACAACAACAACCTCAAATTGGCAAAACACCAACAAATTCAACAACAACCTCAACATTTAAAAACAACAACAACCTCAACATTGAAAAACACCAACAAATTCAACAACAACCTCAACATTGAAAAACAACAACAACCTCAACATTGAAAAACACCAACAAATTCAACAACAACCTCAACAATGAAAAACATCAAAAAAATCAACAACAACCTCAACATTGAAAAACACCAACAAATTTAACAACAACCTCAACTTTGAAAAACAACAACAACCTCAAAATTGAAAAACACCAACAAATTCAACAACAACCTCAACATTGAAAAACAACAACAACCTCAACATTGAAAAACACCAACAAATTCAACAACAACCTCAACAATGAAAAACATCAAAAAAATCAACAACAACCTCAACATTGAAAAACACCAACAAATTTAACAACAACCTCAACTTTGAAAAACAACAACAACCTCAAAATTGAAAAACACCAACAAATTCAACAACAACCTCAACATTTATAAACAACAACAACCTCAACATTGAAAAACACCAACAAATTCAACAACAACCTCAACATTGAAAAACACAAACAAATTCAACAACAACTTCAACATTGAAAAACACCAACAAATTCAACAACAACCTCGACATTGAAAAACACCAACAAATTCAACAACAACCTCAACATTGAAAAACTACAACAACCACAACATTGAAAAACACCAACAAATACAGCAACAACCTCAACATTGAAAAACAACAACAACCTCAACATTGAAAAACACCAACAAATTCAAGAACAACCTCAACATTGAAAAACACCAACAAATTCAGCAACAACCTCAACATTGGAAAACAACAACAACCTCAACATTGAAAATCACCAACAAATTCAACAACAACCTCAACATTGAAAAACAACAACAACCTGAGCATTGAAAAACACGAACAAATTCAACAACAACCTCAACGTTGAAAAAGACCAAGAAATTCAACAACAACCTCAACATTGAAAAACAACACAAACCTCAAAATTGAAAAACACCAACAAATTCAACAACAACCTCAACATTGAAAAACACCAACAAATTAAGCAACAACCTCAACATTGAAAAACACCAACAAATTCAACAACAACCTCAACATTGAAAAACAACAACAACCTCAACATTGAAAAACACCAACAAATTCAACAACAACCTCAACATTGAAAAACAACAACAACCTCAACATTGAAAAACACCAACAAATTCAACAACTTCAACATTGAAAAACACCAACATATTCAACAACAACCTCGAAATTGAAAAACACCAACAAATTCAACAACAACCTCAACATTGAAAAACAACAACAACCTCAACATTGAAAAACACCAACAAGTTCAACAACAACCTCAACATTGAAAAACAACAACAACCTCAACATTGAAAAACAGCAACAAATTCAACAACAGCCTCAACAATGAAAAACACCAACAAATTCAACAATAACCTCAACATTGAAAAACACCAACAAATTTAACAAAAAAATCAACTTTGAAAAACAACAACAACCTCAACATGGAAAAACACCAACAAATTCAACAACAACCTCAACATTGAAAAACTACAACAACCTCAACATTGAAAAACACCAACAAATTCAACAACAACCTCAACATTGAAAAACAACAACAACCTCAACATTGTAAAACACCAGCAAATTCAACAACAACCTCAACAATGAAAAACACCAACAAATTCAACAACAACCTCAACATTGAAAAACACCAACAAATTTAACAACAACCTCAACTTTGAAAAACAAGAACAACCTCAACATGGAAAAACACCAACAAATTCAACAACAACCTCAACATTGAAAAACAACAACAACCTCAAAATTGAAAAACACCAACAAATTCAACAACAACCTCAACATTTAAAAACAACAACAACCTCAACATTGAAAAACACCAACAAATTCAACAACAACCTCAACATTGAAAAACACCAACAAATTCAACAACAACTTCAACATTGAAAAACACCAACAAATTCAACAACAACCTCAACATTGAAAAACACCAACAAATTCAACAACAACCTCAACATTGAAAAACAACAACAACCTCAACATTGAAAAACACCAACAAATTCAACAACAACTTCAACATTGAAAAACACCAACAAATTCAACAACAACCTCGAAATTGAAAAACACCAACAAATTCAACAACAACCTCAACATTTAAAAACAACAACAACCTCAACATTGAAAAACACCAACAAATTCAACAACAACCTCAACATTGAAAAACACCAACAAATTCAACAACAACTTCAACATTGAAAAACACCAACAAATTCAACAACTACCTCGACATTGAAAAACACCAACAAATTCAACAACAACCTCAACATTGAATAACTACAACAACCTCAACATTGAAAAACACCAACAACCTCAACATTGAAAAACACCAAGAAATTCAACAACAACCTCAACATTGAAAAACACCAACAAATTCAACAACAACCTCAACATTGAAAAACAACAACAACCTCAACATTGAAAAACACCAACAAATTCAACAACAACCTCAACATTGAAAAACAACAACAACCTCAACATTGAAAAACACCAACAAATTCAACAACAGCCTCAACAATGAAAAACACCAACAAATTCAACAACAACCTCAACATTGAAAAACACCAACAAATTTAACAACAACCTCAACTTTGAAAAACAACAACAACCTCAACATGGAAAAACACCAACAAATTCAACAACAACCTCAACATTGAAAAACAACAACAACCTCAAATTGGCAAAACACCAACAAATTCAACAACAACCTCAACATTTAAAAACAACAACAACCTCAACATTGAAAAACACCAACAAATTCAACAACAACCTCAACATTGAAAAACACCAACAAATTCAACAACAACTTCAACATTGAAAAACACCAACAAATTCAACAACTACCTCGACATTGAAAAACACCAACAAATTCAACAACAACCTCAACATTGAATAACTACAACAACCTCAACATTGAAAAACACCAACAAATACAACAACAACCTCAACATTGAAAAACAACCACAACCTCAACATTGAAAAACACCAACAAATTCAACAACAACCTCAACATTGAAAAACAACAACAACCTCAACATTGAAAAACAACAACAAATTCAACAACAACTTCAACATTGAAAAACACCAACAAATTAAACAACAACCTCGAAATTGAAAAACACCAACAAATTCAACAACAACCTCAACATTGAAAAACAACAACATCCTCAACATTGAAAAACACCAACAAATTCAACAACAACCTCAACATTGAAAAACAACAACAACCTCAACATTGAAAAACACCAACAAATTCAACAACAACCTCAACATTGAAAAACACCAACAAATTAAGCAACAACCTCAACATTGAAAAACAACAACAACCTCAACATTGAAAAACACCAAGAAATTCAACAACAACCTCAACATTGAAAAACACCAACAAATTCAACAACAACCTCAACATTGAAAAACACCAACAAATTTAACAACAACCTCAACTTTGAAAAACAACAACAACCTCAACATGGAAAAACACCAACAAATTCAACAACAACCTCAACATTGAAAAACAACAACAACCTCAAATTGGCAAAACACCAACAAATTCAACAACAACCTCAACATTTAAAAACAACAACAACCTCCACATTGAAAAACACCAACAAATTCAACAACAACCTCAACATTGAAAAACACCAACAAATTCAACAACAACTTCAACATTGAAAAACACCAACAAATTCAACAACTACCTCGACATTGAAAAACACCAACAAATTCAACAACAACCTCAACATTGAATAACTACAACAACCTCAACATTGAAAAACACCAACAAATACAACAACAACCTCAACATTGAAAAACAACAACAACCTCAACATTGAAAAACACCAACAAATTCAACAACAACCTCAACATTGAAAAACACCAACAAATTCAACAACAACTTCAACATTGAAAAACACCAACAAATTCAACAACAACCTCAACATTGAAAAACACCAACAAATTCAACAACAACCTCAACATTGAAAAACAACAACAACCTCAACATTGAAAAACACCAACAAATTCAACAACAACTTCAACATTGAAAAACACCAACAATTCAACAAGAACCTCGAAATTGAAAAACACCAACAAATTCAACAACAACCTCAACATTTAAAAACAACAACAACCTCAACATTGAAAAACACCAACAAATTCAACAACAACCTCAACATTGAAAAACACCAACAAATTCAACAACAACTTCAACATTGAAAAACACCAACAAATTCAACAACTACCTCGACATTGAAAAACACCAACAAATTCAACAACAACCTCAACATTGAATAACTACAACAACCTCAACATTGAAAAACACCAACAAATACAACAACAACCTCAACATTGAAAAACAACAACAACCTCAACATTGAAAAACACCAACAAATTCAACAACAACCTCAACATTGAAAAACAGCAACAACCTCAACATTGAAAAACAACAACAAATTCAACAACAACTTCAACATTGAAAAACACCCACAAATTAAACAACAACCTCGAAATTGAAAAACACCAACAAATTCAACAACAACCTCAACATTGAAAAACAACAACAACCTCAACATTGAAAAACACCAACAAATTCAACAAGAACCTCAACATTGAAAAACAACAACAACCTCAACATTGAAAAACACCAACAAATTCAACAACAACCTCAACATTGAAAAACACCAACAAATTAAGCAACAACCTCAACATTGAAAAACAACAACAACCTCAACATTGAAAAACACCAAGAAATTCAACAACAACCTCAACATTGAAAAACACCAACAAATTCAACAACAACCTCAACATTGAAAAACAACAACAACCTCAACATTGAAAAACACCAACAAATTCAACAACAACCTCAACATTGAAAAACAACAACAACCTCAACATTGAAAAACACCAACAAATTCAACAACAGCCTCAACAATGAAAAACACCAACAAATTCAACAACAACCTCAACATTGAAAAACACCAACAAATTTAACAACAACCTCAACTTTGAAAAACAACAACAACCTCAACATGGAAAAACACCAACAAATTCAACAACAACCTCAACATTGAAAAACACCAACAAATTCAACAACAACTTCAACATTGAAAAACACCAACAAATTCAACAACTACCTCGACATTGAAAAACACCAACAAATTCAACAACAACCTCAACATTGAATAACTACAACAACCTCAACATTGAAAAACACCAACAAATACAACAACAACCTCAACATTGAAAAACAACCACAACCTCAACATTGAAAAACACCAACAAATTCAACAACAACCTCAACATTGAAAAACAACAACAACCTCAACATTGAAAAACAACAACAAATTCAACAACAACCTCAACATTGAAAAACAAGAACAACCTCAACATTGAAAAACACCAACAAATTCAACAACAACCTCAACATTGAAAAACACCAACAAATTAAGCAACAACCTCAACATTGAAAAACAACAACAACCTCAACATTGAAAAACACCAAGAAATTCAACAACAACCTCAACATTGAAAAACACCAACAAATTCAACAACAACCTCAACATTGAAAAACACCAACAAATTTAACAACAACCTCAACTTTGAAAAACAACAACAACCTCAACATGGAAAAACACCAACAAATTCAACAACAACCTCAACATTGAAAAACAACAACAACCTCAAATTGGCAAAACACCAACAAATTCAACAACAACCTCAACATTTAAAAACAACAACAACCTCAACATTGAAAAACACCAACAAATTCAACAACAACCTCAACATTGAAAAACACCAACAAATTCAACAACAACTTCAACATTGAAAAACACCAACAAATTCAACAACTACCTCGACATTGAAAAACACCAACAAATTCAACAACAACCTCAACATTGAATAACTACAACAACCTCAACATTGAAAAACACCAACAAATACAACAACAACCTCAACATTGAAAAACAACAACAACCTCAACATTGAAAAACACCAACAAATTCAACAACAACCTCAACATTGAAAAACAACAACAACCTCAACATTGAAAAACAACAACAAATTCAACAACAACTTCAACATTGAAAAACACCAACAAATTAAACAACAACCTCGAAATTGAAAAACACCAACAAATTCAACAACAACCTCAACATTGAAAAACAACAACAACCTCAACATTGAAAAACACCAACAAATTCAACAACAACCTCAACATTGAAAAACAACAACAACCTCAACATTGAAAAACACCAACAAATTCAACAACAACCTCAACATTGAAAAACACCAACAAATTAAGCAACAACCTCAACATTGAAAAACAACAACAACCTCAACATTGAAAAACACCAAGAAATTCAACAACAACCTCAACATTGAAAAAAACCAACAAATTCAACAACAACCTCAACATTGAAAAACAACAACAACCTCAACATTGAAAAACACCAACAAATTCAACAACAACCTCAACAATGAAAAACATCAAAAAAATCAACAACAACCTCAACATTGAAAAACACCAACAAATTTAACAACAACCTCAACTTTGAAAAACAACAACAACCTCAAAATTGAAAAACACCAACAAATTCAACAACAACCTCAACATTGAAAAACAACAACAACCTCAACATTGAAAAACACCAACAAATTCAACAACAACCTCAACAATGAAAAACATCAAAAAAATCAACAACAACCTCAACATTGAAAAACACCAACAAATTTAACAACAACCTCAACTTTGAAAAACAACAACAACCTCAAAATTGAAAAACACCAACAAATTCAACAACAACCTCAACATTTATAAACAACAACAACCTCAACATTGAAAAACACCAACAAATTCAACAACAACCTCAACATTGAAAAACACAAACAAATTCAACAACAACTTCAACATTGAAAAACACCAACAAATTCAACAACAACCTCGACATTGAAAAACACCAACAAATTCAACAACAACCTCAACATTGAAAAACTACAACAACCACAACATTGAAAAACACCAACAAATACAGCAACAACCTCAACATTGAAAAACAACAACAACCTCAACATTGAAAAACACCAACAAATTCAAGAACAACCTCAACATTGAAAAACACCAACAAATTCAGCAACAACCTCAACATTGGAAAACAACAACAACCTCAACATTGAAAAACACCAACAAATTCAACAACAACCTCAACATTGAAAAACAACAACAACCTGAGCATTGAAAAACACGAACAAATTCAACAACAACCTCAACGTTGAAAAAGACCAAGAAATTCAACAACAACCTCAACATTGAAAAACAACACAAACCTCAACATTGAAAAACACCAACAAATTCAACAACAACCTCAACATTGAAAAACACCAACAAATTAAGCAACAACCTCAACATTGAAAAACAACAACAACCTCAACATTGAAAAACACCAACAAATTCAACAACAACCTCAACATTGAAAAACAACAACAACCTCAACATTGAAAAACACCAACAAATTCAACAACAACCTCAACATTGAAAAACAACAACAACCTCAACATTGAAAAACACCAACAAATTCAACAACTTCAACATTGAAAAACACCAACATATTCAACAACAACCTCGAAATTGAAAAACACCAACAAATTCAACAACAACCTCAACATTGAAAAACAACAACAACCTCAACATTGAAAAACACCAACAAGTTCAACAACAACCTCAACATTGAAAAACAACAACAACCTCAACATTGAAAAACAGCAACAAATTCAACAACAGCCTCAACAATGAAAAATACCAACAAATTCAACAATAACCTCAACATTGAAAAACACCAACAAATTTAACAACAAAATCAACTTTGAAAAACAACAACAACCTCAACATGGAAAAACACCAACAAATTCAACAACAACCTCAACATTGAAAAACTACAACAAACTCAACATTGAAAAACACCAACAAATTCAACAACAACCTCAACATTGAAAAACAACAACAACCTCAACATTGTAAAACACCAGCAAATTCAACAACAACCTCAACAATGAAAAACACCAACAAATTCAACAACAACCTCAACATTGAAAAACACCAACAAATTTAACAACAACCTCAACTTTGAAAAACAACAACAACCTCAACATGGAAAAACACCAACAAATTCAACAACAACCTCAACATTGAAAAACAACAACAACCTCAAAATTGAAAAACACCAACAAATTCAACAACAACCTCAACATTTAAAAACAACAACAACCTCAACATTGAAAAACACCAACAAATTCAACAACAACCTCAACATTGAAAAACACCAACAAATTCAACAACAACCTCAACAATGAAAAACAGCAACAAATTCAACAACAACCTCAATTTTGAAAAACACCAACAAATTTAACAACAACCTCAACTTTGAAAAACAACAACAACCTCAACATGGAAAAACACCAACAAATTCAACAAGAACCTCAACTTTGAAAAACAACAACAACCTCAAATTTGCAAAACACCAACAAATTCAACAACCTCAACATTTAAAAACAACAACAACCTCAACATTGAAAAACACCAACAAATTCAACAACAACCTCAACATTGAAAAACACCAACAAATTCAACAACAACTTCAACATTGAAAAACACCAACAAATTCAACAACAACCTCGACATTGAAAAACACCAACAAATTCAACAACAACCTCAACATTGAAAAACTACAACAACCTCAACATTGAAAAACACCAACAAATATAACAACAACCTCAACATTGAAAAACAACAACAACCTCAACATTGAAAAACACCAACAAATTCAACATCAACCTCAACATTGAAAAACAACAACAACCTCAACATTGAAAAACAACAACAACCTCAACATTGAAAAACAACAACAAATTCAACAACAACCTCAACATTGAAAAACAACAACAACCTCAACATTGAAAAACACCATCAAATTCAACAACAACTTCAACATTGAAAAACACCAACAAATTCAACAACAACCTCGAAATTGAAAAACACCAACAAATTCAACAACAACCTCAACATTGAAAAACAACAGCAACCTCAACATTGAAAAACACCAACAAATTCAACAACAACCTCAACAATGAAAAACACCAACAAATTCAACAACAACCTCAACATTGAAAAACACCAACAAATTTAACAACAACCTCAACTTTGAAAAACAACAACAACCTCAACATGGAAAAACACCAACAAATTCAACAACAACCTCAACATTGAAAAACAACAACAACCTCAACATTGAAAAACACCAACAAATTCAACAACAACCTCAACTTTGAAAAACAACAATAACCTCAACATTGAAAAACACCAAGAAATTCAACAACGACCTCAACATTGACAAAAACCAGCAAATTCAACAACAACCTCGACATTCTAAAACACCAACAAATTCAATAACAACCTCGACATTGAAAGACAGCAACAAATTCAACAAAAACCTCAACATTGAAAAACACCAACAAATTAAGCAACAACCTCAACATTGAAAAACAACAACAACCTCAACATTGAAAAACACCAAGAAATTCAACAACAACCTCAACATTGAAAAACACCAACAAATTCAACAACAACCTCAACATTGAAAAACAACAACAACCTCAACATTGAAAAACACCAACAAATTCAACAACAACCTCAACATTGAAAAACAACAACAACCTCAACATTGAAAAACACCAACAAATTCAACAACAGCCTCAACAATGAAAAACACCAACAAATTCAACAACAACCTCAACATTGAAAAACACCAACAAATTTAACAACAACCTCAACTTTGAAAAACAACAACAACCTCAACATGGAAAAACACCAACAAATTCAACAACAACCTCAACATTGAAAAACACCAACAAATTCAACAACAACTTCAACATTGAAAAACAGCAACAAATTCAACAACTACCTCGACATTGAAAAACACCAACAAATTCAACAACAACCTCAACATTGAATAACTACAACAACCTCAACATTGAAAAACACCAACAAATACAACAACAACCTCAACATTGAAAAACAACCACAACCTCAACATTGAAAAACACCAACAAATTCAACAACAACCTCAACATTGAAAAACAACAACAACCTCAACATTGAAAAACAACAACAAATTCAACAACAACCTCAACATTGAAAAACAACAACAACCTCAACATTGAAAAACACCAACAAATTCAACAACAACCTCAACATTGAAAAACACCAACAAATTAAGCAACAACCTCAACATTGAAAAACAACAACAACCTCAACATTGAAAAACACCAAGAAATTCAACAACAACCTCAACATTGAAAAACACCAACAAATTCAACAACAACCTCAACATTGAAAAACACCAACAAATTTAACAACAACCTCAACTTTGAAAAACAACAACAACCTCAACATGGAAAAACACCAACAAATTCAACAACAACCTCAACATTGAAAAACAACAACAACCTCAAATTGGCAAAACACCAACAAATTCAACAACAACCTCAACATTTAAAAACAACAACAACCTCAACATTGAAAAACACCAACAAATTCAACAACAACCTCAACATTGAAAAACACCAACAAATTCAACAACAACTTCAACATTGAAAAACACCAACAAATTCAACAACTACCTCGACATTGAAAAACACCAACAAATTCAACAACAACCTCAACATTGAATAACTACAACAACCTCAACATTGAAAAACACCAACAAATACAACAACAACCTCAACATTGAAAAACAACAACAACCTCAACATTGAAAAACACCAACAAATTCAACAACAACCTCAACATTGAAAAACAACAACAACCTCAACATTGAAAAACAACAACAAATTCAACAACAACTTCAACATTGAAAAACACCAACAAATTAAACAACAACCTCGAAATTGAAAAACACCAACAAATTCAACAACAACCTCAACATTGAAAAACAACAACAACCTCAACATTGAAAAACACCAACAAATTCAACAACAACCTCAACATTGAAAAACAACAACAACCTCAACATTGAAAAACACCAACAAATTCAACAACAACCTCAACATTGAAAAACACCAACAAATTAAGCAACAACCTCAACATTGAAAAACAACAACAACCTCAACATTGAAAAACACCAAGAAATTCAACAACAACCTCAACATTGAAAAAAACCAACAAATTCAACAACAACCTCAACATTGAAAGACAACAACAACCTCAACATTGAAAAACACCAACAAATTCAACAACAACCTCAACAATGAAAAACATCAAAAAAATCAACAACAACCTCAACATTGAAAAACACCAACAAATTTAACAACAACCTCAACTTTGAAAAACAACAACAACCTCAAAATTGAAAAACACCAACAAATTCAACAACAACCTCAACATTGAAAAACAACAACAACCTCAACATTGAAAAACACCAACAAATTCAACAACAACCTCAACAATGAAAAACATCAAAAAAATCAACAACAACCTCAACATTGAAAAACACCAACAAATTTAACAACAACCTCAACTTTGAAAAACAACAACAACCTCAAAATTGAAAAACACCAACAAATTCAACAACAACCTCAACATTTATAAACAACAACAACCTCAACATTGAAAAACACCAACAAATTCAACAACAACCTCAACATTGAAAAACACAAACAAATTCAACAACAACTTCAACATTGAAAAACACCAACAAATTCAACAACAACCTCGACATTGAAAAACACCAACAAATTCAACAACAACCTCAACATTGAAAAACTACAACAACCACAACATTGAAAAACACCAACAAATACAGCAACAACCTCAACATTGAAAAACAACAACAACCTCAACATTGAAAAACACCAACAAATTCAAGAACAACCTCAACATTGAAAAACACCAACAAATTCAGCAACAACCTCAACATTGGAAAACAACAACAACCTCAACATTGAAAAACACCAACAAATTCAACAACAACCTCAACATTGAAAAACAACAACAACCTGAGCATTGAAAAACACGAACAAATTCAACAACAACCTCAACGTTGAAAAAGACCAAGAAATTCAACAACAACCTCAACATTGAAAAACAACACAAACCTCAACATTGAAAAACACCAACAAATTCAACAACAACCTCAACATTGAAAAACACCAACAAATTAAGCAACAACCTCAACATTGAAAAACAACAACAACCTCAACATTGAAAAACACCAACAAATTCAACAACAACCTCAACATTGAAAAACAACAACAACCTCAACATTGAAAAACACCAACAAATTCAACAACAACCTCAACATTGAAAAACAACAACAACCTCAACATTGAAAAACACCAACAAATTCAACAACTTCAACATTGAAAAACACCAACATATTCAACAACAACCTCGAAATTGAAAAACACCAACAAATTCAACAACAACCTCAACATTGAAAAACAACAACAACCTCAACATTGAAAAACACCAACAAGTTCAACAACAACCTCAACATTGAAAAACAACAACAACCTCAACATTGAAAAACAGCAACAAATTCAACAACAGCCTCAACAATGAAAAATACCAACAAATTCAACAATAACCTCAACATTGAAAAACACCAACAAATTTAACAACAAAATCAACTTTGAAAAACAACAACAACCTCAACATGGAAAAACACCAACAAATTCAACAACAACCTCAACATTGAAAAACTACAACAAACTCAACATTGAAAAACACCAACAAATTCAACAACAACCTCAACATTGAAAAACAACAACAACCTCAACATTGTAAAACACCAGCAAATTCAACAACAACCTCAACAATGAAAAACACCAACAAATTCAACAACAACCTCAACATTGAAAAACACCAACAAATTTAACAACAACCTCAACTTTGAAAAACAACAACAACCTCAACATGGAAAAACACCAACAAATTCAACAACAACCTCAACATTGAAAAACAACAACAACCTCAAAATTGAAAAACACCAACAAATTCAACAACAACCTCAACATTTAAAAACAACAACAACCTCAACATTGAAAAACACCAACAAATTCAACAACAACCTCAACATTGAAAAACACCAACAAATTCAACAACAACCTCAACAATGAAAAACAGCAACAAATTCAACAACAACCTCAATTTTGAAAAACACCAACAAATTTAACAACAACCTCAACTTTGAAAAACAACAACAACCTCAACATGGAAAAACACCAACAAATTCAACAAGAACCTCAACTTTGAAAAACAACAACAACCTCAAATTTGCAAAACACCAACAAATTCAACAACCTCAACATTTAAAAACAACAACAACCTCAACATTGAAAAACACCAACAAATTCAACAACAACCTCAACATTGAAAAACACCAACAAATTCAACAACAACTTCAACATTGAAAAACACCAACAAATTCAACAACAACCTCGACATTGAAAAACACCAACAAATTCAACAACAACCTCAACATTGAAAAACTACAACAACCTCAACATTGAAAAACACCAACAAATATAACAACAACCTCAACATTGAAAAACAACAACAACCTCAACATTGAAAAACACCAACAAATTCAACATCAACCTCAACATTGAAAAACAACAACAACCTCAACATTGAAAAACAACAACAACCTCAACATTGAAAAACAACAACAAATTCAACAACAACCTCAACATTGAAAAACAACAACAACCTCAACATTGAAAAACACCATCAAATTCAACAACAACTTCAACATTGAAAAACACCAACAAATTCAACAACAACCTCGAAATTGAAAAACACCAACAAATTCAACAACAACCTCAACATTGAAAAACAACAGCAACCTCAACATTGAAAAACACCAACAAATTCAACAACAACCTCAACAATGAAAAACACCAACAAATTCAACAACAACCTCAACATTGAAAAACACCAACAAATTTAACAACAACCTCAACTTTGAAAAACAACAACAACCTCAACATGGAAAAACACCAACAAATTCAACAACAACCTCAACATTGAAAAACAACAACAACCTCAACATTGAAAAACACCAACAAATTCAACAACAACCTCAACTTTGAAAAACAACAATAACCTCAACATTGAAAAACACCAAGAAATTCAACAACGACCTCAACATTGACAAAAACCAGCAAATTCAACAACAACCTCGACATTCTAAAACACCAACAAATTCAATAACAACCTCGACATTGAAAGACAGCAACAAATTCAACAAAAACCTCAACATTGAAAAACACCTACAAATTCAACAACAAGCTCAACATTGAAAACACCAACAAATTCAACAACAACCTCAACATTGAAAATACCAACAAATTCAACAACAACCTCGACATTCAAAAACACCATCAAATTCAACAACGACCGCAACATTGAAAAACAGCAACAAATTCAACAACAACCTCAACATTGAAAAACAACAACAACCTCAACATTCAAAAACACCAACAAATTCAACAACAACCTCAACATTGAAAAACAACAACAACCTCAACATGGAAAAACACCAACAAATTCAACAACAACCTCAACATTGAAAAACGACAACAACCTCAAAATTGAAAAACACCAACAAATTCAACAACAACCTCAACATTTAAAAACAACAACAACCTCAACATTGAAAAACACCAACAAATTCAACAACAACCTCAACATTGAAAAACACCAACAAATTCAACAACAACTTCAACATTGAAAAACACCAACAAATTCAACAACAACCTCAACATTGAAAAACAACAACAACCTCAACATTGAAAAACACCAACAAATTCAACAACAACCTCAACAATGAAAAACACCAACAAATTCAACAACAACCTCAACATTGAAAAACACCAACAAATTTAACAACAACCTCAACATTGAAAAACACCAACAAATTCAACAACAACCTCAACATTGAAAAACAACAACAACCTGAGCATTGAAAAACACGAACAAATTCAACAACAACCTCAACGTTGAAAAAGACCAACAAATTCAACAACAACCTCAACATTGAAAAACAACACAAACCTCAACATTGAAAAACAGCAACAAATTCAACAACAACCTCAACATTGAAAAACACCAACAAATTAAGCAACAACCTCAACATTGAAAAACAACAACAACCTCAACATTGAAAAACACCAACAAATTCAACAACAACCTCAACATTGAAAAACAACAACAACCTCAACATTGAAAAACACCAACAAATTCAACAACAACCTCAACATTCAAAAACAACAACAACCTCAACATTGAAAAACACCAACAAATTCAACAACTTCAACATTGAAAAACACCAACATATTCAACAACAACCTCGAAATTGAAAAACACCAACAAATTCAACAACAACCTCAACATTGAAAAACAACAACAACCTCGACATTGAAAAACACCAACAAATTCAACAACAACCTCAACATTGAAAAACAACAACAACCTCAACATTGAAAAACACCAACAAATTCAACAACAGCCTCAACAATGAAAAACACCAACAAATTCAACAACAACCTCAACATTGAAAATCACCAACAAATTTAACAACAAACTCAACTTTGAAAAACAACAACAACCTCAACATGGAAAAACACCAACAAATTCAACAACAACCTCAACATTGAAAAACAACAACAACCTCAACATTGAAAAACACCAACAAATTCAACAACAACCTCAACATTGAAAAACAACAACAACCTCAACATTGAAAAACACCAACAAATTCAAACAACAACCTCAACAATGAAAAACACCAACAAATTCAACAACAACCTCAACATTGAAAAACACCAACAAATTTAACAACAACCTCAACTTTGAAAAACAAGAACAACCTCAACATGGAAAAACACCAACAAATTCAACAACAACCTCAACATTGAAAAACAACAACAACCTCAAAATTGAAAAACACCAACAAATTCAACAACAACCTCAACATTTAAAAACAACAACAACCTCAACATTGAAAAACACCGACAAATTCAACAACAACCTCAACATTGAAAAACACCAACAAATTCAACAACAACTTCAACATTGAAAAACACCAACAAATTCAACAACAACCTCAACATTGAAAAACACCAACAAATTCAACAACAACCTCAACATTGAAAAACAACAACAACCTCAACATTGAAAAACACCAACAAATTCAACAACAACTTCAACATTGAAAAACACCAACAAATTCAACAACAACCTCGAAATTGAAAAACACCAACAAATTCAACAACAACCTCAACATTGAAAAACAACAATAACCTCAACATTGAAAAACACCAACAAATTCAACAACAACCTCAACATTGAAAACAACAACAACCTCAACATTGAAAAACACCAACAAATTCAACAACAACCTCAACAATGAAAAACACCAACAAATTCAACAACAACCTCAATATTGAAAAACACCAACAAATTTAACAACAACCTCAACTTTGAAAAACAACAACAACCTCAACATGGAAAAACACCAACAAATTCAACAAGAACCTCAACTTTGAAAAACAACAACAACCTCAAATTTGCAAAACACCAACAAATTCAACAACAACCTCAACATTTAAAAACAACAACAACCTCAACATTGAAAAACACCAACAAATTCAACAACAACCTCAACATTGAAAAACACCAACAAATTCAACAACAACTTCAACATTGAAAAACACCAACAAATTCAACAACAACCTCGACATTGAAAAACACCAACAAATTCAACAACAACCTCAACATTGAAAAACTACAACAACCTCAACATTGAAAAACACCAACAAATATAACAACAACCTCAACATTGAAAAACAACAACAACCTCAACATTGAAAAACACCAACAAATTCAACATCAACCTCAACATTGAAAAACAACAACAACCTCAACATTGAAAAACAACAACAACCTCAGCATTGCAAAACAACAACAAATTCAACAACAACCTCAACATTGAAAAACAACAACAACCTCAACATTGAAAAACACCATCAAATTCAACAACAACTTCAACATTGAAAAACACCAACAAATTCAACAACAACCTCGAAATTGAAAAACACCAACAAATTCAACAACAACCTCAACATTGAAAAACAACAGCAACCTCAACTTTGAAAAACACCAACAAATTCAACAACAACCTCAACAATGAAAAACACCAACAAATTCAACAACAACCTCAACATTGAAAAACACCAACAAATTTAACAACAACCTCAACTTTGAAAAACAACAACAACCTCAACATGGAAAAACACCAACAAATTCAACAACAACCTCAACATTGAAAAACAACAACAACCTCAATATTGAAAAACACCAACAAATTCAACAACAACCTCAACTTTGAAAAACAACAATAACCTCAACATTGAAAAACACCAAGAAATTCGACAACGACCTCAACATTGACAAAAACCAGCAAATTCAACAACAACCTCGACATTCTAAAACACCAACAAATTCAATAACAACCTCGACATTGAAAGACAGCAACAAATTCAACAAAAACCTCAACATTGAAAAACACCTACAAATTCAACAACAAGCTCAACATTGAAAACACCAACAAATTCAACAACAACCTCAACATTGAAAATACCAACAAATTCAACAACAACCTCGACATTCAAAAACACCATCAAATTCAACAACGACCGCAACATTGAAAAACAGCAACAAATTCAACAACAACCTCAACATTGAAAAACAACAACAACCTCAACATTGAAAAACACCAACAAATTCAACAACAACCTCAACATTGAAAAACAACAACAACCTCAACATTGAAAAACACCAACAAATTCAACAACCTCAACAATGAAAAACACCAACAAATTCAACAACAACCTCAACATTGAAAAACACCAACAAATTTAACAACAAACTCAACTTTGAAAAACAACAACAACCTCAACATGGAAAAACACCAACAAATTCAACAACAACCTCAACATTGAAAAACAAAAACAACCTCAACATTGAAAAACACCAACAAATTCAACAACAACCTCAACATTGAAAATCAACAACAACCTCAACATTGAAAAACACCAACAAATTCAACAACAACCTCAACAATGAAAAACACCAACAAATTCAACAACAACCTCAACATTGAAAAACACCAACAAATTTAACAACAACCTCAACTTTGAAAAACAACAACAACCTCAACATGGAAAAACACCAACAAATTCAACAACAACCTCAACATTGAAAAACGACAACAACCTCAAAATTGAAAAACACCAACAAATTCAACAACAACCTCAACATTTAAAAACAACAACAACCTCAACATTGAAAGACACCAACAAATTCAACAACAACCTCAACATTGAAAAACACCAACAAATTCAACAACAACTTCAACATTGAAAAACACCAACAAATTCAACAACAACCTCAACATTGAAAAACACCAACAAATTCAACAACAACCTCAACATTGAAAAACACAACAACCTCAACATTGAAAAACACCAACAAATTCAACAACAACCTCAACATGGAAAAACAACAACAACTTCAACATTGAAAAACACCAACAAATTCAACAACAACCTCGAAATTGAAAAACACCAACAAATTCAACAACAACCTCAACATTGAAAAACAACAATATCCTCAACATTGAAAAACACCAACAAATTCAACAACAACCTCAACATTGAAAACAACAACAACCTCAACATTGAAAAACACCAACAAATTCAACAACAACCTCAACAATGAAAAACACCAACAAATTCAACAACAACCTCAACATTGAAAAACAACAACAACCTCAAATTTGCAAAACACCAACAAATTCAACAACAACCTCAACATTTAAAAAGAACAACAACCTCAACATTGAAAAACACCAACAAATTCAACAACAACCTCAACATTGAAAAACACCAACAAATTCAACAACAACTTCAACATTGAAAAACACCAACAAATTCAACAACTACCTCAAAATTGAAAAACACCAACAAATTCAACAACAACCTCAACATTGGATAACTACAACAACCTCAACATTGAAAAACACCAACAAATACAACAACAACCTCAACATTGAAAAACAACAACAACCTCAAATTTGCAAAACACCAACAAATTCAACAACAACCTCAACATTTAAAAAGAACAACAACCTCAACATTGAAAAACACCAACAAATTCAACAACAACCTCAACATTGAAAAACACCAACAAATTCAACAACAACTTCAACATTGAAAAACACCAACAAATTCAACAACTACCTCAAAATTGAAAAACACCAACAAATTCAACAACAACCTCAACATTGAATAACTACAACAACCTCAACATTGAAAAACACCAACAAATACAACAACAACCTCAACATTGAAAAACAACAACATCAACATTGAAAAACACCAACAAATTCAACAACAACCTCAGCATTGAAAAACAACAACAACCTCAACATTGAAGAACAACAACAAATTCAACAACAACTTCAACATTGAAAAACACCAACAAATTAAACAACAACCTCGAAATTGAAAAACACCAACAAATTCAACAACAACCTCAACATTGAAAAACAACAACAACCTCAACATTGAAAAACACCAACAAATTCAACAACAACCTCAACATTGAAAAACAACAACAACCTCAACATTGAAAAACACCAACAAATTCAACAACCACCTCAACAATGAAAAACACCAACAAATTCAACAACAACCTCAACATTGAAAAACACCAGCAAATTTAACAACAAACTCAACTTTGAAAAACAACAACAACCTCAACATGGAAAAACACCAACAAATTCAACAACAACCTCAACATTGAAAAACAACAACAACCTCAACATTGAAAAACACCAACAAATTCAACAACAACCTCAACATTGAAAAACAACAACAACCTCAACATTGAAAAACACCAACAAATTCAACAACAACCTCAACAATGAAAAACACCAACAAATTCAACAACAACCTCAACATTGAAAAACAACAACAAATTTAACAACAACCTCAACTTTGAAAAACAATAACAACCTCAACATGGAAAAACACCAACAAATTCAACAACAACCTCAACATTGAAAAACAACAACAACCTCAAAATTGAAAAACACCAACAAATTCAACAACAACCTCAACATTGAAAAACACCAACAAATTCAACAACAACTTCAACATTGAAAAACACCAACAAATTCAACAACTACCTCGACATTGAAAAACACCAACAAATTCAACAACAACCTCAACATTGAATAACTACAACAACCTCAACATTGAAAAACACCAACAAATACAACAACAACCTCAACATTGAAAAACAACAACATCAACATTGAAAAACACCAACAAATTCAACAACAACCTCAGCATTGAAAAACAACAACAACCTCAACATTGAAAAACAACAACAAATTCAACAACAACTTCAACATTGAAAAACACCAACAAATTAAACAACAACCTCGAAATTGAAAAACACCAACAAATTCAACAACAACCTCATCATTGAAAAACAACAACAACCTCAACATTGAAAAACACCAACAAATTCAACAACAACCTCAACATTGAAAAACAACAACAACCTCAACTTTGAAACACACCAACAAATTCAACAACAACCTCAACAATGAAAAACACCAACAAATTCAACAACAACCTCAACATTGAAAAACACCAACAAATTTAACAACAAACTCAACTTTGAAAAACAACAACAACCTCAACATGGAAAAACACCAACAAATTCAACAACAACCTCAACATTGAAAAACAAAAACAACCTCAACATTGAAAAACACCAACAAATTCAACAACAACCTCAACATTGAAAAACAACAACAACCTCAACATTGAAAAACACCAACAAATTCAACAACAACCTCAACAATGAAAAACACCAACAAATTCAACAACAACCTCAACATTGAAAAACACCAACAAATTTAACAACAACCTCAACTTTGAAAAACAACAACAACCTCAACATGGAAAAACACCAACAAATTCATCAACAACCTCAACATTGAAAAACAACAACAACCTCAAAATTGAAAAACACCAACAAATTCAACCACAACCTCAACATTTAAAAACAACAACAACCTCAACATTGAAAAACACCAACAAATTCAACAACAACCTCAACATTGAAAAACACCAACAAGTTCAACAACAACTTCAACATTGAAAAACACCAACGAATTCAACAACATCCTCAACATTGAAAAACACCAACAAATTCAACAACAACCTCAACATTGAAAAACAACAACAACCTCAACATTGAAAAACACCAACAAATTCAACAACAACTTCAACATTGAAAAACACCAACAAATTCAACAACAACCTCGAAATTGAAAAACACCAACAAATTCAACAACAACCTCAACATTGAAAAACAACAATAACCTCAACATTGAAAAACACCAACAAATTCAACAACAACCTCAACATTGAAAACAACAACAACCTCAACATTGAAAAACACCAACAAATTCAACAACAACATCAACAATGAAGAACACCAACAAATTCAACAACAACCTCAACATTGAAAAACACCAACAAATTTAACAACAACCTCAACTTTGAAAAACAACAACAACCTCAACATGGAAAAACACGAACAAATTCAACAACAACCTCAACATTGAAAAACAACAACAACCTCAAATTTGCAAAACACCAACAAATTCAACAACAACCTCAACATTTAAAAACAACAACAACCTCAACATTGAAAAACACCAACAAATTCAACAACAACCTCAACATTGAAAAACACCAACAAATTCAACAACAACTTCAACATTGAAAAACACCAACAACTTCAACAACAACCTCGACATTGAAAAACACCAACAAATTATACAACAACCTCAACATTGAAAAACTACAACAACCTCAACATTGAAAAATACCAACAAATATAACAACAACCTCAACATTGAAAAACAACAACAACCTCAACATTGAAAAACACCAACAAATTCAACAACAACCTCAACAATGAAAAACACCAACAAATTCAACAACAACCTCAACATTGAAAAACACCAACAAATTTAACAACAACCTCAACATTGAAAAACAACAACAACCTCAACATTGAAAAACACCAACAAATTCAACAACAACCTCAACATTGAAAAACAACAACAACCTCAACATTGAAAAACAACAACAACCTCAACATTGAAAAACACCAACAAATTCAACAACAACCTCAACATTGAAAAACAACAACAACCTCAACATTGAAAAACACCAACAAATTCAACAACAACTTCAACATTGAAAAACACCAACAAATTCAACAACAACCTCGAAATTGAAAAACACCAACAAATTCAACAACAACCTCAACATTGAAAAACAACAACAACCTCAACATTGAGAAACACCAACAAATTCAACATCAACCTCAACATTGAAAAACAACAGCAACCTCAACATTGAAAAACACCAACAAATTCAACAACAACCTCAACAATGAAAAACACCAACAAATTCAACAACAACCTCAACATTGAAAAACACCAACAAATTTAACAACAACCTCAACTTTGAAAAACAACAACAACCTCAACATGGAAAAACACCAACAAATTCAACAACAACCTCAACATTGAAAAACAACAGCAACCTCAACATTGAAAAACACCAACAAATTCAACAACAACCTCAACTTTGAAAAACAACAATAACCTCAACATTGAAAAACACCAACAAATTCAACAACAACCTCAACATTGAAAACAACAACAACCTCAACATTGAAAAACACCAACAAATTCAACAACAACCTCAACAATGAAAAACACCAACAAATTCAACAACAACCTCAACATTGATAAACAACAACAACCTCAAATTTGCAAAACACCAACAAATTCAACAACAACCTCAACATTTAAAAACAACAACAACCTCAACATTGAAAAACACAAACAAATTCAACAACAACCTCAACATTGAAAAACACCAACAAATTCAACAACAACTTCAACATTGAAAAACACCAACAAATTCAACAACTACCTCGACATTGAAAAACACCAACAAATTCAACAACAACCTCAACATTGAATAACTACAACAACCTCAACATTGAAAAACACCAACAAATACAACAACAACCTCAACATTGAAAAACAACAACATCAACATTGAAAAACACCACCAAATTCAACAACAACCTCAGCATTGAAAAACAACAACAACCTCAACATTGAAAAACAGCAGCAAATTCAACAACTTCAACATTGAAAAACACCAACAAATTAAACAACAACCTCGAAATTGAAAAACACCAACAAATTCAACAACAACCTCAACATTGAAAAACAACAACAACCTCAACATTGAAAAACACCAACAAATTCAAAAACAACCTCAACAATGAAAAACACCAACAAATTCAACAACAACCTCAACATTGAAAAACACCAACAAATTTAACAACAAACTCAACTTTGAAAAACAACAACAACCTCAACATGGAAAAACACCAACAAATTCAACAACAACCTCAACATTGAAAAACAACAACAACCTCAACATTGAAAAACACCAACAAATTCAACAACAACCTCAACATTGAAAAACAACAACAACCTCAACATTGAAAGACACCAGCAAATTCAACAACAACCTCAACAATGAAAAACACCAACAAATTCAACAACAACCTCAACATTGAAAAACACCAACAAATTTAACAACAACCTCAACTTTGAAAAACAACAACAACCTCAACATGGAAAAACACCAACCAATTCAACAACAACCTCAACATTGAAAAACAACAACAACCTCAAAATTGAAAAACACCAACAAATTCAACAACAACCTCAACATTTAAAAACAACAAAAACCTCAACATTGAAAAACACCAACAAATTCAACAACAACCTCAACATTGAAAAACACCAACAAATTCAACAACAACTTCAACATTGAAAAACACGAACAAATTCAACAACAACCTCAACATTGAAAAACACCAACAAATTCAACAACAACCTCAACATTGAAAAACAACAACAACCTCTACATTGAAAAACACCAACAAATTCAACAACAACTCCAACATTGAAAAACACCAACAAATTCAACAACAACCTCGAAATTGAAAAACACCAACAAATTCAACAACAACCTCAACATTGAAAAACAACAATAACCTCAACATTGAAAAACACCAACAAATTCAACAACAACCTCAACATTGAAAACAACAACAACCTCAACATGGAAAAACACCAACAAATTCAACAACAACCTCAACAATGAAAAACACCAACAAATTCAACAACAACCTCAACATTGAAAAACACCAACAAGTTTAACAACAACCTCAACTTTGAAAAACAACAACAACCTCAACAATGAAAAACACGAACAAATTCAACAACAACCTCAACATTGAAAAACAACAACAACCTCAAATTTGCAAAACACCAACAAATTCAACAACAACCTCAACACTTAAAAAGAACAACAACCTCAACATTGAAAAACACCAACAAATTCAACAACAACCTCAACATTGAAAAACACCAACAAATTCAACAACAACTTCAACATTGAAAAACACCAACAAATTCAACAACTACCTCAAAATTGAAAAACACCAACAAATTCAACAACAACCTCAACATTGAATAACTACAACAACATCAACATTGAAAAACACCAACAAATACAACAACAACCTCAACATTGAAAAACAACAACAACCTCAAATTTGCAAAACACCAACAAATTCAACAACAACATCAACATTTAAAAAGAACAACAACCTCAACATTGAAAAACACCAACAAATTCAACAACAACCTCAACATTGAAAAACACCAACAAATTCAACAACAACTTCAACATTGAAAAACACCAACAAATGCAACAACTACCTCAAAATTGAAAAACACCAACAAATTCAACAACAACCTCAACATTGAATAACTACAACAACCTCAACATTGAAAAACACCAACAAATACAACAACAACCTCAACATTGAAAAACAACAACATCAACATTGAAAAACACCAACAAATTCAACAACAACCTCAGCATTGAAAAACAACAACAACCTCAACATTGAAAAACAACAACAAATTCAACAACAACTTCAACATTGAAAAACACCAACAAATTAAACAACAACCTCGAAATTGAAAAACACCAACAAATTCAACAACAACCTCAACATTGAAAAACAACAACAACCTCAACATTGAAAAACACCAACAAATTCAACAACAACCTCAACATTGAAAAACAACAACAACCTCAACATTGAAAAACACCAACAAATTCAACAACAACCTCAACAATGAAAAACACCAACAAATTCAACAACAACCTCAACATTGAAAAACACCAACAAATTTAACAACAAACTAAACTTTGAAAAACAACAACAACCTCAACATGGAAAAACAACAACAAATTCAACAACAACCTCAACATTGAAAAACAACAACAACCTCAACATTGAAAAACACCAACAAATTCAACAACAACCTCAACATTGAAAAACAACAACAACCTCAACATTGAAAAACACCAACAAATTCAACAACAACCTCAACAATGAAAAACACCAACAAATTCAACAACAACCTCAACATTGAAAAACAACAACAAATTTAACAACAACCTCAACTTTGAAAAACAATAACAACCTCAACATGGAAAAACACCAACAAATTCAACAACAACCTCAACATTGAAAAACAACAACAACCTCAAAATTGAAAAACACCAACAAATTCAACAACAACCTCAACATTGAAAAACACCAACAAATTCAACAACAACTTCAACATTGAAAAACACCAACAAATTCAACAACTACCTCGACATTGAAAAACACCAACAAATTCAACAACAACCTCAACATTGAATAACTACAACAACCTCAACATTGAAAAACACCAACAAACACAACAAACAACCTCAACATTGAAAAACAACAACATCAACATTGAAAAACACCAACAAATTCAACAACAACCTCAGCATTGAAAAACAACAACAACCTCAACATTGAAAAACAACAGCAAATTCAACAACAACTTCAACATTGAAAAACACCAACAAATTAAACAACAACCTCGAAATTGAAAAACACCAACAAATTCAACAACAAACTCAACATTGAAAAACAACAACAACCTCAACATTGAAAAACACCAACAAATTCAACAACAACCTCAACATTGAAAAACAACAACAACCTCAACTTTGAAACACACCAACAAATTCAACAACAACCTCAACAATGAAAAACATCAACAAATTCAACAACAACCTCAACATTGAAAACACCAACAAATTTAACAACAAACTCAACTTTGAAAAACAACAACAACCTCAACATGGAAAAACACCAACAAATTCAACAACAACCTCAACATTGAAAAACAAAAACAACCTCAACATTGAAAAACACCAACAAATTCAACAACAACCTCAACATTGATAAACAACAACAACCTCAACATTGAAAAACACCGACAAATTCAACAACAACCTCAACAATGAAAAACACCAACAAATTCAACAACAACCTCAACATTGAAAAACACCAACAAATTTAACAACAACCTCAACTTTGAAAAACAACAACAACCTCAACATGGAAAAACACCAACAAATTCATCAACAACCTCAACATTGAAAAACAACAACAACCACAAAATTGAAAAACACCAACAAATTCAACAACAACCTCAACATTTAAAAACAACAACAACCTCAACATTGAAAAACACCAACAAATTCAACAACAACCTCAACATTGAAAAACACCAACAAATTCAACAACAACTTCAACATTGAAAAACACCAACAAATTCAACAACTACCTCGACATTGAAAAACACCAACAAATTCAACAACAACCTCAACATTGAATAACTACAACAACCTCAACATTGAAAAACACCAACAAATACAACAACAACCTCAACATTGAAAAACAACAACATCAACATTGAAAAACACCACCAAATTCAACAACAACCTCAGCATTGAAAAACAACAACAACCTCAACATTGAAAAACAACAGCAAATTCAACAACTTCAACATTGAAAAACACCAACAAATTAAACAACAACCTCGAAATTGAAAAACACCAACAAATTCAACAACAACCTCAACATTGAAAAACAACAACAACCTCAACATTGAAAAACACCAACAAATTCAAAAACAACCTCAACAATGAAAAACACCAACAAATTCAACAACAACCTCAACATTGAAAAACACCAACAAATTTAACAACAAACTCAACTTTGAAAAACAACAACAACCTCAACATGGAAAAACACCAACAAATTCAACAACAACCTCAACATTGAAAAACAACAACAACCTCAACATTGAAAAACACCAACAAATTCAACAACAACCTCAACATTGAAAAACAACAACAACCTCAACATTGAAAGACACCAGCAAATTCAACAACAACCTCAACAATGAAAAACACCAACAAATTCAACAACAACCTCAACATTGAAAAACACCAACAAATTTAACAACAACCTCAACTTTGAAAAACAACAACAACCTCAACATGGAAAAACACCAACCAATTCAACAACAACCTCAACATTGAAAAACAACAACAACCTCAAAATTGAAAAACACCAACAAATTCAACAACAACCTCAACATTTAAAAACAACAAAAACCTCAACATTGAAAAACACCAACAAATTCAACAACAACCTCAACATTGAAAAACACCAACAAATTCAACAACAACTTCAACATTGAAAAACACGAACAAATTCAACAACAACCTCAACATTGAAAAACACCAACAAATTCAACAACAACCTCAACATTGAAAAACAACAACAACCTCTACATTGAAAAACACCAACAAATTCAACAACAACTCCAACATTGAAAAACACCAACAAATTCAACAACAACCTCGAAATTGAAAAACACCAACAAATTCAACAACAACCTCAACATTGAAAAACAACAATAACCTCAACATTGAAAAACACCAACAAATTCAACAACAACCTCAACATTGAAAACAACAACAACCTCAACATGGAAAAACACCAACAAATTCAACAACAACCTCAACAATGAAAAACACCAACAAATTCAACAACAACCTCAACATTGAAAAACACCAACAAGTTTAACAACAACCTCAACTTTGAAAAACAACAACAACCTCAACAATGAAAAACACGAACAAATTCAACAACAACCTCAACATTGAAAAACAACAACAACCTCAAATTTGCAAAACACCAACAAATTCAACAACAACCTCAACACTTAAAAAGAACAACAACCTCAACATTGAAAAACACCAACAAATTCAACAACAACCTCAACATTGAAAAACACCAACAAATTCAACAACAACTTCAACATTGAAAAACACCAACAAATTCAACAACTACCTCAAAATTGAAAAACACCAACAAATTCAACAACAACCTCAACATTGAATAACTACAACAACATCAACATTGAAAAACACCAACAAATACAACAACAACCTCAACATTGAAAAACAACAACAACCTCAAATTTGCAAAACACCAACAAATTCAACAACAACATCAACATTTAAAAAGAACAACAACCTCAACATTGAAAAACACCAACAAATTCAACAACAACCTCAACATTGAAAAACACCAACAAATTCAACAACAACTTCAACATTGAAAAACACCAACAAATTCAACAACTACCTCAAAATTGAAAAACACCAACAAATTCAACAACAACCTCAACATTGAATAACTACAACAACCTCAACATTGAAAAACACCAACAAATACAACAACAACCTCAACATTGAAAAACAACAACATCAACATTGAAAAACACCAACAAATTCAACAACAACCTCAGCATTGAAAAACAACAACAACCTCAACATTGAAAAACAACAACAAATTCAACAACAACTTCAACATTGAAAAACACCAACAAATTAAACAACAACCTCGAAATTGAAAAACACCAACAAATTCAACAACAACCTCAACATTGAAAAACAACAACAACCTCAACATTGAAAAACACCAACAAATTCAACAACAACCTCAACATTGAAAAACAACAACAACCTCAACATTGAAAAACACCAACAAATTCAACAACAACCTCAACAATGAAAAACACCAACAAATTCAACAACAACCTCAACATTGAAAAACACCAACAAATTTAACAACAAACTAAACTTTGAAAAACAACAACAACCTCAACATGGAAAAACAACAACAAATTCAACAACAACCTCAACATTGAAAAACAACAACAACCTCAACATTGAAAAACACCAACAAATTCAACAACAACCTCAACATTGAAAAACAACAACAACCTCAACATTGAAAAACACCAACAAATTCAACAACAACCTCAACAATGAAAAACACCAACAAATTCAACAACAACCTCAACATTGAAAAACAACAACAAATTTAACAACAACCTCAACTTTGAAAAACAATAACAACCTCAACATGGAAAAACACCAACAAATTCAACAACAACCTCAACATTGAAAAACAACAACAACCTCAAAATTGAAAAACACCAACAAATTCAACAACAACCTCAACATTGAAAAACACCAACAAATTCAACAACAACTTCAACATTGAAAAACACCAACAAATTCAACAACTACCTCGACATTGAAAAACACCAACAAATTCAACAACAACCTCAACATTGAATAACTACAACAACCTCAACATTGAAAAACACCAACAAATACAACAAACAACCTCAACATTGAAAAACAACAACATCAACATTGAAAAACACCAACAAATTCAACAACAACCTCAGCATTGAAAAACAACAACAACCTCAACATTGAAAAACAACAGCAAATTCAACAACAACTTCAACATTGAAAAACACCAACAAATTAAACAACAACCTCGAAATTGAAAAACACCAACAAATTCAACAACAAACTCAACATTGAAAAACAACAACAACCTCAACATTGAAAAACACCAACAAATTCAACAACAACCTCAACATTGAAAAACAACAACAACCTCAACTTTGAAACACACCAACAAATTCAACAACAACCTCAACAATGAAAAACATCAACAAATTCAACAACAACCTCAACATTGAAAACACCAACAAATTTAACAACAAACTCAACTTTGAAAAACAACAACAACCTCAACATGGAAAAACACCAACAAATTCAACAACAACCTCAACATTGAAAAACAAAAACAACCTCAACATTGAAAAACACCAACAAATTCAACAACAACCTCAACATTGATAAACAACAACAACCTCAACATTGAAAAACACTGACAAATTCAACAACAACCTCAACAATGAAAAACACCAACAAATTCAACAACAACCTCAACATTGAAAAACACCAACAAATTTAACAACAACCTCAACTTTGAAAAACAACAACAACCTCAACATGGAAAAACACCAACAAATTCATCAACAACCTCAACATTGAAAAACAACAACAACCACAAAATTGAAAAACACCAACAAATTCAACAACAACCTCAACATTTAAAAACAACAACAACCTCAACATTGAAAAACACCAACAAATTCAACAACAACCTCAACATTGAAAAACACCAACAAATTCAACAACAACTTCAACATTGAAAAACACCAACGAATTCAACAACATCCTCAACATTGAAAAACACCAACAAATTCAACAACAACCTCAACATTGAAAAACAACAACAACCTCAACATTGAAAAACACCAACAAATTCAACAACAACTTCAACATTGAAAAACACCAACAAATTCAACAACAACCTCGAAATTGAAAAACACCAACAAATTGAACAACAACCTTAACATTGAAAAACAACAATAACCTCAACATTGAAAAACACCAACAAATTCAACAACAACCTCAACATTGAAAACAACAACAACCTCAACATTGAAAAACACCAACAAATTCAACAACAACCTCAACAATGAAAAACACCAACAAATTCAACAACAACCTCAACATGGAAAAACACCAACAAATTTAACAACAACCTCAACTATGAAAAACAACAACAACCTCAACATGGAAAAACACCAACAAATTCAACAACAACCTCAACATTGAAAAACAACAACAACCTCAAATTTGCAAAACACCAACAAATTCAACAACAACCTCAACATTTAAAAACAACAACAACCTCAACATTGAAAAACACCAACAAATTCAACAACAACCTCAACATTGAAAAACACCAACAAATTTAACAACAACTTCAACATTGAAAAACACCAACAACTTCAACAACAACCTCGACATTGAAAAACACCAACAAATTATACAACAACCTCAACATTGAAAAACTACAACAACCTCAACATTGAAAAACACCAACAAATATAACAACAACCTCAACATTGAAAAACAACAACAACCTCAACATTGAAAAACACCAACAAATTCAACAACAACCTCAACATTGAAAAACAACAACAACCTCAACATTGAAAAACAACAACAACCTCAACATTGAAAAACACCAACAAATTCAACAACAACCTCAACATTGAAAAACAACAACAACCTCAACATTGAAAAACACCAACAAATTCAACAACAACTTCAACATTGAAAAACACCAACAAATTCAACAACAACCTCGAAATTGAAAAACACCAACAAATTCAACAACAACCTCAACATTGAAAAACAACAACAACCTCAACATTGAGAAACACCAACAAATTCAACATCAACCTCAACATTGAAAAACAACAGCAACCTCAACATTGAAAAACACCAACAAATTCAACAACAACCTCAACAATGAAAAACACCAACAAATTCAACAACAACCTCAACATTGAAAAACACCAACAAATTTAACAACAACCTCAACTTTGAAAAACAACAACAACCTCAACATGGAAAAACACCAACAAATTCAACAACAACCTCAACATTGAAAAACAACAACAACCTCAACATTGAAAAACACCAACAAATTCAACAACAACCTCAACTTTGAAAAACAACAATAACCTCAACATTGAAAAACACCAACAAATTCAACAACAACCTCAACATTGAAAACAACAACAACCTCAACATTGAAAAACAGCAACAAATTCAACAACAACCTCAACATTGAAGACACCAACAAATTTAACAACAAACTCAACTTTGAAAAACAACAACAACCTCAACATGGAAAAACACCAACAAATTCAACAACAACCTCAACATTGAAAAACAAAAACAACCTCAACATTGAAAAACACCAACAAATTCAACAACAACCTCAACATTGATAAACAACAACAACCTCAACATTGAAAAACACCGACAAATTCAACAACAACCTCAACAATGAAAAACACCAACAAATTCAACAACAACCTCAACATTGAAAAACACCAACAAATTTAACAACAACCTCAACTTTGAAAAACAACAACAACCTCAACATGGAAAAACACCAACAAATTCATCAACAACCTCAACATTGAAAAACAACAACAACCTCAAAATTGAAAAACACCAACAAATTCAACAACAACCTCAACATTTAAAAACAACAACAACCTCAACATTGAAAAACACCAACAAATTCAACAACAACCTCAACATTGAAAAACACCAACAAATTCAACAGCAACTTCAACATTGAAAAACACCAACGAATTCAACAACATCCTCAACATTGAAAAACACCAACAAATTCAACAACAACCTCAACATTGAAAAACAACAACAACCTCAACATTGAAAAGCACCAACAAATTCAACAACAACTTCAACATTGAAAAACACCAACAAATTCAACAACAACCTCGAAATTGAAAAACACCAACAAATTGAACAACAACCTTAACATTGAAAAACAACAATAACCTCAACATTGAAAAACACCAACAAATTCAACAACAACCTCAACATTGAAAACAACAACAACCTCTACATTGAAAAACACCAACAAATTCAACAACAACCTCAACAATGAAAAACACCAACAAATTCAACAACAACCTCAACATGGAAAAACACCAACAAATTTAACAACAACCTCAACTTTGAAAAACAACAACAACCTCAACATGGAAAAACACCAACAAATTCAACAACAACCTCAACATTGAAAAACAACAACAACCTCAAATTTGCAAAACACCAACAAATTCAACAACAACCTCAACATTTAAAAACAACAACAACCTCAACATTGAAAAACACCAACAAATTCAACAACAACCTCAACATTGAAAAACACCAACAAATTTAACAACAACTTCAACATTGAAAAACACCAACAACTTCAACAACAACCTCGACATTGAAAAACACCAACAAATTATACAACAACCTCAACATTGAAAAACTACAACAACCTCAACATTGAAAAACACCAACAAATATAACAACAACCTCAACATTGAAAAACAACAACAACCTCAACATTGAAAAACACCAACAAATTCAACAACAACCTCAACATTGAAAAACAACAACAACCTCAACATTGAAAAACAACAACAACCTCAACATTGAAAAACACCAACAAATTCAACAACAACCTCAACATTGAAAAACAACAACAACCTCAACATTGAAAAACACCAACAAATTCAACAACAACTTCAACATTGAAAAACAACAACAAATTCAACAACAACCTCGAAATTGAAAAACACCAACAAATTCAACAACAACCTCAACATTGAAAAACAACAACAACCTCAACATTGAGAAACACCAACAAATTCAACATCAACCTCAACATTGAAAAACAACAGCAACCTCAACATTGAAAAACACCAACAAATTCAACAACAACCTCAACAATGAAAAACACCAACAAATTCAACAACAACCTCAACATTGAAAAACACCAACAAATTTAACAACAACCTCAACTTTGAAAAACAACAACAACCTCAACATGGAAAAACACCAACAAATTCAACAACAACCTCAACTTTGAAAAACAACAATAACCTCAACATTGAAAAACACCAACAAATTCAACAACAACCTCAACATTGAAAACAACAACAACCTCAACATTGAAAAACAGCAACAAATTCAACAACAACCTCAACTTCGAAAAACAACAACAACCTCAACATGGAAAAACAACAACAAATTCAACAACAACCTCAACATTGAAAAACAACAACAACCTCAACATTGAAAAACACGAACAAATTCAACAACAACCTCAACATTGAAAAACAACAACAAATTCAACAACAACCTCAACATTGAAAATACCAACAAATTCAACAACAACCTCGACATTCAAAAACACCATCAAATTCAACAACGACCGCAACATTGAAAAACAGCAACAAATTCAACAACAACCTCAACATTGAAAAACAACAACAACCTCAACATTGAAAAACACCAACAAATTCAACAACAACCTCAACATTGAAAAACAACAACAACCTCAACATTGAAAAACACCAACAAATTCAACAACAACCTCAACAATGAAAAACACCAACAGATTCAACAACAACCTCAACATTGAAAAACACCAACAAATTTAAATACAAACTCAACTTTGAAAAACAACAACAACCTCAACATGGAAAAACACCAACAAATTCAACAACAACCTCAACATTGAAAAACAACAACAACCTCAACATTGAAAAACACCAACAAATTCAACAACAACCTCAACATTGAAAAACAACAACAACCTCAACTTTGAAAAACACCAACAAATTCAACAACAACCTCAACAATGAAAAACACCAACAAATTCAACAACAACCTCAACATTGAAAAACACCAACAAATTTAACAACAACCTCAACTTTGAAAAACAACAACAACCTCAACATGGAAAAGCACCAACAAATTCAACAACAACCTCAACATTGAAAAACAACAACAACCTCAAAATTGAAAAACACCAACAAATTCAACAACAACCTGAACATTTAAAAACAACAACAACCTCAACATTGAAAAACACCAACAAATTCAACAACAACCTCAACATTGAAAAACACCAACAAATTCATCAACAACTTCAACATTGAAAAACACCAACAAATTCAACAACAACCTCAACATTGAAAAACACCAACAAATTCAACAACAACCTCAACATTGAAAAACAACAACAACCTCAACATTGAAAAACACAAACAAATTCAACAACAACCTCAACATTGAAAAACAACAACAACTTCAACATTGAAAAACACCAACAAATTCAACAACAACTTCGAAATTGAAAAACACCAACAAATTCAACAACAACCTCAACATTGAAAAACAACAATAACATCAACATTGAAAAACACCAACAAATTCAACAACAACCTCAACATTGAAAACAACAACAACCTCAACATTGAAAAACACCTACAAATTCAACAACAACCTCAACAATGAAAAACACCAACAAATTCAACAACAACCTCAACATTGAAAAACAACAACAACCTCAAATTTGCAAAACACCAACAAATTCAACAACAACCTCAACATTTAAAAAGAACAACAACCTCAACATTGAAAAACACCAACAAATTCAACAACAACCTCAACATTGAAAAACACCAACAAATTCAACAACTTCAACATTGAAAAACACCAACAAATTCAACAACTACCTCGACATTGAAAAACACCAACAAATTCAACAACAACCTCAACATTGAATAACTACAACAACCTCAACATTGAAAAACACCAACAAATACAACAACAACCTCAACATTGAAAAACAACAACATCAACATTGAAAAACACCAACAAATTCAACAACAACTTCAACATTGAAAAACACCAACAAATTAAACAACAACCTCTAAATTGAAAAACACCAACAAATTCAACAACAACCTCAACATTGAAAAACAACAACAACCTCAACATTTAAAAACACCAACAAATTCAACAACAACCTCAACATTGAAAAACAACATCAACATCAACATTGAAAAACACCAACAATTTCAACAACAACCTCAACAATGAAAAACAACAGCAAATTCAACAACAACTTCAACATTGAAAAACACCAACAACTTCAACAACAACCTCGACATTGAAAAACACCAACAAATTCAACAAGAACCTCAACATTGAAAAACTACAACAACCTCCAAATTGAAAAACACCAACAAATTCAACAACAACCTCAACATCGAAAAACAACAACAACCTCAACATTGAAAAACAACAACAACCTCAACATTGAAAAACACCAACAAATTCAACAACAACCTCAACATTGAAAAACACCAACAAATTCAACAACAACTTCAACATTGAAAAACACCAACAAATTCAACAACAACCTCGAAATTGAAAAACACCAACAAATTCAACAACTTCAACATTGAAAAACAACAACAACCTCAACATTGAAAAACACCAACAAATTCAACAACAACCTCAACATTGAAAAACAACAACAACCTCAACATTGAAAAACACCAACAAATTCAACAACAACCTCAACATTGAAAAACAACAACAACCTCAACATTGAAAAACACCAACAAATTCAACAACAACCTCAACATTGAAAAACAACAACAACCTCAACATTGAAAAACACCAACAAATTCAACAACAACCTCAACAATGAAAAACACCAACAAATTCAACAACAACCTCAACATTGAAAAACACCAACAAATTTAACAACAACCTCAACTTTGAAAAACAACAACAACCTCAACATGGAAAAACACCAACAAATTCAACAACAACCTCAACATTGAAAAACAACAACAACCTCAAAATTGAAAAACACCAACAAATTCAACAACAACCTCAACATTGAAAAACACCAACAAATTCAACAACAACTTCAACATTGAAAAACACCAACAAATTCAACAACTACTTCGACATTGAAAAACACCAACAAATTCAACAACAACCTCAACATTGAAAAAAACCAACAAATTCAACAACAACCACAACATTGAAAAAAACCAACAAATTCAACAACAACCTCAACATTGAACAACACCAACAAATTCAACAACAACCTCAATATTGAAAAACAACAACAACATCAACATTGAAAACACCAACAAATTCAACAACAACAACCTCAACATTGAAAAACACCAACAAATTCAACAACAACCTCAATATTGGAAAACAACAACCTCAACATTGAAAAACAACAACAACCTCAACATTGAAAACACCAACAAATTCAAAAACAACCTCAATATTGAAAAAAAAACAACAACCTCAACATTGAAAAACTGCAACAATTTGAACAACCACCTCAACATTGAAAAAAACCAACAAATTCAACAACAACCTCAACATTGAAAAACACCAACAAATTCAACAATAACCTCAACATTGAAAAACACCAACAAATTCAAAAACAACCTCAACTTTGAAAAACACCAACAAATTCAACAAAAACCTCAAAATTGAAAAACAACAACAAACTCAACATTGAAAAACACCAACAAATTCAACAACAACCTCAACATTGAAAAAAACCAACAAATTCAAGAACAATCTCATCATTGAAGAACACAACAAATTCAACAACAACCTCAACATTTAAAAAATCCAACAATTTCAACAACAAACGCAAAATTGAAAACACCAACAAATTCAACAACAACGTCGAATTTGAAAAACACCAACAATTTCAACAACAACCTCAACATTGAAAAACAGAAACAAATTCAACAACAAGCTCAATATTGAAAAACAACAACAACCTCAACATTAAAAAACACCAACAAATTCAACAACAACTTCAACATTGAAAAACACCAACAAATTCAACAACAACCTCAACATTGAAAAACAACAACAACCTCAACATTGAAAAACACCAACAGATTCAACAACAACCTGAACATTGAAAAACACCAACAAATTCAACAACAATCTCAATATTGAAAAACAACAACAACCTCAACATTGAAAAAACACCAACAAATTCAACAAATAACTCAACATTGATAAACGCCAACAAATTCAACAACAACCTCAACATTGAAAACACCAACAAATTCAACAACAAGCTCAATATTGAAAAACAACAACAACCTCAACATTGAAAACCACCAACAAATTCAACAACAACCTCAGCATTGAAAAATACCAACAAATTCAACAACAACCTCAACATTGATAAACAACTACAACCTCAACATTGAAAAACACCAACAAATTCAACAACAACCTCAACATTGAAAAACAACAACAACCTCAACATTGAAAAACACCAACAAATTCAACAACAACCTCAACATTGAAAACACCCAAAAATTCAACAACAACCTCAACATTGAAAAACACCAACAAATTCAACAACAACCTCAACATTGAAAAACACCAACAAATTCAACAACAACCACAACATAAAAAAACGACAACAAACTCAACATTGAAAAACACCAACAAATTCAACAACAACCTCAATACCGAAAAACAACAACAACCTCAATATTGAAAAACACCAAGAAATTCAACAATGACCTCAACATTGACAAAAACCAGCAAATTCAACAACAACCTCAACATTGAACAACACCAACATATTCAACAAAAACCTCAACACTGAAAAACACCAACAAATTCAACAACAACCTCAACATTGAAAACACCAACAAATTCAACAACAACCTCAACATTGAAAATACCAACAAATTCGACAACAACCTCGACAATGAAAAACACCAACAAATTCTACAACAACCTCGACATTCAAAAACACCAACAAATTCAATAACAACCTCGACATTGAAACAAAGCAACAAATTCAACAAAAACCTCAACATTGAAAAACACCTACAAATTCAACAACAACCTCAACATTGAAAACACCAACAAATTCAACAACAACCTCAACATTGAAAATACCAACAAATTCAACAACAACCTCGACATTCAAAAACACCATCAAATTCAACAACGACCGCAACATTGAAAAACAGCAACAAATTCAACAACAACCTCAACATTGAAAAACAACAACAACCTCAACATTGAAAAACACCAACAAATTCAACAACAACCTCAACATTGAAAAACAACAACAACCTCAACATTGAAAAACACCAACAAATTCAACAACAACCTCAACAATGAAAAACACCAACAAATTCAACAACAACCTCAACATTGAAAAACACCAACAAATTTAAATACAAACTCAACTTTGAAAAACAACAACAACCTCAACATGGAAAAACACCAACAAATTCAACAACAACCTCAACATTGAAAAACAACAACAACCTCAACATTTAAAAACACCAACAAATTCAACAACAACCTCAACATTGAAAAACAACAACAACATCAACATTGAAAAACACCAACAATTTCAACAACAACCTCAACAATGAAAAACAACAGCAAATTCAACAACAACTTCAACATTGAAAAACACCAACAACTTCAACAACAACCTCGACATTGAAAAACACCAACAAATTCAACAAGAACCTCAACATTGAAAAACTACAACAACCTCCAAATTGAAAAACACCAACAAATTCAACAACAACCTCAACATCGAAAAACAACAACAACCTCAACATTGAAAAACAACAACAACCTCAACATTGAAAAACACCAACAAATTCAACAACAACCTCAACATTGAAAAACACCAACAAATTCAACAACAACTTCAACATTGAAAAACACCAACAAATTCAACAACAACCTCGAAATTGAAAAACACCAACAAATTCAACAACTTCAACATTGAAAAACAACAACAACCTCAACATTGAAAAACACCAACAAATTCAACAACAACCTCAACATTGAAAAACAACAACAACCTCAACATTGAAAAACACCAACAAATTCAACAACAACCTCAACATTGAAAAACAACAACAACCTCAACATTGAAAAACACCAACAAATTCAACAACAACCTCAACATTGAAAAACAACAACAACCTCAACATTGAAAAACACCAACAAATTCAACAACAACCTCAACAATGAAAAACACCAACAAATTCAACAACAACCTCAACATTGAAAAACACCAACAAATTTAACAACAACCTCAACTTTGAAAAACAACAACAACCTCAACATGGAAAAACACCAACAAATTCAACAACAACCTCAACATTGAAAAACAACAACAACCTCAAAATTGAAAAACACCAACAAATTCAACAACAACCTCAACATTGAAAAACACCAACAAATTCAACAACAACTTCAACATTGAAAAACACCAACAAATTCAACAACTACTTCGACATTGAAAAACACCAACAAATTCAACAACAACCTCAACATTGAAAAAAACCAACAAATTCAACAACAACCACAACATTGAAAAAAACCAACAAATTCAACAACAACCTCAACATTGAACAACACCAACAAATTCAACAACAACCTCAATATTGAAAAACAACAACAACATCAACATTGAAAACACCAACAAATTCAACAACAACAACCTCAACATTGAAAAACACCAACAAATTCAACAACAACCTCAATATTGGAAAACAACAACCTCAACATTGAAAAACAACAACAACCTCAACATTGAAAACACCAACAAATTCAAAAACAACCTCAATATTGAAAAAAAAACAACAACCTCAACATTGAAAAACTGCAACAATTTGAACAACCACCTCAACATTGAAAAAAACCAACAAATTCAACAACAACCTCAACATTGAAAAACACCAACAAATTCAACAATAACCTCAACATTGAAAAACACCAACAAATTCAAAAACAACCTCAACTTTGAAAAACACCAACAAATTCAACAAAAACCTCAAAATTGAAAAACAACAACAAACTCAACATTGAAAAACACCAACAAATTCAACAACAACCTCAACATTGAAAAAAACCAACAAATTCAACAACAACCTCAACATTGAAAAACTTCAACAACCTCAACATTGAAAAACACCAACAAATTCAACAACAACCTCAACAATGAAAAACACCAACAAATTCAACAACAACCTCAACATTGAAAAACACCAACAAATTTAACAACAACCTCAACTTTGAAAAACAACAACAACCTCAACATGGAAAAACACCAACAAATTCAACAACAACCTCAACATTGAAAAACAACAACAACCTCAAAATTGAAAAACAGAAACAAATTCAACAACAACCTGAACATTTAAAAACAACAACAACCTCAACATTGAAAAACACCAACAAATTCAACAACAACCTCAACATTGAAAAACACCAACAAATTCATCAACAACTTCAACATTGAAAAACACCAACAAATTCAACAACAACCTCAACATTGAAAAACACCAACAAATTCAACAACAACTTCAACATTGAAATACAACAACAACCTCAACATTGAAAAACACCAACAAATTCAACAACAACCTCAACATTGAAAAACAACAACAACCTCAACATTGAAAAACACCAACAAATTCAACAACAACCTCAACAATGAAAAACACCAACAAATTCAACAACAACCTCAACATTGAAAAACACCAACAAATTTAACAACAACCTCAACTTTGAAAAACAACAACAACCTCAACATGGAAAAACACCAACAAATTCAACAACAACCTCAACATTGAAAAACAACAACAACCTCAAAATTGAAAAACACCAACAAATTCAACAACAACCTCAACATTGAAAAACACCAACAAATTCAACAACAACTTCAACATTGAAAAACACCAACAAATTCAACAACTACTTCGACATTGAAAAACACCAACAAATTCAACAACAACCTCAACATTGAAAAAAACCAACAAATTCAACAACAACCACAACATTGAAAAAAACCAACAAATTCAACAACAACCTCAACATTGAACAACACCAACAAATTCAACAACAACCTCAATATTGAAAAACAACAACAACATCAACATTGAAAACACCAACAAATTCAACAACAACAACCTCAACATTGAAAAACACCAACAAATTCAACAACAACCTCAATATTGGAAAACAACAACCTCAACATTGAAAAACAACAACAACCTCAACATTGAAAACACCAACAAATTCAAAAACAACCTCAATATTGAAAAAAAAACAACAACCTCAACATTGAAAAACTGCAACAATTTGAACAACCACCTCAACATTGAAAAAAACCAACAAATTCAACAACAACCTCAACATTGAAAAACACCAACAAATTCAACAATAACCTCAACATTGAAAAACACCAACAAATTCAAAAACAACCTCAACTTTGAAAAACACCAACAAATTCAACAAAAACCTCAAAATTGAAAAACAACAACAAACTCAACATTGAAAAACACCAACAAATTCAACAACAACCTCAACATTGAAAAAAACCAACAAATTCAAGAACAATCTCATCATTGAAGAACACAACAAATTCAACAACAACCTCAACATTTAAAAAATCCAACAATTTCAACAACAAACGCAAAATTGAAAACACCAACAAATTCAACAACAACGTCGAATTTGAAAAACACCAACAATTTCAACAACAACCTCAACATTGAAAAACAGAAACAAATTCAACAACAAGCTCAATATTGAAAAACAACAACAACCTCAACATTAAAAAACACCAACAAATTCAACAACAACTTCAACATTGAAAAACACCAACAAATTCAACAACAACCTCAACATTGAAAAACAACAACAACCTCAACATTGAAAAACACCAACAGATTCAACAACAACCTGAACATTGAAAAACACCAACAAATTCAACAACAATCTCAATATTGAAAAACAACAACAACCTCAACATTGAAAAAACACCAACAAATTCAACAAATAACTCAACATTGATAAACGCCAACAAATTCAACAACAACCTCAACATTGAAAACACCAACAAATTCAACAACAAGCTCAATATTGAAAAACAACAACAACCTCAACATTGAAAACCACCAACAAATTCAACAACAACCTCAGCATTGAAAAATACCAACAAATTCAACAACAACCTCAACATTGATAAACAACTACAACCTCAACATTGAAAAACACCAACAAATTCAACAACAACCTCAACATTGAAAAACAACAACAACCTCAACATTGAAAAACACCAACAAATTCAACAACAACCTCAACATTGAAAACACCCAAAAATTCAACAACAACCTCAACATTGAAAAACACCAACAAATTCAACAACAACCTCAACATTGAAAAACACCAACAAATTCAACACAACCACAACATAAAAAAACGACAACAAACTCAACATTGAAAAACACCAACAAATTCAACAACAACCTCAATACCGAAAAACAACAACAACCTCAATATTGAAAAACACCAAGAAATTCAACAATGACCTCAACATTGACAAAAACCAGCAAATTCAACAACAACCTCAACATTGAACAACACCAACATATTCAACAAAAACCTCAACACTGAAAAACACCAACAATTCAACAACAACCTCAACATTGAAAACACCAACAAATTCAACAACAACCTCAACATTGAAAATACCAACAAATTCTACAACAACCTCGACAATGAAAAACACCAACAAATTCTACAACAACCTCGACATTCAAAAACACCAACAAATTCAATAACAACCTCGACATTGAAACAAAGCAACAAATTCAACAAAAACCTCAACATTGAAAAACACCTACAAATTCAACAACAACCTCAACATTGAAAACACCAACAAATTCAACAACAACCTCAACATTGAAAATACCAACAATTCAACAACAACCTCGACATTCAAAAACACCATCAAATTCAACAACGACCGCAACATTGAAAAACAGCAACAAATTCAACAACAACCTCAACATTGAAAAACAACAACAACCTCAACATTGAAAAAACACCAACAAATTCAACAACAACCTCAACATTGAAAAACAACAACAACCTCAACATTGAAAAACACCAACAAATTCAACAACAACCTCAACAATGAAAAACACCAACAAATTCAACAACAACCTCAACATTGAAAAACACCAACAAATTTAAATACAAACTCAACTTGAAAAACAACAACAACCTCAACATGGAAAAACACCAACAAATTCAACAACAACCTCAACATTGAAAAACAACAACAACCTCAACATTTAAAAACACCAACAAATTCAACAACAACCTCAACATTGAAAAACAACAACAACATCAACATTGAAAAACACCAACAATTTCAACAACAACCTCAACAATGAAAAACAACAGCAAATTCAACAACAACTTCAACATTGAAAAACACCAACAACTTCAACAACAACCTCGACATTGAAAAACACCAACAAATTCAACAAGAACCTCAACATTGAAAAACTACAACAACCTCCAAATTGAAAAACACCAACAAATTCAACAACAACCTCAACATCGAAAAACAACAACAACCTCAACATTGAAAAACAACAACAACCTCAACATTGAAAAACACCAACAAATTCAACAACAACCTCAACATTGAAAAACACCAACAAATTCAACAACAACTTCAACATTGAAAAACACCAACAAATTCAACAACAACCTCGAAATTGAAAAACACCAACAAATTCAACAACTTCAACATTGAAAAACAACAACAACCTCAACATTGAAAAACACCAACAAATTCAACAACAACCTCAACATTGAAAAACAACAACAACCTCAACATTGAAAAACACCAACAAATTCAACAACAACCTCAACATTGAAAAACAACAACAACCTCAACATTGAAAAACACCAACAAATTCAACAACAACCTCAACATTGAAAAACAACAACAACCTCAACATTGAAAAACACCAACAAATTCAACAACAACCTCAACAATGAAAAACACCAACAAATTCAACAACAACCTCAACATTGAAAAACACCAACAAATTTAACAACAACCTCAACTTTGAAAAACAACAACAACCTCAACATGGAAAAACACCAACAAATTCAACAACAACCTCAACATTGAAAAACAACAACAACCTCAAAATTGAAAAACACCAACAAATTCAACAACAACCTCAACATTGAAAAACACCAACAAATTCAACAACAACTTCAACATTGAAAAACACCAACAAATTCAACAACTACTTCGACATTGAAAAACACCAACAAATTCAACAACAACCTCAACATTGAAAAAAACCAACAAATTCAACAACAACCACAACATTGAAAAAAACCAACAAATTCAACAACAACCTCAACATTGAACAACACCAACAAATTCAACAACAACCTCAATATTGAAAAACAACAACAACATCAACATTGAAAACACCAACAAATTCAACAACAACAACCTCAACATTGAAAAACACCAACAAATTCAACAACAACCTCAATATTGGAAAACAACAACCTCAACATTGAAAAACAACAACAACCTCAACATTGAAAACACCAACAAATTCAAAAACAACCTCAATATTGAAAAAAAAACAACAACCTCAACATTGAAAAACTGCAACAATTTGAACAACCACCTCAACATTGAAAAAAACCAACAAATTCAACAACAACCTCAACATTGAAAAACACCAACAAATTCAACAATAACCTCAACATTGAAAAACACCAACAAATTCAAAAACAACCTCAACTTTGAAAAACACCAACAAATTCAACAAAAACCTCAAAATTGAAAAACAACAACAAACTCAACATTGAAAAACACCAACAAATTCAACAACAACCTCAACATTGAAAAAAACCAACAAATTCAACAACAACCTCAACATTGAAAAACTTCAACAACCTCAACATTGAAAAACACCAACAAATTCAACAACAACCTCAACAATGAAAAACACCAACAAATTCAACAACAACCTCAACATTGAAAAACACCAACAAATTTAACAACAACCTCAACTTTGAAAAACAACAACAACCTCAACATGGAAAAACACCAACAAATTCAACAACAACCTCAACATTGAAAAACAACAACAACCTCAAAATTGAAAAACAGAAACAAATTCAACAACAACCTGAACATTTAAAAACAACAACAACCTCAACATTGAAAAACACCAACAAATTCAACAACAACCTCAACATTGAAAAACACCAACAAATTCATCAACAACTTCAACATTGAAAAACACCAACAAATTCAACAACAACCTCAACATTGAAAAACACCAACAAATTCAACAACAACTTCAACATTGAAATACAACAACAACCTCAACATTGAAAAACACCAACAAATTCAACAACAACCTCAACATTGAAAAACAACAACAACTTCAACATTGAAAAACACCAACAAATTCAACAACAACTTCGAAATTGAAAAACACCAACAAATTCAACAACAACCTCAACATTGAAAAACAACAATAACCTCAACATTGCAAAACACCAACAAATTCAACAACAACCTCAACATTGAAAACAACAACAACCTCAACATTGAAAAACACCAACAAATTCAACAACAACCTCAACAATGAAAAACACCAACAAATTCAACAACAACCTCAACATTGAAAAACAACAACAACCTCAAATTTGCAAAACACCAACAAATTCAACAACAACCTCAACATTTAAAAAGAACAACAACCTCAACATTGAAAAACACCAACAAATTCAACAACAACCTCAACATTGAAAACACCAAAAAATTCAACAACAACCTCAACATTGAAAAACACCAACAAATTCAACAACAACCTCAACATTGAAAAACACCAACAAATTCAACAACAACCACAACATTAAAAAACGACAACAAACTCAACATTGAAAAACACCAACAAATTCAACAACAACCTCAACATTTAAAACACCAACAAATTCAACAACAACCTCAATATCGAAAAACAACAATAACCTCAACATTGAAAAACACCAAGAAATTCAACAACGACCTCAGCATTGACAAAAACCAGCAAATTCAACAACAACCTCAACATTGAACAACACCAACAAATTGAACAAGAACCTCAACACTGAAAAACACCAACAAATTCAACAACAACCTCAACATTGAATACACCAACAAATTCAACAACAACCTCAACATTGAAAATACCAACAAATTCTACAACAACCTCGACAATGAAAAACACCAACAAATTCTACAACAACCTCGACATTCAAAAACACCAACAAATTCAATAAAAACCTCGACATTGAAACACAGCAACAAATTCAACAAAAACCTCAACATTGAAAACACCGACAAATTCAACAACAACCCCAACATTGAAAATACCAACAAATTCAACAACAACCTCGACATTGAAAAACACCAACAAATTCAACAACAACCTCGACATTCAAAACCACCAACAAATTCAACAACAACCTCGACATTGAAACACAGCAACAAATTCAACAACCTCAACATTGAAAAACACCAATAACTTCAACAACAACCACAGCATTGAAAAAAAACAAAACTTCAACATTGAAAAAAAGCAACAATTTCAACAACAACGTCAACATTGAAAACACCAACAAATTCAACAACCTCACTATTGAAAAACAACAACAACCTCAACATTGAAAAACATCAACAAATTCAACAACAACCTCAACATTGAAAAACAACAACAACCTCAACATTGAATAACACCAAAAAATTCAACAACAACCTCAACTTTGAAAAACACAAACAATTTCAACAACAACCTCAACATTGCAAAACACCAACAAATTCAACAACAACCTCATCTTTGAAAAACACCAAGAAATTCAACAACAACCTCAACATTGAAAACACCAACAAACTAAACAACAACTTCAACATGGAAAAACACCAACAAATTCAACAACAACCTCAACAATGAAAAACACCAACAAATTCAACAACAACCTCAACATTGAAAAACACCAACAAATTTAAATACAAACTCAACTTTGAAAAACAACAGCAACCTCAACATGGAAAAACACCAACAAATTCAACAACAACCTCAACATTGAAAAACAACAACAACCTCAACATTGAAAAACACCAACAAATTCAACAACAACCTCAACATTGAAAAACAACAACAACCTCAACATTGAAAAACACCAACAAATTCAACAACAACCTCAACAATGAAAAACACCAACAAATTCAACAACAACCTCAACATTGAAAAACACCAACAAATTTAACAACAACCTCAACTTTGAAAAACATCAACAACCTCAACATGGAAAAACACCAACAAATTCAACAACAACCTCAACATTGAAAAACAACAACAACCTCAAAATTGAAAAACAGAAACAAATTCAACAACAACCTGAACATTTAAAAACAACAACAACCTCAACATTGAAAAACACCAACAAATTCAACAACAACCTCAACATTGAAAAACACCAACAAATTCATCAACAACTTCAACATTGGAAAAGACCAAGAAATTCAACAACAACCTCAACATTGAAAAACACCAACAAATTCAACAACAACCTCAACATTGAAATACAACAACAACCTCAACATTGAAAAACACCAACAAATTCAACAACAACCTCAACATTGAAAAACAACAACAACTTCAACATTGAAAAACACCAACAAATTCAACAACAACTTCGAAATTGAAAAACACCAACAAATTCAACAACAACCTCAACATTGAAAAACAACAATAACCTCAACATTGAAAAACACCAAGAAATTCAACAACAACCTCAACATTGAAAACAACAACAACCTCAACATTGAAAAACACCAACAAATTCAACAACAACCTCAACAATGAAAAACACCAACAAATTCAACAACAACCTCAACATTGAAAAACAACAACAACCTCAACATTGCAAAACACCAACAAATTCAACAACAACCTCAACATTGAAAACAACAACAACCTCAACATTGAAAAACACCAACAAATTCAACAACAACCTCAACAATGAAAAACACCAACAAATTCAACAACAACCTCAACATTGAAAAACAACAACAACCTCAAATTTGCAAAACACCAACAAATTCAACAACAACCTCAACATTTAAAAAGAACAACAACCTCAACATTGAAAAACACCAACAAATTCAACAACAACCTCAACATTGAAAACACCAAAAAATTCAACAACAACCTCAACATTGAAAAACACCAACAAATTCAACAACAACCTCAACATTGAAAAACACCAACAAATTCAACAACAACCACAACATTAAAAAACGACAACAAACTCAACATTGAAAAACACCAACAAATTCAACAACAACCTCAACATTTAAAACACCAACAAATTCAACAACAACCTCAATATCGAAAAACAACAATAACCTCAACATTGAAAAACACCAAGAAATTCAACAACGACCTCAACATTGACAAAAACCAGCAAATTCAACAACAACCTCAACATTGAACAACACCAACAAATTGAACAAAAACCTCAACACTGAAAAACACCAACAAATTCAACAACAACCTCAACATTGAATACACCAACAAATTCAACAACAACCTCAACATTGAAAATACCAACAAATTCTACAACAACCTCGACAATGAAAAACACCAACAAATTCTACAACAACCTCGACATTCAAAAACACCAACAAATTCAATAAAAACCTCGACATTGAAACACAGCAACAAATTCAACAAAAACCTCAACATTGAAAACACCGACAAATTCAACAACAACCCCAACATTGAAAATACCAACAAATTCAACAACAACCTCGACATTGAAAAACACCAACAAATTCAACAACAACCTCGACATTCAAAACCACCAACAAATTCAACAACAACCTCGACATTGAAACACAGCAACAAATTCAACAACCTCAACATTGAAAAACACCAATAACTTCAACAACAACCACAACATTGAAAAAAAACAAAACTTCAACATTGAAAAAAAGCAACAATTTCAACAACAACGTCAACATTGAAAACACCAACAAATTCAACAACCTCACTATTGAAAAACAACAACAACCTCAACATTGAAAAACATCAACAAATTCAACAACAACCTCAACATTGAAAAACAACAACAACCTCAACATTGAATAACACCAAAAAATTCAACAACAACCTCAACTTTGAAAAACACAAACAATTTCAACAACAACCTCAACATTGCAAAACACCAACAAATTCAACAACAACCTCATCTTTGAAAAACACCAAGAAATTCAACAACAACCTCAACATTGAAAACACCAACAAACTAAACAACAACTTCAACATGGAAAAACACCAACAAATTCAACAACAACCTCAACAATGAAAAACACCAACAAATTCAACAACAACCTCAACATTGAAAAACACCAACAAATTTAAATACAAACTCAACTTTGAAAAACAACAGCAACCTCAACATGGAAAAACACCAACAAATTCAACAACAACCTCAACATTGAAAAACAACAACAACCTCAACATTGAAAAACACCAACAAATTCAACAACAACCTCAACATTGAAAAACAACAACAACCTCAACATTGAAAAACACCAACAAATTCAACAACAACCTCAACAATGAAAAACACCAACAAATTCAACAACAACCTCAACATTGAAAAACACCAACAAATTTAACAACAACCTCAACTTTGAAAAACATCAACAACCTCAACATGGAAAAACACCAACAAATTCAACAACAACCTCAACATTGAAAAACAACAACAACCTCAAAATTGAAAAACAGAAACAAATTCAACAACAACCTGAACATTTAAAAACAACAACAACCTCAACATTGAAAAACACCAACAAATTCAACAACAACCTCAACATTGAAAAACACCAACAAATTCATCAACAACTTCAACATTGGAAAAGACCAAGAAATTCAACAACAACCTCAACATTGAAAAACACCAACAAATTCAACAACAACCTCAACATTGAAATACAACAACAACCTCAACATTGAAAAACACCAACAAATTCAACAACAACCTCAACATTGAAAAACAACAACAACTTCAACATTGAAAAACACCAACAAATTCAACAACAACTTCGAAATTGAAAAACACCAACAAATTCAACAACAACCTCAACATTGAAAAACAACAATAACCTCAACATTGAAAAACACCAACAAATTCAACAACAACCTCAACATTGAAAACAACAACAACCTCAACATTGAAAAACACCAACAAATTCAACAACAACCTCAACAATGAAAAACACCAACAAATTCAACAACAACCTCAACATTGAAAAACAACAACAACCTCAAATTTGCAAAACACCAACAAATTCAACAACAACCTCAACATTTAAAAAGAACAACAACCTCAACATTGAAAAACACCAACAAATTCAACAACAACCTCAACATTGAAAACACCAAAAAATTCAACAACAACCTCAACATTGAAAAACACCAACAAATTCAACAACAACCTCAACATTGAAAAACACCAACAAATTCAACAACAACCACAACATTAAAAAACGACAACAAACTCAACATTGAAAAACACCAACAAATTCAACAACAACCTCAACATTTAAAACACCAACAAATTCAACAACAACCTCAATATCGAAAAACAACAATAACCTCAACATTGAAAAACACCAAGAAATTCAACAACGACCTCAACATTGACAAAAACCAGCAAATTCAACAACAACCTCAACATTGAACAACACCAACAAATTGAACAAAAACCTCAACACTGAAAAACACCAACAAATTCAACAACAACCTCAACATTGAAAACACCAACAAATTCAACAACAACCTCAACATTGAAAATACCAACAAATTCTACAACAAGCTCGACAATGAAAAACACCAACAAATTCTACAACAACCTCGACATTCAAAAACACCAACAAATTCAATAAAAACCTCGACATTGAATCACAGCAACAAATTCAACAAAAACCTCAACATTGAAAAACACCTACAAATTCAACAACAACCTCAACATTGAAAACACCGACAAATTCAACAACAACCCCAACATTGAAAATACCAACAAATTCAACAACAACCTCGACATTGAAAAACACCAACAAATTCAACAACAACCTCGACATTCAAAACCACCAACAAATTCAACAACAACCTCGACATTGAAACACAGCAACAAATTCAACAACCTCAACATTGAAAAACACCAATAACTTCAACAACAACCACAACATTGAAAAAAAACAAAACTTCAACATTGAAAAAAAGCAACAATTTCAACAACAACGTCAACATTGAAAACACCAACAAATTCAACAACCTCACTATTGAAAAACAACAACAACCTCAACATTGAAAAACATCAACAAATTCAACAACAACCTCAACATTCAAAAACAACAACAACCTCAACATTGAATAACACCAAAAAATTCAACAACAACCTCAACTTTGAAAAACACCAACAATTTCAACAACAACCTCAACATTGCAAAACACCAACAAATTCAACAACAACCTCATCTTTGAAAAACACCAACAAATTCAACAACAACCTCAACATTGAAAACACCAACAAACTAAACAACAACTTCAACATTGAAAAACACCAACAAATTCAACAACAACCTCGACAATGAAAAACACCAACAAATTCAACAACAACCTCGATATTGAAAACACCAACAAATACAACAACAACCTCGACATTGAAAAACACCAACAAATTCAACAACTACCTCAACATTGAAAAAAACCAAAAACCTCAACATTGAAAATCAAAAACAACTTTAACATTGAAAAATCCCTACAAATTCAACAACAACCTCGAATTTGAAAAACACCAACAAATTCAACAACAACCTCAACACTGAAAAACACCAACAAATTCAACACCAACCTCAACGTTGAAAAGACTAACGAATTCAACAACAACCTCAGCATTGAAGAACAAAAACAACCTCAACATTGGAAAACTCCAACAAATTCAACAACAACCTCAAAATTGAAAAACAACAACAACCTCAACATTGAAAAACACCAACAAATTCAACAACAACCTCAACATTGAAAATCAACAACAACCTCAACATTGAAAACAACAACAAATTCAACAACAACCTCAATATTGAAAAACAACAACAACTTTAACATTGAAAAACACCAACAAATTCAACAACAACCTCAACATTGAAAAACACCAACAAATTCAACAACAACCTCAACTTTGAAGAACAACAACAACCTCAACATTGAAAAACACCAACAAATTCAACAACAACCTCAACATTTAAGAACAACAACAACCTCAACATTGAAAAACACCAACAAATTCAACAACAACCACAACATTGAAAAACACCAACAAATTCAACAACAACCTCAACATTGAAAAACACCAACAAATTCAACAACAACCTCAACATTGAAAAACACCAACAAATTCAACAACAACCTCAACATTGAAAAAAACCAACAAATTCAACAACAACCACAACATTGAAAAAAACCAACAAATTCAACAACAACCTCAACATTGAACAACACCAACAAATTCAACAACAACCTCAATATTGAAAAACAACAACAACATCAACATTGAAAACACCAACAATTTCAACAACAACAACCTCAACATTGAAAAACACCAACAAATTCAACAACAACCTCAATATTGGAAAACAACAACCTCAACATTGAAAATCAACAACAACCTCAACATTGAAAACACCAACAAATTCAAAAACAACCTCAATATGGAAAAAAAAACAACAACCTCAACATTGAAAAACTGCAACAAATTGAACAACAACCTCAACATTGAAAAAAACCAACAAATTCAACAACAACCTCAACATTGAAAAACACCAACAAATTCAACAATAACCTCAACATTGAAAAACACCAACAAATTCAAAAACAACCTCAACTTTGAAAAACACCAACAAATTCAACAAAAACCTCAAAATTGAAAAACAACAACAACCTCAACATTGAAAAACACCAACAAATTCAACAACAACCTCAACATTGAAAAAAACCAACAAATTCAAGAACAATCTCATCATTGAAGAACACAACAAATTCAACAACAACCTCAACATTGAAAAACAACAAGAACCTCAACATTGAAAAACAACAACAAATTCAACAACAACCTCAACATTGAAAAACTCCAACAAATTCAACAACAACCTCAACATTGAAAAACAACAACAACCTCAACATTGAAAAACACCAACAGATTCAACAACAACCTCAACATTGAAAAACACCAACAAATTCAACAACAATCTCAATATTGAAAAACAACAACAACCTCAACATTGAAAAAACACCAACAAATTCAACAACAAACTCAATATTGATAAACGCCAACAAATTCAACAACAACCTCAACATTGAAAACACCAACAAATTCAACAACAAGCTCAATATTGAAAAACAACAACAACCTCAACATTGAAAACCACCAACAAATTCAACAACAACCTCAGCTTTGAAAAATACCAACAAATTCAACAACAACCTCAACATTGATAAACAACTACAACCTCAACATTGAAAAACACCAACAAATTCAACAAAAACCTCAACATTGAAAAACAACAACAACCTCAACATTGAAAAACACCAACAAATTCAACAACAACCTCAACATTGAAAACACCAAAAAATTCAACAACAACCTCAACATTGAAAAAAACCAACAAATTCAACAACAACCTCAACATTGAAAAACACCAACAAATTCAACAACAACCATAACATAAAAAAACGACAACAAACTCAACATTGAAAAACACCAACAAATTCAACAACAACCTCAACTTTGAAAACACCAACAAATTCAACAACAACCTCAATATCGAAAAACAACAACAACCTCAATATTGAAAAACACCAACAAATTCAACAACAACCTCAACATTGAAAACACCAACAAATTCTACAACAACCTCGACAATGAAAAACACCAACAAATTCTACAACAACCTCGACATTCAAAAACACCAACAAATTCAATAACAACCTCGACATTGAAACACAGCAACAAATTCAACAAAAACCTCAACATTGAAAAACACGTACAAATTCAACAACAACCTCAACATTGAAAACACCAACAAATTCAACAACAACCTCAACATTGAAAATACCAACAAATTCAACAACAACCTCGACATTCAAAAACACCATCAAATTCAACAACGACCGCAACATTGAAAAACAGCAACAAATTCAACAACAACCTCAACATTGAAAAACAACAACAACCTCAACATTGAAAAACACCAACAAATTCAACAACAACCTCAACATTGAAAAACAACAACAACCTCAACATTGAAAAACACCAACAAATTCAACAACAACCTCAACAATGAAAAACACCAACAAATTCAACAACAACCTCAACATTGAAAAACACCAACAAATTTAAATACAAACTCAACTTTGAAAAACAACAACAACCTCAACATGGAAAAACACCAACAAATTCAAAAACAACCTCAACATTGAAAAACAACAACAACCTCAACATTGAAAAACACCAACAAATTCAACAACAACCTCAACATTGAAAAACAACAACAACCTCAACATTGAAAAACACCAACAAATTCAACAACAACCTCAACAATGAAAAACACCAACAAATTCAACAACAACCTCAACATTGAAAAACAACAACAAATTTAACAACAACCTCAACTTTGAAAAACAACAACAACCTCAACATGGAAAAACACCAACAAATTCAACAACAACCTCAACATTGAAAAACAACAACAACCTCAAAATTGAAAAACACCAACAAATTCAACAACAACCTGAACATTTAAAAACAACAACAACCTCAACATTGAAAAACACCAACAAATTCAACAACAACCTCAACATTTAAAAACACCAACAAATTCATCAACAACTTCAACATTGAAAAACACCAACAAATTCAACAACAACCTCAACATTGAAAAACACCATCAAATTCAACAACAACCTCAACATTGAAAAACAACAACAACCTCAACATTGAAAAACACAAGCAAATTCAACAACAACCTCAACATTGAAAAACAACAACAACTTCAACATTGAAAAACACCAACAAATTCAACAACAACTTCGAAATTGAAAAACACCAACAAATTCAACAACAACCTCAACATTGAAAAACAACAATAACCTCAACATTGAAAAACACCAACAAATTCAACAACAACCTCAACATTGAAAACAACAACAACCTCAACATTGAAAAACACCAACAAATTCAACAACAACCTCAACAATGAAAAACACCAACAAATTCAACAACAACCTCAACATTGAAAAACAACAACAACCTCAAATTTGCAAAACACCAACAAATTCAACAACAACCTCAACATTTAAAAAGAACAACAACCTCAACATTGAAAAACACCAACAAATTCAACAACAACCTCAACATTGAAAAACACCAACAAATTCAACAACTTCAACATTGAAAAACACCAACAAATTCAACAACTACCTCGACATTGAAAAACACCAACAAATTCAACAACAACCTCAACATTGAATAACTACAACAACCTCAACATTGAAAAACACCAACAAATACAACAACAACCTCAAAATTGAAAAACAACAACATCAACATTGAAAAACACCAACAAATTCAACAACAACCTCAGCATTGAAAAACAACAACAACCTCAACATTGAAAAACAACAACAAATTCAACAACAACTTCAACATTGAAAAACACCAACAAATTAAACAACAACCTCTAAATTGAAAAACACCAACAAATTCAACAACAACCTCAACATTGAAAAACAACAACAACCTCAACATTTAAAAACACCAACAAATTCAACAACAACCTCAACATTGAAAAACAACAACAACATCAACATTGAAAAACACCAACAAATTCAACAACAACCTCAACAATGAAAAACAACAGCAAATTCAACAACAACTTCAACATTGAAAAACACCAACAACTTCAACAACAACCTCCACATTGAAAAACACCAACAAATTCAACAAGAACCTCAACATTGAAAAACTACAACAACCTCAAAATTGAAAAACACCAACAAATTCAACAACAACCTCAACATCGAAAAACAACAACAACCTCAACATTGAAAAACAACAACAACCTCAACATTGAAAAACACCAACAAATTCAACAACAACCTCAACATTGAAAAACACCAACAAATTCAACAACAACTTCAACATTGAAAAACACCAACAAATTCAACAACAACCTCGAAATTGAAAAACACCAACAAATTCAACAACTTCAACATTGAAAAACAACAACAACCTCCACATTGAAAAACACCAACAAATTCAACAACAACCTCAACATTGAAAAACAACAACAACCTCAACATTGAAAAACACCAACAAATTCAACAACAACCTCAACATTGAAAAACAACAACAACCTCAACAATGAAAAACACCAACAAATTCAACAACAACCTCAACATTGAAAAACAACAACAACCTCAACATTGAAAAACACCAACAAATTCAACAACAACCTCAACAATGAAAAACACCAACAAATTCAACAACAACCTCAACATTGAAAAACACCAACAAATTTAACAACAACCTCAACTTTGAAAAACAACAACAACCTCAACATGGAAAAACACCAGCAAATTCAACAACAACCTCAACATTGAAAAACAACAACAACCTCAAAATTGAAAAACACCAACAAATTCAACAACAACCTCAACATTGAAAAACACCAACAAATTCAACAACAACTTCAACATTGAAAAACACCAACAAATTCAACAACTACTTCGACATTGAAAAACACCAACAAATTCAACAACAACCTCAACATTGAATAACTACAACAACCTCAACATTGAAAAACACCAACAAATACAACAACAACCTCAACATTGAAAAACAACAACATCAACATTGAAAAACACCAACAAATTCAACAACAACCTCAGCATTGAAAAACAACAACAACCTCAACATTGAAAAACAACAACAAATTCAACAACAACTTCAACATTGAAAAACACCAACAAATTAAACAACAACCTCGAAATTGAAAAACACCAACAAATTCAACAACAACCTCAACATTGAAAAACAACAACAACCTCAACATTGAAAAACACCAACAAATTCAACAACAACCTCAACATTGAAAAACAACAACAACCTCAACATTGAAAAACACCAACAAATTCAACAACAACCTCAACAATGAAAAACACCAACAAATTCAACAACAACCTCAACATTGAAAAACACCAACAAATTTAACAACAAACTCAACTTTGAAAAACAACAACAACCTCAACATGGAAAAACACCAACAAATTCAACAACAACCTCAACATTGAAAAACAACAACAACCTCAACATTGAAAAACACCAACAAATTCAACAACAACCTCAACATTGAAAAACAACAACAACCTCAACATTGAAAAACACCAACAAATTCAACAACAACCTCAACAATGAAAAACACCAACAAATTCAACAACAACCTCAACATTGTAAAACACCAACAAATTTAACAACAACCTCAACTTTGAAAAACAACAACAACCTCAACATGGAAAAACATCAACAAATTCAACAACAACCTCAACATTGAAAAACAACAACAACCTCAAAATTGAAAAACACCAACAAATTCAACAACAACCTCAACATTTAAAAACAACAACAACCTCAACATTGAAAAACACCAACAAATTCAACAACAACCTCAACATTGAAAAACACCAACAAATTCAACAACAACTTCAACATTGAAAAACACCAACAAATTCAACAACATCCTCAACATTGAAAAACACCAACAAATTCAACAACAACCTCAACATTGAAAAACAACAACAACCTCAACATTGAAAAACACCAACAAATTCAACAACAACTTCAACATTGAAAAACACCAACAAATTCAACAACAACCACGAAATTGAAAAACACCAACAAATTCAACAACAACCTCAACATTGAAAAACAACAATAACCTCAACATTGAAAAACACCAACAAATTCAACAACAACCTCAACATTGAAAACAACAACAACCTCAACATTGAAAAACACCAACAAATTCAACAACAACCTCAACAATGAAAAACACCAACAAATTCAACAACAACCTCAACATTGAAAAAGACCAACAAATTTAACAACAACCTCAACTTTGAAAAACAACAACAACCTCAACATGGAAAAACACCAACAAATTCAACAACAACCTCAACATTGAAAAACAACAACAACCTCAAATTTGCAAAACAGCAACAAATTCAACAACAACCTCAACATTTAAAAACAACAACAACCTCAACATTGAAAAACACCAACAAATTCAACAACAACCTCAACATTGAAAAACACCAACAAATTCAACAATAACTTCAACATTGAAAAACACCAACAAATTCAACAACAACCTCGACATTGAAAAACACCAACAAATTATACAACAACCTCAACATTGAAAAACTACAACAACCTCAACATTGAAAAACACCAACAAATATAACAACAAACTCAACATTGAAAAACAACAACAACCTCAACATTGAAAAACACCAACAAATTCAACAACAACCTCAACATTGAAAAACAACAACAACCTCAACATTGAAAAACAACAACAACCTCAACATTGAAAAACACCAACAAATTCAACAACAACCTCAACATTGAAAAACAACAACAACCTCAACATTGAAAAACACCAACAAATTCAACAACAACTTCAACATTGAAAAACACCAACAAATTCAACAACAACCTCGAAATTGAAAAACAACCAACAAATTCAACAACAACCTCAACATTGAAAAACAACAACAACCTCAACATTGAGAAACACCAACAAATTCAACAACAACCTCAACATTGAAAAACAACAGCAACCTCAACATTGAAAAACACCAACAAATTCAACAACAACCTCAACAATGAAAAACACCAACAAATTCAACAACAACCTCAACATTGAAAAACACCAACAAATTTAACAACAACCTCAACTTTGAAAAACAACAACAACCTCAACATGGAAAAACACCAACAAATTCAACAACAACCTCAACATTGAAAAACAACAACAACCTCAACATTGAAAAACACCAACAAATTAAACAACAACCTCAACTTTGAAAAACAACAATAACCTCAACATTGAAAAACACCAACAAATTCAACAACTACCTCGACATTGAAAAACACCAACAAATTCAACAACAACCTCAACATTGAATAACTACAACAACCTCAACATTGAAAAACACCAACAAATTCAACAACAACCACAACATAAAAAAACGACAACAAACTCAACATTGAAAAACACCAACAAATTCAACAACAACCTCAACTTTGAAAACACCAACAAATTCAACAACATCCTCAATATCGAAAAACAACAACAACCTCAATATTGAAAAACAGCAAGAAATTCAACAAAGAACTCAACATTGACAAAAACCAGCAAATTCAACAACAACCTCAACATTGAACAACAACAACATATTCAACAAAAACCTCAACACTGAAAAACACCAACAAATTCAACAACAACCTCAACATTGAAAACACCAACAAATTCAACAACAACCTCAACATTGAAAATACCAACAAATTCTACAACAACCTCGACAATGAAAAACACCAACAAATTCTACAACAACCTCGACATTCAAAAACACCAACAAATTCATTAACAACCTCGACATTGAAACACAGCAACAAATTCAACAAAAACCTCAACATTGAAAAACACCTACAAATTCAACAACAACCTCAACATTGAAAACACCAACAAATTCAACAACAACCTCAACATTGAAAATACCAACAAATTCAACAACAACCTCGACATTCAAAAACACCATCAAATTCAACTACGACCGCAACATTGAAAAACAGCAACAAATTCAACAACAACCTCAACATTGAAAAACAACAACAACCTCAACATTGAAAAACACCAACAAATTCAACAACAACCTCAACATTGAAAAACAACAACAACCTCAACATTGAAAAACACCAACAAATTCAACAACAACCTCAACAATGAAAAACACCAACAAATTCAACAACAACCTCAACATTGAAAAACACCAACAAATTTAAATACAAACTCAACTTTGAAAAACAACAACAACCTCAACATTGAAAAACAAGAACAACTTCAACATTGAAAAACACCAACAAATTCAACAACAACCTCGAAATTGAAAAACACCAACAAATTCAACAACTACCTCAGCATTGGAAAACAACAATAACCTCAACATTGAAAAACACCAACAAATTCAACAACAACCTCAACATTGAAAACAACAACAACCTCAACATTGAAAAACACCAACAAATTCAACAACAACCTCAACAATGAAAAACACCAACAAATTCAACAACAACCTCAACATTGAAAAACAACAACAACATCAAATTTGCAAAACACCAACAAATTCAACAACAACCTCAACATTTAAAAAGAACAACAACCTCAACATTGAAAAACACCAACAAATTCAACAACAACCTCAACATTGAAAAACACCAACAAATTCAACAACTTCAACATTGAAAAACACCAACAAATTCAACAACTACCTCGACATTGAAAAACACCAACAAATTCAACAACAACCTCAACATTGAATAACTACAACAACCTCAACATTGAAAAACACCAACAAATACAACAACAACCTCAACATTGAAAAACAACAAAATCAACATTGAAAAACACCAACAAATTCAACAACAACCTCAGCATTGAAAAACAACAACAACCTCAACATTGAAAAACAACAACAAATTCAACAACAACTTCAACATTGAAAAACACCAACAAATTCAACAACAACCTCGAAATTGAAAAACACCCACAAATTCAACAACAACCTCAACATTGAAAAACAACAACAACCTCAACATTTAAAAACACCAACAAATTCAACAACAACCTCAACATTGAAAAACAACAACAACCTCAACATTGAAAAACACCAACAAATTCAACAACAACCTCAACAATGAAAAACAACAGCAAATTCAACAACAACTTCAACATTGAAAAACACCAACAAATTCAACAACAACCTCGACATTGAAAAACACCAACAAATTCAACAAGAACCTCAACATTGAAAAACTACAACAACCTCAAATTTGAAAAACACCAACAAATTCAACAACAACCTCAACATCGAAAAACAACAACAACCTCAACATTGAAAAACAACAACAACCTCAACATTGAAAAACACCAACAAATTCAACAACAACTTCAACATTGAAAAACACCAACAAATTCAACAACAACCTCGAAATTGAAAAACACCAACAAATTCAACAACTTCAACATTGAAAAACAACAACAACCTCAACATTGAAAAACACCAACAAATTCAACAACAACCTCAACATTGAAAAACAACAACAACCTCAACATTGAAAAACACCAACAAATTCAACAACAACCTCAACATTGAAAAACACCAACAAATTTAACAACAAACTCAACTTTGAAAAACAACAACAACCTCAACATGGAAAAACACCAACAAATTCAACAACAACCTCAACATTGAAAAACAACAACAACCTCAACATTGAAAAACACCAACAAATTCAACAACAACCTCAACATTGAAAAACAACAACAACCTCAACATTGAAAAACACCAACAAATTCAACAACAACCTCAACAATGAAAAACACCAACAAATTCAACAAGAACCTCAATATTGAAAAACACCAACAAATTTAACAACAACCTCAACTTTGAAAAACAACAACAACCTCAACATGGAAAAACACCAACAATTTCAACAACAACCTCAACATTGAAAAACAACAACAACCTCAAAATTGAAAAACACCAACAAATTCAACAACAACCTCAACATTGAAAAACACCAACAAATTCAACAACAACTTCAACATTGAAAAACACCAACAAATTCAACAACTACTTCGACATTGAAAAACACCAACAAATTCAACAACAACCTCAACATTGAATAACTACAACAACCTCAACATTGAAAAACACCAACAAATACAACAACATCCTCAACATTGAAAAACAACAACATCAACATTGAAAAACACCAACAAATTCAACAACAACCTCAGCATTGAAAAACAACAACAACCTCAACATTGAAAAACAACAACAAATTCAACAACAACTTCAACATTGAAAAACACCAACAAATTAAACAACAACCTCGAAATTGAAAAACACCAACAAATTCAACAACAACCTCAACATTGAAAAACAACAACAACCTCAACATTGAAAAACACCAACAAATTCAACAACAACCTCAACATTGAAAAACAACAACAACCTCAACATTGAAAAACACCAACAAATTCAACAACAACCTCAACAATGAAAAACACCAACAAATTCAACAACAACCTCAACATTGAAAAACACCAACAAATTTAACAACAAACTCAACTTTGAAAAACAACAACAACCTCAACATGGAAAAACATCAACAAATTCAACAACAACCTCAACATTGAAAAACAACAACAACCTCAACATTGAAAAACACCAACAAATTCAACAACAACCTCAACATTGAAAAACAACAACAACCTCAACATTGAAAAACACCAACAAATTCAACAACAACCTCAACAATGAAAAACACCAACAACTTCAACAACAACCTCAACTTTGAAAAACAACAACAACCTCAACATGGAAAAACACCAACAAATTCAACAACAACCTCAACATTGAAAAACAACAACAACCTCAAAATTGAAAAACACCAACAAATTCAACAACAACCTCAACATTTAAAAACAACAACAACCTCAACATTGAAAAACACCAACAAATTCAACAACAACCTCAACATTGAAAAACACCAACAAATTCAACAACAACTTCAAAATTGAAAAACACCAACAAATTCAACAACATCCTCAACATTGAAAAACACCAACAAATTCAACAACAACCTCAACATTGAAAAGCAACAACAACCTCAACATTGAAAAACACCAACAAATTCAACAACAACTTCAACATTGAAAAACACCAACAAATTCAACAACAACCTCGAAATTGAAAAACACCAACAAATTCAACAACAACCTCAACATTGAAAAACAACAATAACCTCAACATTGAAAAACACCAACAAATTCAACAACAACCTCAACATTGAAAACAACAACAACCTCAACATTGAAAAACACCAACAAATTCAACAACAACCTCAACAATGAAAAACACCAACAAATTCAACAACAACCTCAACATTGAAAAACACCAACAAATTTAACAACAACCTCAACTTTGAAAAACAACAACAACCTCAACATGGAAAAACACCAACAAATTCAACAACAACCTCAACATTGAAAAACAACAACAACCTCAAATTTGCAAAACAGCAACAAATTCAACAACAACCTCAACATTTAAAAACAACAACAACCTCAACATTGAAAAACACCAACAAATTCAACAACAAACTCAACATTGAAAAACACCAACAAATTCAACAACAACTTCAACATTGAAAAACACCAACAAATTCAACAACAACCTCGACATTGAAAAACACCAACAAATTATACAACAACCTCAACATTGAAAAACTACAACAACCTCAACATTGAAAAACACCAACAAATATAACAACAACCTCAACATTGAAAAACAACAACAACCTCAACATTGAAAAACACCAACAAATTCAACAACAACCTCAACATTGAAAAACAACAACAACCTCAACATTGAAAAACAACAACAACCTCAACATTGAAAAACACCAACAAATTCAACAACAACCTCAACATTTAAAAACAACAACAACCTCAACATTGAAAAACACCAACAAATTCAACAACAACTTCAACATTGAAAAACACCAACAAATTCAACAACAACCTCGAAATTGAAAAACACCAACAAATTCAACAACAACCTCAACATTGAAAAACAACAACAACCTCAACATTGAGAAACACCAACAAATTCAACAACAACCTCAACATTGAAAAACAACAGCAACCTCAACATTGAAAAACACCAACAAATTCAACAACAACCTCAACAATGAAAAACACCAACAAATTCAACAACAACCTCAACATTGAAAAACGCCAACAAATTTAACAACAACCTCAACTTTGAAAAACAACAACAACCTCAACATGGAAAAACACCAACAAATTCAACAACAACCTCAACATTGAAAAACAACAACAACCTCAACATTGAAAAACACCAACAAATTCAACAACAACCTCAAATTTGAAAAACAACAATAACCTCAACATTGAAAAACACCAACAAATTCAACAACAACCTCAACATTGAAAACAACAACAACCTCAACATTGAAAAACACCAACAAATTCAACAACAACCTCAACAATGAAAAACACCAACAAATTCAACAACAACCTCAACATTGAAAAACAACAACAACCTCAAATTTGCAAAACACCAACAACTTCAACAACAACCTCAACATTTAAAAACAACAACACCCTCAACATTGAAAAACACCAACAAATTCAACAACAACCTCAACATTGAAAACAACAACAACCTCAACATTGAAAAACACCAACAAATTCAACAACAACCTCCACATTGAAAAACACCAACAAATTCAACAAGAACCTCAACATTGAAAAACTACAACAACCTCAAAATTGAAAAACACCAACAAATTCAACAACAACCTCAACATCGAAAAACAACAACAACCTCAACATTGAAAAACAACAACAACCTCAACATTGAAAAACACCAACAAATTCAACAACAACCTCAACATTGAAAAACACCAACAAATTCAACAACAACTTCAACATTGAAAAACACCAACAAATTCAACAACAACCTCGAAATTGAAAAACACCAACAAATTCAACAACTTCAACATTGAAAAACAACAACAACCTCCACATTGAAAAACACCAACAAATTCAACAACAACCTCAACATTGAAAAACAACAACAACCTCAACATTGAAAAACACCAACAAATTCAACAACAACCTCAACATTGAAAAACAACAACAACCTCAACAATGAAAAACACCAACAAATTCAACAACAACCTCAACATTGAAAAACAACAACAACCTCAACATTGAAAAACACCAACAAATTCAACAACAACCTCAACAATGAAAAACACCAACAAATTCAACAACAACCTCAACATTGAAAAACACCAACAAATTTAACAACAACCTCAACTTTGAAAAACAACAACAACCTCAACATGGAAAAACACCAGCAAATTCAACAACAACCTCAACATTGAAACACAACAACAACCTCAAAATTGAAAAACACCAACAAATTCAACAACAACCTCAACATTGAAAAACACCAACAAATTCAACAACAACTTCAACATTGAAAAACACCAACAAATTCAACAACTACTTCGACATTGAAAAACACCAACAAATTCAACAACAACCTCAACATTGAATAACTACAACAACCTCAACATTGAAAAACACCAACAAATACAACAACATCCTCAACATTGAAAAACAACAACATCAACATTGAAAAACACCAACAAATTCAACAACAACCTCAGCATTGAAAAACAACAACAACCTCAACATTGAAAAACAACAACAAATTCAACAACAACTTCAACATTGAAAAACACCAACAAATTAAACAACAACCTCGAAATTGAAAAACACCAACAAATTCAACAACAACCTCAACATTGAAAAACAACAACAACCTCAACATTGAAAAACACCAACAAATTCAACAACAACCTCAACATTGAAAAACAACAACAACCTCAACATTGAAAAACACCAACAAATTCAACAACAACCTCAACAATGAAAAACACCAACAAATTCAACAACAACCTCAACATTGAAAAACACCAACAAATTTAACAACAAACTCAACTTTGAAAAACAACAACAACCTCAACATGGAAAAACACCAACAAATTCAACAACAACCTCAACATTGAAAAACAACAACAACCTCAACATTGAAAAACACCAACAAATTCAACAACAACCTCAACATTGAAAAACAGCAACAACCTCAACATTGAAAAACACCAACAAATTCAACAACAACCTCAACAATGAAAAACACCAACAAATTCAACAACAACCTCAACATTGTAAAACACCAACAAATTTAACAACAACCTCAACTTTGAAAAACAACAACAACCTCAACATGGAAAAACATCAACAAATTCAACAACAACCTCAACATTGAAAAACAACAACAACCTCAAAATTGAAAAACACCAACAAATTCAACAACAACCTCAACATTTAAAAACAACAACAACCTCAACATTGAAAAACACCAACAAATTCAACAACAACCTCAACATTGAAAAACACCAACAAATTCAACAACAACTTCAACATTGAAAAACACCAACAAATTCAACAACATCCTCAACATTGAAAAACACCAACAAATTCAACAACAACCTCAACATTGAAAAACAGCAACAACCTCAACATTGAAAAACACCAACAAATTCAACAACAACTTCAACATTGAAAAACACCAACAAATTCAACAACAACCACGAAATTGAAAAACACCAACAAATTCAACAACAACCTCAACATTGAAAAACAACAATAACCTCAACATTGAAAAACACCAACAAATTCAACAACAACCTCAACATTGAAAACAACAACAACCTCAACATTGAAAAACACCAACAAATTCAACAACAACCTCAACAATGAAAAACACCAACAAATTCAACAACAACCTCAACATTGAAAAAGACCAACAAATTTAACAACAACCTCAACTTTGAAAAACAACAACAACCTCAACATCGAAAAACACCAACAAATTCAACAACAACCTCAACATTGAAAAACAACAACAACCTCAAATTTGCAAAACAGCAACAAATTCAACAACAACCTCAACATTTAAAAACAACAACAACCTCAACATTGAAAAACACCAACAAATTCAACAACAACCTCAACATTGAAAAACACCAACAAATTCAACAATAACTTCAACATTGAAAAACACCAACAAATTCAACAACAACCTCGACATTGAAAAACACCAACAAATTATACAACAACCTCAACATTGAAAAACTACAACAACCTCAACATTGAAAAACACCAACAAATATAACAACAAACTCAACATTGAAAAACAACAACAACCTCAACATTGAAAAACACCAACAAATTCAACAACAACCTCAACATTGAAAAACAACAACAACCTCAACATTGAAAAACAACAACAACCTCAACATTGAAAAACACCAACAAATTCAACAACAACCTCAACATTGAAAAACAACAACAACCTCAACATTGAAAAACACCAACAAATTCAACAACAACTTCAACATTGAAAAACACCAACAAATTCAACAACAACCTCGAAATTGAAAAACAACCAACAAATTCAACAACAACCTCAACATTGAAAAACAACAACAACCTCAACATTGAGAAACACCAACAAATTCAACAACAACCTCAACATTGAAAAACAACAGCAACCTCAACATTGAAAAACACCAACAAATTCAACAACAACCTCAACAATGAAAAACACCAACAAATTCAACAACAACCTCAACATTGAAAAACACCAACAAATTTAACAACAACCTCAACTTTGAAAAACAACAACAACCTCAACATGGAAAAACACCAACAAATTCAACAACAACCTCAACATTGAAAAACAACAACAATCTCAACATTGAAAAACACCAACAAATTAAACAACAACCTCAACTTTGAAAAACAACAATAACCTCAACATTGAAAAACACCAACAAATTCAACAACTACCTCGACATTGAAAAACACCAACAAATTCAACAACAACCTCAACATTGAATAACTACAACAACCTCAACATTGAAAAACACCAACAAATTCAACAACAACCACAACATAAAAAAACGACAACAAACTCAACATTGAAAAACACCAACAAATTCAACAACAACCTCAACTTTGAAAACACCAACAAATTCAACAACAACCTCAATATCGAAAAACAACAACAACCTCAATATTGAAAAACACCAAGAAATTCAACAAAGAACTCAACATTGACAAAAACCAGCAAATTCAACAACAACCTCAACATTGAACAACACCAACATATTCAACAAAAACCTCAACACTGAAAAACACCAACAAATTCAACAACAACCTCAACATTGAAAACACCAACAAATTCAACAACAACCTCAACATTGAAAATACCAACAAATTCTACAACAACCTCGACAATGAAAAACACCAACAAATTCTACAACAACCTCGACATTCAAAAACACCAACAAATTCATTAACAACCTCGACATTGAAACACAGCAACAAATTCAACAAAAACCTCAACATTGAAAAACACCTACAAATTCAACAACAACCTCAACATTGAAAACACCAACAAATTCAACAACAACCTCAACATTGAAAATACCAACAAATTCAACAACAACCTCGACATTCAAAAACACCATCAAATTCAACAACGACCGCAACATTGAAAAACAGCAACAAATTCAACAACAACCTCAACATTGAAAAACAACAACAACCTCAACATTGAAAAACACCAACAAATTCAACAACAACCTCAACATTGAAAAACAACAACAACCTCAACATTGAAAAACACCAACAAATTCAACAACAACCTCAACAATGAAAAACACCAACAAATTCAACAACAACCTCAACATTGAAAAACACCAACAAATTTAAATACAAACTCAACTTTGAAAAACAACAACAACCTCAACATGGAAAAACACCAACAAATTCAACAACAACCTCAACATTGAAAAACAACAACAACCTCAACATTGAAAAACACCAACAAATTCAACAACAACCTCAACATTGAAAAACAACAACAACCTCAACATTGAAAAACACCAACAAATTCAACAACAACCTCAACAATGAAAAACACCAACAAATTCAACAACAACCTCAACATTGAAACACACCAACAAATTTAACAACAACCTCAACTTTGAAAAACAACAACAACCTCAACATGGAAAAACACCAACAAATTCAACAACAACCTCAACATTGAAAAACAACAACAACCTCAAAATTGAAATACAGAAACAAATTCAACAACAACCTGAACATTTAAAAACAACAACAACCTCAACATTGAAAAACACCAACAAATTCAACAACAACCTCAACATTGAAAAACACCAACAAATTCATCAACAACTTCAACATTGAAAAACACCAACAAATTCAACAACAACCTCAACATTGAAAAACACCAACAAATTCAACAACAACCTCAACATTGAAAAACAACAACAACCTCAACATTGAAAAACACCAACAAATTCAACAACAACCTCAACATTGAAAAACAAGAACAACTTCAACATTGAAAAACACCAACAAATTCAACAACAACCTCGAAATTGAAAAACAACAACAAATTCAACAACTACCTCAGCATTGGAAAACAACAATAACCTCAACATTGAAAAACACCAACAAATTCAACAACAACCTCAACATTGAAAACAACAACAACCTCAACATTGAAAAACACCAACAAATTCAACAACAACCTCAACAATGAAAAACACCAACAAATTCAACAACAACCTCAACATTGAAAAACAACAACAACATCAAATTTGCAAAACACCAACAAATTCAACAACAACCTCAACATTTAAAAAGAACAACAACCTCAACATTGAAAAACACCAACAAATTCAACAACAACCTCAACATTGAAAAACACCAACAAATTCAACAACTTCAACATTGAAAAACACCAACAAATTCAACAACTACCTCGACATTGAAAAACACCAACAAATTCAACAACAACCTCAACATTGAATAACTACAACAACCTCAACATTGAAAAACACCAACAAATACAACAACAACCTCAACATTGAAAAACAACAAAATCAACATTGAAAAACACCAACAAATTCAACAACAACCTCAGCATTGAAAAACAACAACAACCTCAACATTGAAAAACAACAACAAATTCAACAACAACTTCAACATTGAAAAACACCAACAAATTCAACAACAACCTCGAAATTGAAAAACACCCACAAATTCAACAACAACCTCAACATTGAAAAACAACAACAACCTCAACATTTAAAAACACCAACAAATTCAACAACAACCTCAACATTGAAAAACAACAACAACCTCAACATTGAAAAACACCAACAAATTCAACAACAACCTCAACAATGAAAAACAACAGCAAATTCAACAACAACTTCAACATTGAAAAACACCAACAAATTCAACAACAACCTCGACATTGAAAAACACCAACAAATTCAACAAGAACCTCAACATTGAAAAACTACAACAACCTCAAATTTGAAAAACACCAACAAATTCAACAACAACCTCAACATCGAAAAACAACAACAACCTCAACATTGAAAAACAACAACAACCTCAACATTGAAAAACACCAACAAATTCAACAACAACTTCAACATTGAAAAACACCAACAAATTCAACAACAACCTCGAAATTGAAAAACACCAACAAATTCAACAACTTCAACATTGAAAAACAACAACAACCTCAACATTGAAAAACACCAACAAATTCAACAACAACCTCAACATTGAAAAACAACAACAACCTCAACATTGAAAAACACCAACAAATTCAACAACAACCTCAACACTGAAAAACACCAACAAATTTAACAACAAACTCAACTTTGAAAAACAACAACAACCTCAACATGGAAAAACACCAACAAATTCAACAACAACCTCAACATTGAAAAACAACAACAACCTCAACATTGAAAAACACCAACAAATTCAACAACAACCTCAACATTGAAAAACAACAACAACCTCAACATTGAAAAACACCAACAAATTCAACAACAACCTCAACAATGAAAAACACCAACAAATTCAACAAGAACCTCAACATTGAAAAACACCAACAAATTTAACAACAACCTCAACTTTGAAAAACAACAACAACCTCAACATGGAAAAACACCAACAATTTCAACAACAACCTCAACATTGAAAAACAACAACAACCTCAAAATTGAAAAACACCAACAAATTCAACAACAACCTCAACATTGAAAAACACCAACAAATTCAACAACAACTTCAACATTGAAAAACACCAACAAATTCAACAACTACTTCGACATTGAAAAACACCAACAAATTCAACAACAACCTCAACATTGAATAACTACAACAACCTCAACATTGAAAAACACCAACAAATACAACAACATCCTCAACATTGAAAAACAACAACATCAACATTGAAAAACACCAACAAATTCAACAACAACCTCAGCATTGAAAAACAACAACAACCTCAACATTGAAAAACAACAACAAATTCAACAACAACTTCAACATTGAAAAACACCAACAAATTAAACAACAACCTCGAAATTGAAAAACACCAACAAATTCAACAACAACCTCAACATTGAAAAACAACAACAACCTCAACATTGAAAAACACCAACAAATTCAACAACAACCTCAACATTGAAAAACAACAACAACCTCAACATTGAAAAACACCAACAAATTCAACAACAACCTCAACAATGAAAAACACCAACAAATTCAACAACAACCTCAACATTGAAAAACACCAACAAATTTAACAACAAACTCAACTTTGAAAAACAACAACAACCTCAACATGGAAAAACATCAACAAATTCAACAACAACCTCAACATTGAAAAACAACAACAACCTCAACATTGAAAAACACCAACAAATTCAACAACAACCTCAACATTGAAAAACAACAACAACCTCAACATTGAAAAACACCAACAAATTCAACAACAACCTCAACAATGAAAAACACCAACAACTTCAACAACAACCTCAACTTTGAAAAACAACAACAACCTCAACATGGAAAAACACCAACAAATTCAACAACAACCTCAACATTGAAAAACAACAACAACCTCAAAATTGAAAAACACCAACAAATTCAACAACAACCTCAACATTTAAAAACAACAACAACCTCAACATTGAAAAACACCAACAAATTCAACAACAACCTCAACATTGAAAAACACCAACAAATTCAACAACAACTTCAAAATTGAAAAACACCAACAAATTCAACAACATCCTCAACATTGAAAAACACCAACAAATTCAACAACAACCTCATCATTGAAAAGCAACAACAACCTCAACATTGAAAAACACCAACAAATTCAACAACAACTTCAACATTGAAAAACACCAACAAATTCAACAACAACCTCGAAATTGAAAAACACCAACAAATTCAACAACAACCTCAACATTGAAAAACAACAATAACCTCAACATTGAAAAACACCAACAAATTCAACAACAACCTCAACATTGAAAACAACAACAACCTCAACATTGAAAAACACCAACAAATTCAACAACAACCTCAACAATGAAAAACACCAACAAATTCAACAACAACCTCAACATTGAAAAACACCAACAAATTTAACAACAACCTCAACTTTGAAAAACAACAACAACCTCAACATGGAAAAACACCAACAAATTCAACAACAACCTCAACATTGAAAAACAACAACAACCTCAAATTTGCAAAACAGCAACAAATTCAACAACAACCTCAACATTTAAAAACAACAACAACCTCAACATTGAAAAACACCAACAAATTCAACAACAAACTCAACATTGAAAAACACCAACAAATTCAACAACAACTTCAACATTGAAAAACACCAACAAATTCAACAACAACCTCGACATTGAAAAACACCAACAAATTATACAACAACCTCAACATTGAAAAACAACAACAACCTCAACATTGAAAAACACCAACAAATTCAACAACAACCTCAACATTGAAAAACAACAACAACCTCAACATTGAAAAACAACAACAACCTCAACATTGAAAAACACCAACAAATTCAACAACAACCTCAACATTTAAAAACAACAACAACCTCAACATTGAAAAACACCAACAAATTCAACAACAACTTCAACATTGAAAAACACCAACAAATTCAACAACAACCTCGAAATTGAAAAACACCAACAAATTCAACAACAACCTCAACATTGAAAAACAACAACAACCTCAACATTGAGAAACACCAACAAATTCAACAACAACCTCAACATTGAAAAACAACAGCAACCTCAACATTGAAAAACACCAACAAATTCAACAACAACCTCAACAATGAAAAACACCAACAAATTCAACAACAACCTCAACATTGAAAAACACCAACAAATTTAACAACAACCTCAACTTTGAAAAACAACAACAACCTCAACATGGAAAAACACCAACAAATTCAACAACAACCTCAACATTGAAAAACAACAACAACCTCAACATTGAAAAACACCAACAAATTCAACAACAACCTCAAATTTGAAAAACAACAATAACCTCAACATTGAAAAACACCAACAAATTCAACAACAACCTCAACATTGAAAACAACAACAACCTCAACATTGAAAAACACCAACAAATTCAACAACAACCTCAACAATGAAAAACACCAACAAATTCAACAACACCCTCAACATTGAAAAACAACAACAACCTCAAATTTGCAAAACACCAACAAATTCAACAACAACCTCAACATTTAAAAACAACAACACCCTCAACATTGAAAAACACCAACAAATTCAACAACAACCTCAACATTGAAAAATACCAACAAATTCAACAACAACTTCAACATTGAAAAACACCAACAAATTCAACAACTACCTCGACATTGAAAAACACCAACAAATTCAACAACAACCTCAACTTTGAATAACTACAACAACCTCAACATTGAAAAACACCAACAAATACAACAACAACCTCAACATTGAAAAACAACAACATCAACATTGAAAAACACCACCAAATTCAACAACAACCTCAACATTGAAAAACAACAACAACCTCAACATTGAAAAACAACAACAAATTCAACAACAACTTCAACATTGAAAAACACCAACAAATTAAACAACAACCTCGAATTTGAAAAACACCAACAAATTCAACAACAACCTCAACATTGAAAAACAACAACAACCTCAACATTGAAAAACACCAACAAATTCAACAACAACCTCAACAATGAAAAACACCAACAAATTCAACAACAACCTCAACATTGAAAAACACCAAAAAATTTAACAACAAACTCAACATTGAAAAACAACAACAACCTCAACATGGAAAAACACCAACAAATTCAACAACAACCTCAACATTGAAAAACAACAAGAACCTCAACATTGAAAAACACCAACAAATTCAACAACAACCTCAACATTGAAAAACAGCAACAACCTCAACATTGAAAAACACCAACAAATTCAACAACAACCTCAACATTGAAAAACACCAACAAATTTAACAACAACCTCAACTTTGAAAAACAACAACAACCTCAACATGGAAAAACACCAACCAATTCAACAACAACCTCAACATTGAAAAACAACAACAACCTCAAAATTGAAAAACACCAACAAATTCAACAACAACCTCAACATTTAAAAACAAGAACAACCTCAACATTGAAAAACACCAACAAATTCAACAACAACCTCAACATTGAAAAACACCAACAAATTCAACAACAACTTCAACATTGAAAAACACCAACAAATTCAACAACAACCTCAACATTGAAAAACACCAACAAATTCAACAACAACCTCAACATTGAAAAACAACAACAACCTCTACATTGAAAAACACCAACAAATTCAACAACAACTCCAACATTGAAAAACACCAACAAATTCAACAACAACCTCGAAATTGAAAAACACCAACAAATTAAACAACAACCTCAACATTGAAAAACAACAATAACCTCAACATTGAAAAACACCAACAAATTCAACAACAACCTCAACATTGAAAACAACAACAACCTCAACATTGAAAAACACCAACAAATTCAACAACAACCTCAACAATGAAAAACACCAACAAATTCAACAACAACCTCAACATTGAAAAACACCAACAAATTTAACAACAACCTCAACTTTGAAAAACAACAACAACCTCAACATGGAAAAACACCAACAAATTCAACAACAACCTCAACATTGAAAAACAACAACAACCTCAAATTTGCAAAACACCAACAAATTCAACAACAACCTCAACATTTAAAAACAACAACAACCTCAACATTGAAAAACACCAACAAATTCAACAACAACCTCAACATTGAAAAACACCAACAAATTCAACAACAACTTCAACATTGAAAAACACCAACAAATTCAACAACAACCTCGACATTGAAAAACACCAACAAATTATACAGCAACCTCAACATTGAAAAACTACAACAACCTCAACATTGAAAAACACCGACAAATATAACAACAACCTCAACATTGAAAAACAACAACAACCTCAACATTGAAAAACACCAACAAATTCAACAACAACCTCAACATTGAAAAACAACAACAACCTCAACATTGAAAAACAACAACAACCTCAACATTGAAAAACACCAACAAATTCAACAACAACCTCAACATTGAAAAACAACAACAACCTCAACATTGAAAAACACCAACAAATTCAACAACAACTTCAACATTGAAAAACACCAACAAATTCAACAACAACCTCGAAATTGAAAAACACCAACAAATTCAACAACAACCTCAACATTTAAAAACAACAACAACCTCAACATTGAAAAACACCAACAGCTTCAACAACAACCTCAACATTGAAAAACAACAGCAACCTCAACATTGAAAAACACCAACAAATTCAACAACAACCTCAACAATGAAAAACACCAACAAATTCAACAACAACCTCAACATTGAAAAACACCAACAAATTTAACAACAACCTCAACTTTGAAAAACAACAACAACCTCAACATGGAAAAACACCAACAAATTCAACAACAACGTCAACATTGAAAAACAACAACAACCTCAACATTGAAAAACACCAACAAATTCAACAACAACCTCAACTTTGAAAAACAACAATAACCTCAACATTGAAAAACACCAAGAAATTCAACAACGACCTCAACATTGAAAAAAACCAGCAAATTCAACAACAACCTCAACATTGAACAACACCAACAAATTCAACAAAAACCTCAACACTGAAAAACACCAACAAATTCAACAACAACCTCAACATTGAAAACACCAACAAATTCAACAACAACCTCAACATTGAAAATACCAACAAATTCTACAACAACCTCGACAATGAAAAACACCAACAAATTCTACAACAACCTCGACATTCAAAAACACCAACAAATTCAATAACAACCTCGACATTGAAACACAGCAACAAATTCAACAAAAACCTCAACATTGAAAAACACCTACAAATTCAACAACAACCTCAACATTGAAAACACCAACAAATTCAACAACAACCTCAACATTGAAAATACCAACAAATTCAACAACAACCTCAACATTGAAAAACAACAACAAATTCAACAACAACTTCAACATTGAAAAACACCAACAAATTAAACAACAACCTCGAATTTGAAAAACACCAACAAATTCAACAACAACCTCAACATTGAAAAACAACAACAACCTCAACATTGAAAAACACCAACAAATTCAACAACAACCTCAACATGGAAAAACACCAACAAATTCAACAACAACCTCAACATTGAAAAACAACAAGAACCTCAACATTGAAAAACACCAACAAATTCAACAACAACCTCAACATTGAAAAACAGCAACAACCTCAACATTGAAAAACACCAACAAATTCAACAACAACCTCAACATTGAAAAACACCAACAAATTTAACAACAACCTCAACTTTGAAAAACAACAACAACCTCAACATGGAAAAACACCAACCAATTCAACAACAACCTCAACATTGAAAAACAACAACAACCTCAAAATTGAAAAACACCAACAAATTCAACAACAACCTCAACATTTAAAAACAAGAACAACCTCAACATTGAAAAACACCAACAAATTCAACAACAACCTCAACATTGAAAAACACCAACAAATTCAACAACAACTTCAACATTGAAAAACACCAACAAATTCAACAACAACCTCAACATTGAAAAACACCAACAAATTCAACAACAACCTCAACATTGAAAAACAACAACAACCTCTACATTGAAAAACACCAACAAATTCAACAACAACTCCAACATTGAAAAACACCAACAAATTCAACAACAACCTCGAAATTGAAAAACACCAACAAATTAAACAACAACCTCAACATTGAAAAACAACAATAACCTCAACATTGAAAAACACCAACAAATTCAACAACAACCTCAACATTGAAAACAACAACAACCTCAACATTGAAAAACACCAACAAATTCAACAACAACCTCAACAATGAAAAACACCAACAAATTCAACAACAACCTCAACATTGAAAAACACCAACAAATTTAACAACAACCTCAACTTTGAAAAACAACAACAACCTCAACATGGAAAAACACCAACAAATTCAACAACAACCTCAACATTGAAAAACAACAACAACCTCAAATTTGCAAAACACCAACAAATTCAACAACAACCTCAACATTTAAAAACAACAACAACCTCAACATTGAAAAACACCAACAAATTCAACAACAACCTCAACATTGAAAAACACCAACAAATTCAACAACAACTTCAACATTGAAAAACACCAACAAATTCAACAACAACCTCGACATTGAAAAACACCAACAAATTATACAGCAACCTCAACATTGAAAAACTACAACAACCTCAACATTGAAAAACACCGACAAATATAACAACAACCTCAACATTGAAAAACAACAACAACCTCAACATTGAAAAACACCAACAAATTCAACAACAACCTCAACATTGAAAAACAACAACAACCTCAACATTGAAAAACAACAACAACCTCAACATTGAAAAACACCAACAAATTCAACAACAACCTCAACATTGAAAAACAACAACAACCTCAACATTGAAAAACACCAACAAATTCAACAACAACTTCAACATTGAAAAACACCAACAAATTCAACAACAACCTCGAAATTGAAAAACACCAACAAATTCAACAACAACCTCAACATTTAAAAACAACAACAACCTCAACATTGAAAAACACCAACAGCTTCAACAACAACCTCAACATTGAAAAACAACAGCAACCTCAACATTGAAAAACACCAACAAATTCAACAACAACCTCAACAATGAAAAACACCAACAAATTCAACAACAACCTCAACATTGAAAAACACCAACAAATTTAACAACAACCTCAACTTTGAAAAACAACAACAACCTCAACATGGAAAAACACCAACAAATTCAACAACAACGTCAACATTGAAAAACAACAACAACCTCAACATTGAAAAACACCAACAAATTCAACAACAACCTCAACTTTGAAAAACAACAATAACCTCAACATTGAAAAACACCAAGAAATTCAACAACGACCTCAACATTGAAAAAAACCAGCAAATTCAACAACAACCTCAACATTGAACAACACCAACAAATTCAACAAAAACCTCAACACTGAAAAACACCAACAAATTCAACAACAACCTCAACATTGAAAACACCAACAAATTCAACAACAACCTCAACATTGAAAATACCAACAAATTCTACAACAACCTCGACAATGAAAAACACCAACAAATTCTACAACAACCTCGACATTCAAAAACACCAACAAATTCAATAACAACCTCGACATTGAAACACAGCAACAAATTCAACAAAAACCTCAACATTGAAAAACACCTACAAATTCAACAACAACCTCAACATTGAAAACACCAACAAATTCAACAACAACCTCAACATTGAAAATACCAACAAATTCAACAACAACCTCAACATTGAAAAACAACAACATCAACATTGAAAAACACCACCAAATTCAACAACAACCTCAACATTGAAAAACAACAACAACCTCAACATTGAAAAACAACAACAAATTCAACAACAACTTCAACATTGAAAAACACCAACAAATTAAACAACAACCTCGAAATTGAAAAACACCAACAAATTCAACAACAACCTCAACATTGAAAAACAACAACAACCTCAACATTGAAAAACACCAACAAATTCAACAACAACCTCAACAATGAAAAACACCAAAAAATTCAACAACAACCTCAACATTGAAAAACACCAACAAATACAACAACAACCTCAACATTGAAAAACAACAAAATCAACATTGAAAAACACCAACAAATTCAACAACAACCTCAGCATTGAAAAACAACAACAACCTCAACATTGAAAAACAACAACAAATTCAACAACAACTTCAACATTGAAAAACACCAACAAATTCAACAACAACCTCGAAATTGAAAAACACCCACAAATTCAACAACAACCTCAACATTGAAAAACAACAACAACCTCAACATTTAAAAACACCAACAAATTCAACAACAACCTCAACATTGAAAAACAACAACAACCTCAACATTGAAAAACACCAACAAATTCAACAACAACCTCAACAATGAAAAACAACAGCAAATTCAACAACAACTTCAACATTGAAAAAAACCAACAAATTCAACAACAACCTCGACATTGAAAAACACCAACAAATTCAACAAGAACCTCAAAATTGAAAAACTACAACAACCTCAAATTTGAAAAACACCAACAAATTCAACAACAACCTCAACATCGAAAAACAACAACAACCTCAACATTGAAAAACAACAACAACCTCAACATTGAAAAACACCAACAAATTCAACAACAACTTCAACATTGAAAAACACCAACAAATTCAACAACAACCTCGAAATTGAAAAACACCAACAAATTCAACAACTTCAACATTGAAAAACAACAACAACCTCAACATTGAAAAACACCAACAAATTCAACAACAACCTCAACATTGAAAAACAACAACAACCTCAACATTGAAAAACACCAACAAATTCAACAACAACCTCAACATTGAAAAACACCAACAAATTTAACAACAAACTCAACTTTGAAAAACAACAACAACCTCAACATGGAAAAACACCAACAAATTCAACAACAACCTCAACATTGAAAAACAACAACAACCTCAACATTGAAAAACACCAACAAATTCAACAACAACCTCAACATTGAAAAACAACAACAACCTCAACATTGAAAAACACCAACAAATTCAACAACAACCTCAACAATGAAAAACACCAACAAATTCAACAAGAACCTCAACATTGAAAAACACCAACAAATTTAACAACAACCTCAACTTTGAAAAACAACAACAACCTCAACATGGAAAAACACCAACAAATTCAACAACAACCTCAACATTGAAAAACACCAACAAATTCAACAACAACTTCAACATTGAAAAACACCAACAAATTCAACAACTACTTCGACATTGAAAAACACCAACAAATTCAACAACAACCTCAACATTGAATAACTACAACAACCTCAACATTGAAAAACACCAACAAATACAACAACATCCTCAACATTGAAAAACAACAACATCAACATTGAAAAACACCAACAAATTCAACAACAACCTCAGCATTGAAAAACAACAACAACCTCAACATTGAAAAACAACAACAAATTCAACAACAACTTCAACATTGAAAAACACCAACAAATTAAACAACAACCTCGAAATTGAAAAACACCAACAAATTCAACAACAACCTCAACATTGAAAAACAACAACAACCTCAACATTGAAAAACACCAACAAATTCAACAACAACCTCAACATTGAAAAACAACAACAACCTCAACATTGAAAAACACCAACAAATTCAACAACAACCTCAACAATGAAAAACACCAACAAATTCAACAACAACCTCAACATTGAAAAACACCAACAAATTTAACAACAAACTCAACTTTGAAAAACAACAACAACCTCAACATGGAAAAACATCAACAAATTCAACAACAACCTCAACATTGAAAAACAACAATAACCTCAACATTGAAAAACACCAACAAATTCAACAACAACCTAAACATTGAAAAACAACAACAACCTCAACATTGAAAAACACCAACAAATTCAACAACAACCTCAACAATGAAAAAACACCAACAACTTCAACAACAACCTCAACTTTGAAAAACAACAACAACCTCAACATGAAAAAACACCAACAAATTCAACAACAACCTCAACATTGAAAAACAACAACAACCTCAAAATTGAAAAACACCAACAAATTCAACAACAACCTCAACATTTAAAAACAACAACAACCTCAACATTGAAAAACACCAACAAATTCAACAACAACCTCAACATTGAAAAACACCAACAAATTCAACAACAACTTCAACATTGAAAAACACCAACAAATTCAACAACATCCTCAACATTGAAAAACACCAACAAATTCAACAACAACCTCAACATTGAAAAACAACAACAACCTCAACATTGAAAAACACCAACAAATTCAACAACAACTTCAACATTGAAAAACACCAACAAATTCAACAACAACCTCGAAATTGAAAAACACCAACAAATTCAACAACAACCTCAACATTGAAAAACAACAATAACCTCAACATTGAAAAACACAACAAATTCAACAACAACCTCAACATTGAAAACAACAACAACCTCAACATTGAAAAACACCAACAAATTCAACAACAACCTCAACAATGAAAAACACCAACAAATTCAACAACAACCTCAACATTGAAAAACACCAACAAATTTAACAACAACCTCAACTTTGAAAAACAACAACAACCTCAACATGGAAAAACACCAACAAATTCAACAACAACCTCAACATTGAAAAACACCAACAAATACAACAACAACCTCAACATTGAAAAACAACAAAATCAACATTGAAAAACACCAACAAATTCAACAACAACCTCAGCATTGAAAAACAACAACAACCTCAACATTGAAAAACAACAACAAATTCAACAACAACTTCAACATTGAAAAACACCAACAAATTCAACAACAACCTCGAAATTGAAAAACACCCACAAATTCAACAACAACCTCAACATTGAAAAACAACAACAACCTCAACATTTAAAAACACCAACAAATTCAACAACAACCTCAACATTGAAAAACAACAACAACCTCAACATTGAAAAACACCAACAAATTCAACAACAACCTCAACAATGAAAAACAACAGCAAATTCAACAACAACTTCAACATTGAAAAACACCAATAAATTCAACAACAACCTCGACATTGAAAAACACCAACAAATTCAACAAGAACCTCAAAATTGAAAAACTACAACAACCTCAAATTTGAAAAACACCAACAAATTCAACAACAACCTCAACATCGAAAAACAACAACAACCTCAACATTGAAAAACAACAACAACCTCAACATTGAAAAACACCAACAAATTCAACAACAACTTCAACATTGAAAAACACCAACAAATTCAACAACAACCTCGAAATTGAAAAACACCAACAAATTCAACAACTTCAACATTGAAAAACAACAACAACCTCAACATTGAAAAACACCAACAAATTCAACAACAACCTCAACATTGAAAAACAACAACAACCTCACAATTGAAAAACACCAACAAATTCAACAACAACCTCAACATTGAAAAACACCAACAAATTTAACAACAAACTCAACTTTGAAAAACAACAACAACCTCAACATGGAAAAACACCAACAAATTCAACAACAACCTCAACATTGAAAAACAACAACAACCTCAACATTGAAAAACACCAACAAATTCAACAACAACCTCAACATTGAAAAACAACAACAACCTCAACATTGAAAAACACCAACAAATTCAACAACAACCTCAACAATGAAAAACACCAACAAATTCAACAAGAACCTCAACATTGAAAAACACCAACAAATTTAACAACAACCTCAACTTTGAAAAACAACAACAACCTCAACATGGAAAAACACCAACAAATTCAACAACAACCTCAACATTGAAAAACACCAACAAATTCAACAACAACTTCAACATTGAAAAACACCAACAAATTCAACAACTACTTCGACATTGAAAAACACCAACAAATTCAACAACAACCTCAACATTGAATAACTACAACAACCTCAACATTGAAAAACACCAACAAATACAACAACATCCTCAACATTGAAAAACAACAACATCAACATTGAAAAACACCAACAAATTCAACAACAACCTCAGCATTGAAAAACAACAACAACCTCAACATTGAAAAACAACAACAAATTCAACAACAACTTCAACATTGAAAAACACCAACAAATTAAACAACAACCTCGAAATTGAAAAACACCAACAAATTCAACAACAACCTCAACATTGAAAAACAACAACAACCTCAACATTGAAAAACACCAACAAATTCAACAACAACCTCAACATTGAAAAACAACAACAACCTCAACATTGAAAAACACCAACAAATTCAACAACAACCTCAACAATGAAAAACACCAACAAATTCAACAACAACCTCAACATTGAAAAACACCAACAAATTTAACAACAAACTCAACTTTGAAAAACAACAACAACCTCAACATGGAAAAACATCAACAAATTCAACAACAACCTCAACATTGAAAGACAACAACAACCTCAACATTGAAAAACACCAACAAATTCAACAACAACCTAAACATTGAAAAACAACAACAACCTCAACATTGAAAAACACCAACAAATTCAACAACAACCTCAACAATGAAAAAACACCAACAACTTCAACAACAACCTCAACTTTGAAAAACAACAACAACCTCAACATGGAAAAACACCAACAAATTCAACAACAACCTCAACATTGAAAAACAACAACAACCTCAAAATTGAAAAACACCAACAAATTCAACAACAACCTCAACATTTAAAAACAACAACAACCTCAACATTGAAAAACACCAACAAATTCAACAACAACCTCAACATTGAAAAACACCAACAAATTCAACAACAACTTCAACATTGAAAAACACCAACAAATTCAACAACATCCTCAACATTGAAAAACACCAACAAATTCAACAACAACCTCAACATTGAAAAACAACAACAACCTCAACATTGAAAAACACCAACAAATTCAACAACAACTTCAACATTGAAAAACACCAACAAATTCAACAACAACCTCGAAATTGAAAAACACCAACAAATTCAACAACAACCTCAACATTGAAAAACAACAATAACCTCAACATTGAAAAACACAACAAATTCAACAACAACCTCAACATTGAAAACAACAACAACCTCAACATTGAAAAACACCAACAAATTCAACAACAACCTCAACAATGAAAAACACCAACAAATTCAACAACAACCTCAGCATTGAAAAACACCAACAAATTTAACAACAACCTCAACTTTGAAAAACAACAACAACCTCAACATGGAAAAACACCAACAAATTCAACAACAACCTCAACATTGAACAACACCAACAAATACAACAACAACCTCAACATTGAAAAACAACAAAATCAACATTGAAAAACACCAACAAATTCAACAACAACCTCAGCATTGAAAAACAACAACAACCTCAACATTGAAAAACAACAACAAATTCAACAACAACTTCAACATTGAAAAACACCAACAAATTCAACAACAACCTCGAAATTGAAAAACACGCACAAATTCAACAACAACCTCAACATTGAAAAACAACAACAACCTCAACATTTAAAAACACCAACAAATTCAACAACAACCTCAACATTGAAAAACAACAACAACCTCAACATTGAAAAACACCAACAAATTCAACAACAACCTCAACAATGAAAAACAACAGCAAATTCAACAACAACTTCAACATTGAAAAACACCAACAAATTCAACAACAACCTCGACATTGAAAAACACCAACAAATTCAACAAGAACCTCAACATTGAAAAACTACAACAACCTCAAATTTGAAAAACACCAATAAATTCAACAACAACCTCAACATCGAAAAACAACAACAACCTCAACATTGAAAAACAACAACAACCTCAACATTGAAAAACACCAACAAATTCAACAACAACTTCAACATTGAAAAACACCAACAAATTCAACAACAACCTCGAAATTGAAAAACACCAACAAATTCAACAACTTCAACATTGAAAAACAACAACAACCTCAACATTGAAAAACACCAACAAATTCAACAACAACCTCAACATTGAAAAACAACAACAACCTCAACATTGAAAAACACCAACAAATTCAACAACAACCTCAACATTGAAAAACACCAACAAATTTAACAACAAACTCAACTTTGAAAAACAACAACAACCTCAACATGGAAAAACACCAACAAATTCAACAACAACCTCAACATTGAAAAACAACAACAACCTCAACATTGAAAAACACCAACAAATTCAACAACAACCTCAACATTGAAAAACAACAACAACCTCAACATTGAAAAACACCAACAAATTCAACAACAACCTCAACAATGAAAAACACCAACAAATTCAACAAGAACATCAACATTGAAAAACACCAACAAATTTAACAACAACCTCAACTTTGAAAAACAACAACAACCTCAACATGGAAAAACACCAACAATTTCAACAACAACCTCAACATTGAAAAACAACAACAACCTCAAAATTGAAAAACACCAACAAATTCAACAACAACCTCAACATTGAAAAACACCAACAAATTCAACAACAACTTCAACATTGAAAAACACCAACAAATTCAACAACTACTTCGACATTGAAAAAAACCAACAAATTCAACAACAACCTCAACATTGAATAACTACAACAACCTCAACATTGAAAAACACCAACAAATACAACAACATCCTCAACATTGAAAAACAACAACATCAACATTGAAAAACACCAACAAATTCAACAACAACCTCAGCATTGAAAAACAACAACAACCTCATCATTGAAAAACAACAACAAATTCAACAACAACTTCAACATTGAAAAACACCAACAAATTAAACAACAACCTCGAAATTGAAAAACACCAACAAATTCAACAACAACCTCAACATTGAAAAACAACAACAACCTCAACATTGAAAAACACCAACAAATTCAACAACAACCTCAACATTGAAAAACAACAACAACCTCAACATTGAAAAACACCAACAAATTCAACAACAACCTCAACAATGAAAAACACCAACAAATTCAACAACAACCTCAACATTGAAAAACACCAACAAATTTAACAACAAACTCAACTTTGAAAAACAACAACAACCTCAACATGGAAAAACATCAACAAATTCAACAACAACCTCAACATTGAAAAACAACAACAACCTCAACATTGAAAAACACCAACAAATTCAACAACAACCTCAACATTGAAAAACAACAACAACCTCAACATTGAAAAACACCAACAAATTCAACAACAACCTCAACAATGAAAAACACCAACAACTTCAACAACAACCTCAACTTTGAAAAACAACAACAACCTCAACATGGAAAAACACCAACAAATTCAACAACAACCTCAACATTGAAAAACAACAACAACCTCAAAATTGAAAAACACCAACAAATTCAACAACAACCTCAACATTTAAAAACAACAACAACCTCAACATTGAAAAACACCAACAAATTCAACAACAACCTCAACATTGAAAAACACCAACAAATTCAACAACAACTTCAAAATTGAAAAACACCAACAAATTCAACAACATCCTCAACATTGAAAAACACCAACAAATTCAACAACAACCTCAACATTGAAAAGCAACAACAACCTCAACATTGAAAAACACCAACAAATTCAACAACAACTTCAACATTGAAAAACACCAACAAATTCAACAACAACCTCGAAATTGAAAAACACCAACAAATTCAACAACAACCTCAACATTGAAAAACAACAATAACCTCAACATTGAAAAACACCAACAAATTCAACAACAACCTCAACATTGAAAACAACAACAACCTCAACATTGAAAAACACCAACAAATTCAACAACAACCTCAACAATGAAAAACACCAACAAATTCAACAACAACCTCAACATTGAAAAACACCAACAAATTTAACAACAACCTCAACTTTGAAAAACAACAACAACCTCAACATGGAAAAACACCAACAAATTCAACAACAACCTCAACATTGAAAAACAACAACAACCTCAAATTTGCAAAACAGCAACAAATTCAACAACAACCTCAACATTTAAAAACAACAACAACCTCAACATTGAAAAACACCAACAAATTCAACAACAACCTCAACATTGAAAAACACCAACAAATTCAACAACAACTTCAACATTGAAAAACACCAACAAATTCAACAACAACCTCGACATTGAAAAACACCAACAAATTATACAACAACCTCAACATTGAAAAACTACAACAACCTCAACATTGAAAAACACCAACAAATATAACAACAACCTCAACATTGAAAAACAACAACAACCTCAACATTGAAAAACACCAACAAATTCAACAACAACCTCAACATTGAAAAACAACAACAACCTCAACATTGAAAAACAACAACAACCTCAACATTGAAAAACACCAACAAATTCAACAACAACCTCAACATTTAAAAACAACAACAACCTCAACATTGAAAAACACCAACAAATTCAACAACAACTTCAACATTGAAAAACACCAACAAATTCAACAACAACCTCGAAATTGAAAAACACCAACAAATTCAACAACAACCTCAACATTGAAAAACAACAACAACCTCAACATTGAGAAACACCAACAAATTCAACAACAACCTCAACATTGAAAAACAACAGCAACCTCAACATTGAAAAACACCAACAAATTCAACAACAACCTCAACAATGAAAAACACCAACAAATTCAACAACAACCTCAACATTGAAAAACACCAACAAATTTAACAACAACCTCAACTTTGAAAAACAACAACAACCTCAACATGGAAAAACACCAACAAATTCAACAACAACCTCAACATTGAAAAACAACAACAACCTCAACATTGAAAAACACCAACAAATTCAACAACAACCTCAAATTTGAAAAACAACAATAACCTCAACATTGAAAAACACCAACAAATTCAACAACAACCTCAACATTGAAAACAACAACAACCTCAACATTGAAAAACACCAACAAATTCAACAACAACCTCAACAATGAAAAACACCAACAAATTCAACAACAACCTCAACATTGAAAAACAACAACAACCTCAAATTTGCAAAACACCAACAAATTCAACAACAACCTCAACATTTAAAAACAACAACACCCTCAACATTGAAAAACACCAACAAATTCAACAACAACCTCAACATTGAAAAATACCAACAAATTCAACAACAACTTCAACATTGAAAAACACCAACAAATTCAACAACTACCTCCACATTGAAAAACACCAACAAATTCAACAACAACCTCAACTTTGAATAACTACAACAACCTCAACATTGAAAAACTCCAACAAATACAACAACAACCTCAACATTGAAAAATAACAACATCAACATTGAAAAACACCACCAAATTCAACAACAACCTCAACATTGAAAAACAACAACAACCTCAACATTGAAAAACAACAACAAATTCAACAACAACTTCAACATTGAAAAACACCAACAAATTAAACAACAACCTCGAAATTGAAAAACACCAACAAATTCAACAACAACCTCAACATTGAAAAACAACAACAACCTCAACATTGAAAAACACCAACAAATTCAACAACAACCTCAACAATGAAAAACACCAACAAATTCAACAACAACCTCAACATTGAAAAACACCAACAAATTTAACAACAAACTCAACTTTGAAAAACAACAACAACCTCAACATGGAAAAACACCAACAAATTCAACAACAACCTCAACATTGAAAAACAACAAGAACCTCAACATTGAAAAACACCAACAAATTCAACAACAACCTCAACATTGAAAAACAGCAACAACCTCAACATTGAAAAACACCAACAAATTCAACAACAACCTCAACATTGAAAAACACCAACAAATTTAACAACAACCTCAACTTTGAAAAACAACAACAACCTCAACATGGAAAAACACCAACCAATTCAACAACAACCTCAACATTGAAAAACAACAACAACCTCAAAATTGAAAAACACCAACAAATTCAACAACAACCTCAACATTTAAAAACAAGAACAACCTCAACATTGAAAAACACCAACAAATTCAACAACAACCTCAACATTGAAAAACACCAACAAATTCAACAACAACTTCAACATTGAAAAACACCAACAAATTCAACAACCTCAACATTGAAAAACACCAACAAATTCAACAACAACCTCAACATTGAAAAACAACAACAACCTCTACATTGAAAAACACCAACAAATTCAACAACAACTCCAACATTGAAAAACACCAACAAATTCAACAACAACCTCGAAATTGAAAAACACCAACAAATTCAACAACAACCTCAACATTGAAAAACAACAATAACCTCAACATTGAAAAACACCAACAAATTCAACAACAACCTCAACATTGAAAACAACAACAACCTCAACATTGAAAAACACCAACAAATTCAACAACAACCTCAACAATGAAAAACACCAACAAATTCAACAACAACCTCAACATTGAAAAACACCAACAAATTTAACAACAACCTCAACTTTGAAAAACAACAACAACCTCAACATGGAAAAACACCAACAAATTCAACAACAACCTCAACATTGAAAAACAACAACAACCTCAAATTTGCAAAACACCAACAAATTCAACAACAACCTCAACATTTAAAAACAACAACAACCTCAACATTGAAAAACACCAACAAATTCAACAACAACCTCAACATTGAAAAACACCAACAAATTCAACAACAACTTCAACATTGAAAAACACCAACAAATTCAACAACAACCTCGACATTGAAAAACACCAACAAATTATACAGCAACCTCAACATTGAAAAACTACAACAACCTCAACATTGAAAAACACCGACAAATATAACAACAACCTCAACATTGAAAAACAACAACAACCTCAACATTGAAAAACACCAACAAATTCAACAACAACCTCAACATTGAAAAACAACAACAACCTCAACATTGAAAAACAACAACAACCTCAACATTGAAAAACACCAACAAATTCAACAACAACCTCAACATTGAAAAACAACAACAACCTCAACATTGAAAAACACCAACAAATTCAACAACAACTTCAACATTGAAAAACACCAACAAATTCAACAACAACCTCGAAATTGAAAAACACCAACAAATTCAACAACAACCTCAACATTGAAAAACAACAACAACCTCAACATTGAAAAACACCAACAGCTTCAACAACAACCTCAACATTGAAAAACAACAGCAACCTCAACATTGAAAAACACCAACAAATTCAACAACAACCTCAACAATGAAAAACACCAACAAATTCAACAACAACCTCAACATTGAAAAACACCAACAAATTTAACAACAACTTCAACTTTGAAAAACAACAACAACCTCAACATGGAAAAACACCAACAAATTCAACAACAACGTCAACATTGAAAAACAACAACAACCTCAACATTGAAAAACACCAAGAAATTCAACAACGACCTCAACATTGAAAAAAACCAGCAAATTCAACAACAACCTCAACATTGAACAACACCAACAAATTCAACAAAAACCTCAACACTGAAAAACACCAACAAATTCAACAACAACCTCAACATTGAAAACACCAACAAATTCAACAACAACCTCAACATTGAAAATACCAACAAATTCTACAACAACCTCGACAATGAAAAACACCAACAAATTCTACAACAACCTCGACATTCAAAAACACCAACAAATTCAATAACAACCTCGACATTGAAACACAGCAACAAATTCAACAAAAACCTCAACATTGAAAAACACCTACAAATTCAACAACAACCTCAACATTGAAAACACCAACAAATTCAACAACAACCTCAACATTGAAAATACCAACAAATTCAACAACAACCTCAACATTGAAAAACAACAACATCAACATTGAAAAACACCACCAAATTCAACAACAACCTCAACATTGAAAAACAACAACAACCTCAACATTGAAAAACAACAACAAATTCAACAACAACTTCAACATTGAAAAACACCAACAAATTAAACAACAACCTCGAAATTGAAAAACACCAACAAATTCAACAACAACCTCAACATTGAAAAACAACAACAACCTCAACATTGAAAAACACCAACAAATTCAACAACAACCTCAACAATGAAAAACACCAAAAAATTCAACAACAACCTCAACATTGAAAAACACCAACAAATACAACAACAACCTCAACATTGAAAAACAACAAAATCAACATTGAAAAACACCAACAAATTCAACAACAACCTCAGCATTGAAAAACAACAACAACCTCAACATTGAAAAACAACAACAAATTCAACAACAACTTCAACATTGAAAAACACCAACAAATTCAACAACAACTTCGAAATTGAAAAACACCCACAAATTCAACAACAACCTCAACATTGAAAAACAACAACAACCTCAACATTTAAAAACACCAACAAATTCAACAACAACCTCAACATTGAAAAACAACAACAACCTCAACATTGAAAAACACCAACAAATTCAACAACAACCTCAACAATGAAAAACAACAGCAAATTCAACAACAACTTCAACATTGAAAAACACCAACAAATTCAACAACAACCTCGACATTGAAAAACACCAACAAATTCAACAAGAACCTCAAAATTGAAAAACTACAACAACCTCAAATTTGAAAAACACCAACAAATTCAACAACAACCTCAACATCGAAAAACAACAACAACCTCAACATTGAAAAACAACAACAACCTCAACATTGAAAAACACCAACAAATTCAACAACAACTTCAACATTGAAAAACACCAACAAATTCAACAACAACCTCGAAATTGAAAAACACCAACAAATTCAACAACTTCAACATTGAAAAACAACAACAACCTCAACATTGAAAAACACCAACAAATTCAACAACAACCTCAACATTGAAAAACAACAACAACCTCAACATTGAAAAACACCAACAAATTCAACAACAACCTCAACATTGAAAAACACCAACAAATTTAACAACAAACTCAACTTTGAAAAACAACAACAACCTCAACATGGAAAAACACCAACAAATTCAACAACAACCTCAACATTGAAAAACAACAACAACCTCAACATTGAAAAACACCAACAAATTCAACAACAACCTCAACATTGAAAAACAACAACAACCTCAACATTGAAAAACACCAACAAATTCAACAACAACCTCAACAATGAAAAACACCAACAAATTCAACAAGAACCTCAACATTGAAAAACACCAACAAATTTAACAACAACCTCAACTTTGAAAAACAACAACAACCTCAACATGGAAAAACACCAACAATTTCAACAACAACCTCAACATTGAAAAACAACAACAACCTCAAAATTGAAAAACACCAACAAATTCAACAACAACCTCAACATTGAAAAACACCAACAAATTCAACAACAACTTCAACATTGAAAAACACCAACAAATTCAACAACTACTTCGACATTGAAAAACACCAACAAATTCAACAACAACCTCAACATTGAATAACTACAACAACCTCAACATTGAAAAACACCAACAAATACAACAACATCCTCAACATTGAAAAACAACAACATCAACATTGAAAAACACCAACAAATTCAACAACAACCTCAGCATTGAAAAACAACAACAACCTCAACATTGAAAAACAACAACAAATTCAACAACAACTTCAACATTGAAAAACACCAACAAATTAAACAACAACCTCGAAATTGAAAAACACCAACAAATTCAACAACAACCTCAACATTGAAAAACAACAACAACCTCAACATTGAAAAACACCAACAAATTCAACAACAACCTCAACATTGAAAAACAACAACAACCTCAACATTGAAAAACACCAACAAATTCAACAACAACCTCAACAATGAAAAACACCAACAAATTCAACAACAACCTCAACATTGAAAAACACCAACAAATTTAACAACAAACTCAACTTTGAAAAACAACAACAACCTCAACATGGAAAAACATCAACAAATTCAACAACAACCTCAACATTGAAAAACAACAACAACCTCAACATTGAAAAACACCAACAAATTCAACAACAACCTAAACATTGAAAAACAACAACAACCTCAACATTGAAAAACACCAACAAATTCAACAACAACCTCAACAATGAAAAAACACCAACAACTTCAACAACAACCTCAACTTTGAAAAACAACAACAACCTCAACATGGAAAAACACCAACAAATTCAACAACAACCTCAACATTGAAAAACAACAACAACCTCAAAATTGAAAAACACCAACAAATTCAACAACAACCTCAACATTTAAAAACAACAACAACCTCAACATTGAAAAACACCAACAAATTCAACAACAACCTCAACATTGAAAAACACCAACAAATTCAACAACAACTTCAACATTGAAAAACACCAACAAATTCAACAACATCCTCAACATTGAAAAACACCAACAAATTCAACAACAACCTCAACATTGAAAAACAACAACAACCTCAACATTGAAAAACACCAACAAATTCAACAACAACTTCAACATTGAAAAACACCAACAAATTCAACAACAACCTCGAAATTGAAAAACACCAACAAATTCAACAACAACCTCAACATTGAAAAACAACAATAACCTCAACATTGAAAAACACAACAAATTCAACAACAACCTCAACATTGAAAACAACAACAACCTCAACATTGAAAAACACCAACAAATTCAACAACAACCTCAACAATGAAAAACACCAACAAATTCAACAACAACCTCAACATTGAAAAACACCAACATTGAAAACAACAACCTCAACTTTGAAAAACAACAACAACCTCAACATGGAAAAACACCAACAAATTCAACAACAACCTCAACATTGAAAAACAACAACAACCTCAAATTTGCAAAACAGCAACAAATTCAACAACAACCTCAACATTTAAAAACAACAACAACCTCAACATTGAAAAACACCAACAAATTCAACAACAACCTCAACATTGAAAAACACCAACAAATTCAACAACAACTTCAACATTGAAAAACACCAACAAATTCAACAACAACCTCGACATTGAAAAACACCAACAAATTATACAACAACCTCAACATTGAAAAACTACAACAACCTCAACATTGAAAAACACCAACAAATATAACAACAACCTCAACATTGAAAATCAACAACAACCTCAACATTGAAAAACACCAACAAATTCAACAACAACCTCAACATTGAAAAACAACAACAACCTCAACATTGAAAAACAACAACAACCTCAACATTGAAAAACACCAACAAATTCAACAACAACCTCAACATTTAAAAACAACAACAACCTCAACATTGAAAAACACCAACAAATTCAACAACAACTTCAACATTGAAAAACACCAACAAATTCAACAACAACCTCGAAATTGAAAAACACCAACAAATTCAACAACAACCTCAACATTGAAAAACAACAACAACCTCAACATTGAGAAAGACCAACAAATTCAACAACAACCTCAGCATTGAAAAACAACAGCAACCTCAACATTGAAAAACACCAACAAATTCAACAACAACCTCAACAATGAAAAACACCAACAAATTCAACAACAACCTCAACATTGAAAAACACCAACAAATTTAACAACAACCTCAACTTTGAAAAACAACAACAACCTCAACATGGAAAAACACCAACAAATTCAACAACAACCTCAACATTGAAAAACAACAACAACCTCAACATTGAAAAACACCAACAAATTCAACAACAACCTCAAATTTGAAAAACAACAATAACCTCAACATTGAAAAACACCAACAAATTCAACAACAACCTCAACATTGAAAACAACAACAACCTCAACATTGAAAAACACCAACAAATTCAACAACAACCTCAACAATGAGAAACACCAACAAATTCAACAACAACCTCAACATTGAAAAACAACAACAACCTCAAATTTGCAAAACACCAACAAATTCAACAACAACCTCAACATTTAAAAACAACAACACCCTCAACATTGAAAAACACCAACAAATTCAACAACAACCTCAACATTGAAAAATACCAACAAATTCAACAACAACTTCAACATTGAAAAACACCAACAAATTCAACAACTACCTCGACATTGAAAAACACCAACAAATTCAACAACAACCTCAACATTGAATAACTACAACAACCTTAACATTGAAAAACACCAACAAATACAACAACAACCTCAACATTGAAAAACAACAACATCAACATTGAAAAACACCACCAAATTCAACAACAACCTCAACATTGAAAAACAACAACAACCTCAACATTGAAAAACAACAACAAATTCAACAACAACTTCAACATTGAAAAACACCAACAAATTAAACAACAACCTCGAAATTGAAAAACACCAACAAATTCAACAACAACCTCAACATTGAAAAACAACAACAACCTCAACATTGAAAAACACCAACAAATTCAACAACAACCTCAACAATGAAAAACACCAACAAATTCAACAACAACCTCAACATTGAAAAACACCAACAAATTTAACAACAAACTCAACTTTGAAAAACAACAACAACCTCAACATGGAAAAACACCAACAAATTCAACAACAACCTCAACATTGAAAAACAACAAGAACCTCAACATTGAAAAACACCAACAAATTCAACAACAACCTCAACATTGAAAAACAACAACAACCTCAACATTGAAAAACACCAACAAATTCAACAACAACCTCAACATTGAAAAACACCAACAAATTTAACAACAACCTCAACTTTGAAAAACAACAACAACCTCAACATGGAAAAACACCAACCAATTCAACAACAACCTCAACATTGAAAAACAACAACAACCTCAAAATTGAAAAACACCAACAAATTCAACAACAACCTCAACATTTAAAAACAAGAACAACCTCAACATTGAAAAACACCAACAAATTCAACAACAACCTCAACATTGAAAAACACCAACAAATTCAACAACAACTTCAACATTGAAAAACACCAACAAATTCAACAACAACCTCAACATTGAAAAACACCAACAAATTCAACAACAACCTCAACATTGAAAAACAACAACAACCTCTACATTGAAAAACACCAACAAATTCAACAACAACTCCAACATTGAAAAACACCAACAAATTCAACAACAACCTCGAAATTGAAAAACACCAACAAATTCAACAACAACCTCAACATTGAAAAACAACAATAACCTCAACATTGAAAAACACCAACAAATTCAACAACAACCTCAACATTGAAAACAACAACAACCTCAACATTGAAAAACACCAACAAATTCAACAACAACCTCAACAATGAAAAACACCAACAAATTCAACAACAACCTCAACTTTGAAAAACACCAACAAATTTAACAACAACCTCAACTTTGAAAAACAACAACAACCTCAACATGGAAAAACACCAACAAATTCAACAACAACCTCAACATTGAAAAACAACAACAACCTCAAATTTGCAAAACACCAACAAATTCAACAACAACCTCAACATTTAAAAACAACAACAACCTCAACATTGAAAAACATCAACAAATTCAACAACAACCTCAACATTGAAAAACACCAACAAATTCAACAACAACTTCAACATTGAAAAACACCAACAAATTCAACAACAACCTCGAAATTGAAAAACACCAACAAATTCAACAACAACCTCAACATTGAAAAACAACAACAACCTCAACATTGAGAAAAACCATCAAATTCAACAACAACCTCAACATTGAAAAACAACAGCAACCTCAACATTGAAAAACACCAACAAATTCAACAACAACCTCAACAATGAAAAACACCAACAAATTCAACAACAACCTCAACATTGAAAAACACCAACAAATTTAACAACAACCTCAACTTTGAAAAACAACAACAACCTCAACATGGAAAAACACCAACAAATTCAACAACAACCTCAACATTGAAAAACAACAACAACCTCAACATTGAAAAACACCAACAAATTCAACAACAACCTCAAATTTGAAAAACAACAATTACCTCAACATTGAAAAACACCAACAAATTCAACAACAACCTCAACATTGAAAACAACAACAACCTCAACATTGAAAAACACCAACAAATTCAACAACAACCTCAACAATGAAAAACACCAACAAATTCAACAACAACCTCAACATTGAAAAACAACAACAACCTCAAATTTGCAAAACACCAACAAATTCAACAACAACCTCAACATTTAAAAACAACAACACCCTCAACATTGAAAAACACCAACAAATTCAACAACAACCTCAACATTGAAAAATACCAACAAATTCAACAACAACTTCAACATTGAAAAACACCAACAAATTCAACAACTACCTCGACATTGAAAAACACCAACAAATTCAACAACAACCTCAACTTTGAATAACTACAACAACCTCAACATTGAAAAACACCAACAAATACAACAACAACCTCAACATTGAAAAACAACAACATCAACATTGAAAAACACCACCAAATTCAACAACAACCTCAACATTGAAAAACAACAACAACCTCAACATTGAAAAACAACAACAAATTCAACAACAACTTCAACATTGAAAAACACCAACAAATTAAACAACAACCTCGAAATTGAAAAACACCAACAAATTCAACAACAACCTCAACATTGAAAAACAACAACAACCTCAACATTGAAAAACACCAACAAATTCAACAACAACCTCAACAATGAAAAACACCAACAAATTCAACAACAACCTCAACATTGAAAAACACCAACAAATTTAACAACAAACTCAACTTTGAAAAACAACAACAACCTCAACATGGAAAAACACCAACAAATTCAACAACAACCTCAACATTGAAAAACAACAAGAACCTCAACATTGAAAAACACCAACAAATTCAACAACAACCTCAACATTGAAAAACAGCAACAACCTCAACATTGAAAAACACCAACAAATTCAACAACAACCTCAACATTGAAAAACACCAACAAATTTAACAACAACCTCAACTTTGAAAAACAACAACAACCTCAACATGGAAAAACACCAACCAATTCAACAACAACCTCAACATTGAAAAACAACAACAACCTCAAAATTGAAAAACACCAACAAATTCAACAACAACCTCAACATTTAAAAACAAGAACAACCTCAACATTGAAAAACACCAACAAATTCAACAACAACCTCAACATTGAAAAACACCAACAAATTCAACAACAACTTCAACATTGAAAAACACCAACAAATTCAACAACAACCTCAACATTGAAAAACACCAACAAATTCAACAACAACCTCTACATTGAAAAACACCAACAAATTCAACAACAACTCCAACATTGAAAAACACCAACAAATTCAACAACAACCTCGAAATTGAAAAACACCAACAAATTCAACAACAACCTCAACATTGAAAAACAACAATAACCTCAACATTGAAAAACACCAACAAATTCAACAACAACCTCAACATTGAAAACAACAACAACCTCAACATTGAAAAACACCAACAAATTCAACAACAACCTCAACAATGAAAAACACCAACAAATTCAACAACAACCTCAACATTGAAAAACACCAACAAATTTAACAACAACCTCAACTTTGAAAAACAACAACAACCTCAACATGGAAAAACACCAACAAATTCAACAACAACCTCAACATTGAAAAACAACAACAACCTCAAATTTGCAAAACACCAACAAATTCAACAACAACCTCAACATTTAAAAACAACAACAACCTCAACATTGAAAAACACCAACAAATTCAACAACAACCTCAACATTGAAAAACACCAACAAATTCAACAACAACTTCAACATTGAAAAACACCAACAAATTCAACAACAACCTCGACATTGAAAAACACCAACAAATTATACAGCAACCTCAACATTGAAAAACTACAACAACCTCAACATTGAAAAACACCGACAAATATAACAACAACCTCAACATTGAAAAACACCAACAAATTCAACAACAACCTCAACATTGAAAAACAACAACAACCTCAACATTGAAAAACAACAACAACCTCAACATTGAAAAACACCAACAAATTCAACAACAACCTCAACATTGAAAAACAACAACAACCTCAACATTGAAAAACACCAACAAATTCAACAACAACTTCAACATTGAAAAACACCAACAAATTCAACAACAACCTCGAAATTGAAAAACACCAACAAATTCAACAACAACCTCAACATTGAAAAACAACAACAACCTCAACATTGAAAAACACCAACAGCTTCAACAACAACCTCAACATTGAAAAACAACAGCAACCTCAACATTGAAAAACACCAACAAATTCAACAACAACCTCAAAAATGAAAAACACCAACAAATTCAACAACAACCTCAACATTGAAAAACACCAACAAATTTAACAACAACCTCAACTTTGAAAAACAACAACAACCTCAACATGGAAAAACACCAACAAATTCAACAACAACGTCAACATTGAAAAACAACAACAACCTCAACATTGAAAAACACCAACAAATTCAACAACAACCTCAACTTTGAAAAACAACAATAACCTCAACATTGAAAAACACCAAGAAATTCAACAACGACCTCAACATTGAAAAAAACCAGCAAATTCAACAACAACTTCAACATTGAAAAACACCAACAAATTCAACAACAACCTCGACATTGAAAAACACCAACAAATTATACAACAACCTCAACATTGAAAAACTACAACAACCTCAACATTGAAAAACACCAACAAATATAACAACAACCTCAACATTGAAAATCAACAACAACCTCAACATTGAAAAACACCAACAAATTCAACAACAACCTCAACATTGAAAAACAACAACAACCTCAACATTGAAAAACAACAACAACCTCAACATTGAAAAACACCAACAAATTCAACAACAACCTCAACATTTAAAAACAACAACAACCTCAACATTGAAAAACACCAACAAATTCAACAACAACTTCAACATTGAAAAACACCAACAAATTCAACAACAACCTCGAAATTGAAAAACACCAACAAATTCAACAACAACCTCAACATTGAAAAACAACAACAACCTCAACATTGAGAAAGACCAACAAATTCAACAACAACCTCAGCATTGAAAAACAACAGCAACCTCAACATTGAAAAACACCAACAAATTCAACAACAACCTCAACAATGAAAAACACCAACAAATTCAACAACAACCTCAACATTGAAAAACACCAACAAATTTAACAACAACCTCAACTTTGAAAAACAACAACAACCTCAACATGGAAAAACACCAACAAATTCAACAACAACCTCAACATTGAAAAACAACAACAACCTCAACATTGAAAAACACCAACAAATTCAACAACAACCTCAAATTTGAAAAACAACAATAACCTCAACATTGAAAAACACCAACAAATTCAACAACAACCTCAACATTGAAAACAACAACAACCTCAACATTGAAAAACACCAACAAATTCAACAACAACCTCAACAATGAAAAACACCAACAAATTCAACAACAACCTCAACATTGAAAAACAACAACAACCTCAAATTTGCAAAACACCAACAAATTCAACAACAACCTCAACATTTAAAAACAACAACACCCTCAACATTGAAAAACACCAACAAATTCAACAACAACCTCAACATTGAAAAATACCAACAAATTCAACAACAACTTCAACATTGAAAAACACCAACAAATTCAACAACTACCCTCGACATTGAAAAACACCAACAAATTCAACAACAACCTCAACATTGAATAACTACAACAACCTTAACATTGAAAAACACCAACAAATACAACAACAACCTCAACATTGAAAAACAACAACATCAACATTGAAAAACACCACCAAATTCAACAACAACCTCAACATTGAAAAACAACAACAACCTCAACATTGAAAAACAACAACAAATTCAACAACAACTTCAACATTGAAAAACACCAACAAATTAAACAACAACCTCGAAATTGAAAAACACCAACAAATTCAACAACAACCTCAACATTGAAAAACAACAACAACCTCAACATTGAAAAACACCAACAAATTCAACAACAACCTCAACAATGAAAAACACCAACAAATTCAACAACAACCTCAACATTGAAAAACACCAACAAATTTAACAACAAACTCAACTTTGAAAAACAACAACAACCTCAACATGGAAAAACACCAACAAATTCAACAACAACCTCAACATTGAAAAACAACAAGAACCTCAACATTGAAAAACACCAACAAATTCAACAACAACCTCAACATTGAAAAACAACAACAACCTCAACATTGAAAAACACCAACAAATTCAACAACAACCTCAACATTGAAAAACACCAACAAATTTAACAACAACCTCAACTTTGAAAAACAACAACAACCTCAACATGGAAAAAACACCAACCAATTCAACAACAACCTCAACATTGAAAAACAACAACAACCTCAAAATTGAAAAACACCAACAAATTCAACAACAACCTCAACATTTAAAAACAACAACAACCTCAACATTGAAAAACACCTACAAATTCAACAACAACCTCAACATTTAAAAACACCAACAAATTCAACAACAACTTCAACATTGAAAAACACCAACAAATTCAACAACAACCTCAACATTGAAAAACACCAACAAATTCAACAACAACCTCAACATTGAAAAACAACAACAACCTCTACATTGAAAAACACCAACAAATTCAACAACAACTCCAACATTGAAAAACACCAACAAATTCAACAACAACCTCGAAATTGAAAAACACCAACAAATTCAACAACAACCTCAACATTGAAAAACAACAATAACCTCAACATTGAAAAACACCAACAAATTCAACAACAACCTCAACATTGAAAACAACAACAACCTCAACATTGAAAAACACCAACAAATTCAACAACAACCTCAACAATGAAAAACACCAACAAATTCAACAACAACCTCAACATTGAAAAACACCAACAAATTTAACAACAACCTCAACTTTGAAAAACAACAACAACCTCAACATGGAAAAACACCAACAAATTCAACAACAACCTCAACATTGAAAAACAACAACAACCTCAAATTTGCAAAACACCAACAAATTCAACAACAACCTCAACATTTAAAAACAACAACAACCTCAACATTGAAAAACACCAACAAATTCAACAACAACCTCAACATTGAAAAACACCAACAAATTCAACAACAACTTCAACATTGAAAAACACCAACAAATTCAACAACAACCTCGAAATTGAAAAACACCAACAAATTCAACAACAACCTCAACATTGAAAAACAACAACAACCTCAACATTGAGAAACACCAACAAATTCAACAACAACCTCAACATTGAAAAACAACAGCAACCTCAACATTGAAAAACACCAACAAATTCAACAACAACCTCAACAATGAAAAACACCAACAAATACAACAACAACCTCAACATTGAAAAACACCAACAAATTTAACAACAACCTCAACTTTGAAAAACAACAACAACCTCAACATGGAAAAACACCAACAAATTCAACAACAACCTCAACATTGAAAAACAACAACAACCTCAACATTGAAAAACACCAACAAATTCAACAACAACCTCAAATTTGAAAAACAACAATTACCTCAACATTGAAAAACACCAACAAATTCAACAACAACCTCAACATTGAAAACAACAACAACCTCAACATTGAAAAACACCAACAAATTCAACAACAACCTCAACAATGAAAAACACCAACAAATTCAACAACAACCTCAACATTGAAAAACAACAACAACCTCAAATTTGCAAAACACCAACAAATTCAACAACAACCTCAACATTTAAAAACAACAACACCCTCAACATTGAAAAACACCAACAAATTCAACAACAACCTCAACATTGAAAAATACCAACAAATTCAACAACAACTTCAACATTGAAAAACACCAACAAATTCAACAACTACCTCGACATTGAAAAACACCAACAAATTCAACAACAACCTCAACTTTGAATAACTACAACAACCTCAACATTGAAAAACACCAACAAATACAACAACAACCTCAACATTGAAAAACAACAACATCAACATTGAAAAACACCACCAAATTCAACAACAACCTCAACATTGAAAAACAACAACAACCTCAACATTGAAAAACAACAACAAATTCAACAACAACTTCAACATTGAAAAACACCAACAAATTAAACAACAACCTCGAAATTGAAAAACACCAACAAATTCAACAACAACCTCAACATTGAAAAACAACAACAACCTCAACATTGAAAAACACCAACAAATTCAACAACAACCTCAACAATGAAAAACACCAACAAATTCAACAACAACCTCAACATTGAAAAACACCAACAAATTTAACAACAAACTCAACTTTGAAAAACAACAACAACCTCAACATGGAAAAACACCAACAAATTCAACAACAACCTCAACATTGAAAAACAACAAGAACCTCAACATTGAAAAACACCAACAAATTCAACAACAACCTCAACATTGAAAAACAGCAACAACCTCAACATTGAAAAACACCAACAAATTCAACAACAACCTCAACATTGAAAAACACCAACAAATTTAACAACAACCTCAACTTTGAAAAACAACAACAACCTCAACATGGAAAAACACCAACCAATTCAACAACAACCTCAACATTGAAAAACAACAACAACCTCAAAATTGAAAAACACCAACAAATTCAACAACAACCTCAACATTTAAAAACAAGAACAACCTCAACATTGAAAAACACCAACAAATTCAACAACAACCTCAACATTGAAAAACACCAACAAATTCAACAACAACTTC